>JAHRHZ010000039.1:17398842-17437039 GCA_024137785.1 Ginglymostoma cirratum
CTACCCCCCTACCTACACTCACCTTTACTGGCTCCATCCCCGCCTCTTCGACTTGTCTGCCTCCTCTCCACCTATCCTCTCCTCTATCCATCCTCTATCCGCCTCCCCCTCTCTCCCTATTTATTTCAGAACCCTCTTCCCCTCCCCCATTTCTGATGAAGGGTTTAGGCCCGAAACGTCAAGTTTTCCTGCTCCTATGATGCTGTTTGACCTGCTGTGTTCATCCAGCCCCATGCTTGTTATCTCTCTTCCACTCTCATATTTCTTTTCAAACTTATGAGGATATAACAGAACAATTAGGCAGATTTTTAGAATGGATTTTGTTTTCATTGTTTCTGCTTTTAAAAAAATTCCTTGATATATTGGCAGTGGAAGTGATGTGTTAGTCCACTTTGATTAATACAGTTGAAAATGCATCTATCACAAAAGAATAAACATTTTAATCAGTATCTAGACCAACGGCTTTGTGAAACCCAACTTCAATCATTGAAAATGTCTTCCAAAAACTACTCTATATATCCTTATATATTGATGCAAAGTATTCAATTCCTTAGTAAATAAAGTAAATGATTTCAAAGGATTTGAAAATATTGTTCTTGAACCTGAAAAAGTGATTAATTCTACAGCCTCCTTTAAGAATTATCAATGGGCACATGACTGCTCAGTGGTTAGCCCTGCTGCTTCAGAGTGCCAGGGTCCTGAGTTTGAATACACCCTTGGGTGACTGTCTGTGTGCAGTTTGTACATTCTCCCCATGTCTGTGTGGGTTTTCTCTGGGTGCTCCGGTTTCCTCCCACAGTCCACAGATGTGCAGGCTAGGTGGATTGGCCATGCTAAATTGCCCATAGTGTTCAGAGATGAGTGGAATCATGGGGATGGGTCTGGGTGGGATGCTATGAGGGTCAGTGTGGACTTGTTGGGCCAAAGGGCCTATTTCCACACTGCAGGGATTCTATATGGTTTAAAAATAAAAGCAGGCCTTGACCAGTGGCATGGTAGTGATTGCTGGAGGGTTTCAACTTCCCCAACATTAACTGGGGTAGTCAGTTACTTTTAGATAAGTCTGTATCAGAGCAGTGGTATGCTTTCAAGAAGGAAATAGTGAGTTGACAGAGTGTACAACATTTCCCCATGAAAAATAAAGAGTTGGATCAAATAAAGAGAAAAAATAAAGATAAAAAATAGAGGCTTTTGGCAGGTAATGAGTACTCAAAACAGCAGAGCCTTGGAGGAATATAGAATTGATAAGGGGAAACTTAAAGAAGGAAATTAGAAGAGATAGTGGCAGTTAAAATAAAGGAAATTTCTAAGTTGTTTATATGGACATTAAGGGTAAAAATATAACTGCAGAAATAGTGGGGCCCATTGAGGACCAGAGTGGTAATTTATGTGTGGAGCTGAAGTGTGTAGGTAGGATTCTAAATGAATCCTTTGTGTCAATGTTCACTTTAGAGAGGGAGGATGTGGATATAGAAATCAGGGAGAGGACTGTGATATACTTAAATAAATTATCATTGACACAGAGGAGGTTCTGAGTATTCTGGCTGCCTTAGAAATAGATAAGATCTCCAGGGCCAGATGAAATGCATCGCAGGCTGTTGAGTGAGACAATGGACAAAATAGCTGGTGTGCTAGCTACAGGAGAGGTTTTAGGGGACTGGAAGACAATATGGTACCGTTATTCAAGAAGGGCACAAGGATTAAACCAGGAAACCATAGGCTAGTCAATCTAACCTCAGTGGCAGGGAAACCATTGAAAGCAATTCTGAGGGAGAGAATTAGCCTGCATTTGGAGAGGCTGGGATTAATCAAGAACAGTCAGCATAGTTTTGTTAAGAGGAGGTCATGTCAAACTAATTTGATTGAATTTTTCAAAGAGGTGACCAGGTAGGTAGATGAAGGTAATATATTCATCGGATCATAAAATCCCTACAATGTGTAAGCAGGCCATTTGGCCTATTGGGTCTGCACTAAGCCTCGGAAGAGTATCCCACCCAGACCCACCCCCCCTTACCATATTCCTGCAACCCTGCGTTTCCCAGGGTAATCCACCTGGCCTGTACATCCCTTGACACTTTGGGCAATTTAGCATGGCCAATCCACCTAACTTGCACATCTTTGCACTGTGGGAGAAAACTGGAGCAACTAGTGAAAACCCATGCAGACATAAAGAAAAAGTGCAAACTCCACACAGATAGTCGCCCAAGGTTGGAATTGAACCTGGGTCCCTGGTGCTGTGAGGCAGCAGTGCTAATCACTGAGTCACCGTGCTCCCCCTAAATTTAATGTAGTCTACTTGGACTTCAGTGAGGCTTTAGATAAGCTTTCCTTGTTTTCAATGTTGTTCAATAAATTCAACTGTTTGAAGGCTTTCCACCATGTGATGCTCCCTCATTGAACAATAACAAAATGTTCAGCCGTGCTGGTGTTAGGGAAAATGTAGCACTCCCTTAGACAGCATGCTGACACGATATGGTGCCAAGGACAGGTAGCCTGCATAGCTTCATTCTTGTAGCTGCATTTACAGTTAGAATTAAATTAGATTTTATTGGCGCATGTACTCAGGTACAGCGATATAGGCATATAGTGAAAAGTGTACAGTCACCATTACTAGCAACGTCTCAAGTACAAAGTAGAAAAGTAAAGAAATAAGATAAAAGCTAAACTTTACAGTTGTTCTTAGTATAAAGTGGAACAACAAAGAAACATAGTTAAAAGTTCAGCATTGTGGTCTTTTTTTAACCAGCAGCCTGCAGACTCTCCACACCAGGCTTTCCCACGAGGCCTCATTCCCCACAAGGGCTCCTTCTCTCCCCGACGCTGGGCTCCTTCTCTCCCCGACGCTGGGCTCGTTCTCTCCCTGACGCTGGGCTCGTTCTCTCCCTGATGCTGGGCTCGTTCTCTCCCCGACGCTGAGCTCCTTCTCTCCCCCGATGCTGGGCTCCTTCTCTCCCCGACGCTGGGCTCCTTCTCTCCCCAACGTTGGGCTCCTTCTCTCCCCGACGCTAAGCTCCTTCTCTCCCCGGACGCTGGGCTCCTTCTCTCCCCCACGCTGGGCTCGTTCTCTCCCCCACGCTGGGCTCATTCTCTCCCCGACGCTGGGCTTCTTCTCTCCCCGACGCTGGGCTCCTTCTCTCCCCGATGCTGGGCTCCTTCTCTCCCCAACGCTGGGCTCGTTCTCTCCTCCACACTGGGCTCCTTCTCTCCCCGACGCTGGGCTCCTTCTCTCCCCGATGCTGGGCTCGTTCTCTCCCCGACGCTGGGCTCGTTTTCCCCCCCACGCTGGGCTGGTTCTCTTCCCCCACGCTGGGCTGGTTCTCTCCCCCCAAGCTGGGCTCCGTCTCCTCCTTGCTGCCACCCTGCCACCAAACATTCTGGAGCACGACAATGCCACAATGCTGCCAACCGCTGTAGTTCTGTCCAGTTTACCAGCTGCCTTGTCGCTGAGCCCCAAAATCCGGTTCCAAATGCTGCCTCCACTACCAAGCTCTCTCCAGAAGGTAAGCAAAAACAAAACTATAAAACTAAATAAAAGAGGGGAAAAAATGAGAGAAGAACGAAAAAAAAAAGGAAAAACTGAAGGAATGGATAAGCCCCGTGCTCAGAGCCTGTATGCTGCCTACTCCGACACCACCATCAGCTGTGTTGGTGTAAAATCCCGATAAATTTATGAATGTGAGCTTCCATTTGCAGTGAAGCATCACCCACGCCACTATCTGCCCTCAGATGCTTTTGGTTTTCCTCCCACTATGTGTACTGTGAAAGGTTATTTGTGGCTGGCAGCAATTGATCTGGTACACAACTGCGCTTTAAATAAATGTCTCAGTGATTAACCACTATATTTACTGACTAAACACTAAAGAGGCTGTGAAGCCAGATCTAATGCAGGGACCTGTCTTGTCCAGTCATATTGTCAACTGCGATAACCACAGGGTGATGACTCAAGTTTGGAAAAAGCCACAACCCTGGCAGTCCAAAGTGAATTAGCCACATCACATTCCACAAGGTTACACAACGATGCATGCCTAGGGTCACAAGCACAGCCAGTACGAACAGCTCACATGCAAGGCTTAAACAGACATGGAGATCTCAGCTATCTTTCCATGCCCCGTCACAGTCAGACAAAAGTCCTGAAAATATGGAAGTACTCACTGGGCCACAATATCATGTTCGGTTCAAGGGGAAAACTGCAACTCATGCTGAAAGTGGAATCACTTTTTGTAAAGATGTACGGATTAAAGGAGACATCGTTGGTTCGAGATGTGGAATTGTCTTTTCCTAAGACTGAAGTACAGCATGTATACACCATTTCAAAATCTAAAGCCAAGAAATCCAATCATTGCAGAAAAGGAATTGCTTACAGAACTGTGTACAAGAACTATTCTCTTGGGAGGTGTGAGAGGCTTTGTTTCAGACTTCCTCCTGATGGCAGAGGCATCTGCTGGTACACCACAGTGAGCATACTTTCAAAAGTGATCTACATGACAAAGCCTTGGGGATTCCCTCAGAGCTGTGGAATCATATAAAAAAAAATGCAAACTGAAGAGAATGGGAAGATTTATCCACATTGCAGTCAAAAACCTGCCAGCAATGAAATATTACATTGTTTGGTGAATGTCCTACCAATGTCCTTACTGTGAGAAGACATTCAGCAACAATGACAAATTAAAGATGTATTTTAGGATACACATATAAGGAAAGAAATCTTGCTGAAATGCAACATGCAACAAGAAATTAGACCTGGATGAATGAGCCGAACTTATGATGGTTTTAACTTTCACATGTCACTGACCATTCGTAAGCTGTCCACACCAGCAAATGAAATTGCAAAGTGACAAGGTGAAGCAAAAGCATATTTTGACAAAAGCACAGGTGCTAAGAAATCAAAATCTGAGATTAATTTTGAATCAAACAGCCAAATCACATATTTTCTGAATCAACTCACTCAGAGATATTGGCACAAACTGCTGAAACAGATGGGACTTGAACGCAGGTGTCCTGAGCTAGTGGTAGCGACGCTGCCGCTGTATCACAGAGCCTCAAATGATGCTATCCTTTTTTCAAAAACAACTTGTTCAGCACTGTTATGACACATCTCAGGAGCATGTCCTGGCAATTTGACTGTCTTTAGTCATATGAGTTTCTCAAATACTTTGTCCCCCATGACAGAAAATGTTACAATGACTTTCCTCCCGTAAGCACTTTGCTTATCTGTTATCTTCAATGTTCATTGTGTCTTCCACCAGAAAAACTGACACAGAACATTTTTTTAAATGAGCTGGTATTTTCCTGTTACAGGCAGTGTGGTGGATCAGTGGTTAGCACAGCTGCCTCACAACATCAGGGACAAGGGCTCAATCCCAGTCTTGGGCAACTGTCTATGCGGAGTTTGCACCTTCACCCTATGTCCGTGTGGGCTTCCACCAGATGCTCCAGTTTCTTCCCACAGTCCAAAGATGTGCAAGGTAGTTAGACTGGCCATGCTAAATTGCCTGTAGTGTTCAGGGACCTGTAGGTTAGGTGGGCTGGCCATGGAAAATGCAGTGTTACAGGAGAGGGTAGGGGAATGGGTCTGGGTGGGATGCTCTTCCAAGGGTCAGTATGAACTTTTTGGGATGAATGGCCTGTTTTTCACACTGTAGGGAATCTATAAATAAAATTACCAATCCGGAGTTGTGTCGTTCTAGGATCTTATATTTAACTTTACCTACTCTCTTTTTGTATACCTGTAGAAGCTTGTGCTGTTTGTCCTAATATTTCTTGCAAATTTATTTCCATACTCAATTTTTTCCTTTTTCATTGGCTTTGCAATCATCCACTACTGTTTTCTAAACAAATCCCAATCCTCTGGCCTACCACTAAATGCCTTAGTTTTTAATTGGATACTCTCTTTAACTGTCTTTATAAAGCATTGGTGGTTCATACTTCTCATTAAGACCTTTTTTTTACTGGAATAAAATTTTGCCGAATATTATGAAACATCTCTTTAAATTACTGTCACTGTCCATCCACTGAGTTTCCCCTCAGTTTTTCTATGGGAGAGCCAAGGACTGGAGTACATTTTCTCAAAACAAGGCATCGCCCATTTAAGTCAGAGATGAAGAGGAATTTCTTCTCTCAGAGGATTGTGAATCTGTGCAATCTTTGGCACAGCGGGCTGTTGAGGCTACATTGTTAAGTATATTCAAGGCTAAGAGAGACAGATTTTTGATCAGGAAGGGAATCAAGGCTTATAGAGAGGAGACAAGAAAGTGGAACTGAGGATTTTCAGGTCAGCCATGAACTCATTGAATAGCAAATTGCATTTGATGAGCCAAATGGCCTATATCTGCACCTACTTCTTATGGTTGATTGTCTTGCTCAACCATTACAATCCAGTCGCATAATTCTCTTCCTAAATCGCTTTGCTGAAGCTCACCCCTCCTTCAACAATCCCCTCAAAATTTATACCTTTCACTACACCCTGGACATCTGCCTTAACTTTTCCACACTAGTCCATGTTCCTCTTGTGGAGAAATCTGCAGTGTTTTCTACTGTTAGGGAAGTCACTTAAATGTGAATGTTATTAATTCTTACAGACTGGCTTCCCGCTTTTTGTGGGGAGTGTTCATTATTTAAAAACAGGGGAATAAATATTGCACAAACTTTTGTTTCTTTGTCTTACAGTGAAAAGGTCTTAAAAAAATCTAAATAACACCAAAATACAACAAAGTGACAGTAACATAGTTGCATATCTGCACCAAGCTTGGCCAAGAAATCTTTTATCGAAATTCAACTTCACCATCAAGCTGCTGGTGACTAACTGGTCTTGACGTGACCTTTTTAGTCTTGTCAAGCCCTATTTAGCTGCAATGTGACTGCTGAAACAATCCCTAATGATTTCATCAGTCTTAATTATACAGTGATTTACCATTATAAGCATATCTCACACTACGGACTGATGAAAGTAATGGAAAATATATCAGATATTTGGGCAAGAACAATTAGGTGCTGCTTTTAATTTGTTTATTGCAGCACCTTATCACATGGGACAGAAGATCTGTCAGCAAACAGCCCAGTCATTGTATTCAATGTTATGCTGATAAAATGTGGATTATATTTGATTGTCTGTGTGCCCTCAGGTAGTAAAGTATTATTTCAAAGTGCTTAAAGTGACTGGTGGATCACAACCATGAGAAGAATACAGAGAATGTCAGGCACTATATCTTTTGTGCACAGACCTTTGAATGAGGAATACACCTAAGAACCAAGAAGTATACCCAGGTTCCCCAAGTATAAGAGGGTTTGTTCCCCATTTGTCCCTGGTCACACTAAGCTAAAACTATAAATGAATGATTAGAATTTGATTATAATTCTCAGTCACATTTAAAACAGGCAATGGAGAAAAAAATTGCAATTACAAACATTCAGTGTGGTATATTTTCTTTCCTTTCCACATCCAGTAGAAATACTATTCTTTTTTCAGATTTCCAGAATTCACACTTTTGGTAAAAGTTTCTATTATTTCACTTCTTGAAATTGTCATACAGTCATACAGATCCACACCACATAAAAAGTACTTTTGACCCATCGTGTCTGTATCAGTCAAAAACACCCATCTAATTATTCTAAACCCATTTTCCAGCAATTCGTCCATTGTCTTGTTTGCCTTAGCATCACAAGTGTATATCTAAATACATCTGAAATGTTATGAGGGTTTCTGCCTCTCTCACCCTCACAAGCAGTGAGTTCCAGATTCCTACCACCCTCTGGGTGAAAAAGCTTTCCCTCACATCTCCTCTAAACCTTCTGTCCTTTATCTTAGGATATGCGCTCTGGTCATTGATCCCTTCAACAAGGTGAAAGGTTTCTTCCTGACTACCCTCTATCATATCCCCTCTCAATCTCCTCTGCTCTAAGGAAAACAATCCCGGTCTGTCCAATCACATCCCTCCTACAGGATGGATTCCAGAACTGCACAAAATGCTCTAGTTTTGGCCGAACTATCGTATTATACAGTTCCAGCAATAACCTCTCGGCTTCTAAACTCTTTGTCTCCATTAAAGGTAGTAACCCATAAGCCTTCTTAGCCACTTTAGTTACTTGTCCTGATACCTCAACTGTCCAGTGGACATGCATACCAAGGTCCCTTTGAGCCTCAGAGCTTCCTGGAGTCCCACCATCCTCATGTATTCCCTTACCTTGTCTGTCCTGCCCAAGTGCACCACCTCACATTTATCCAGATTGAATTTCTTTTGCCAATAATTAAGTCATCAGACCAGCACAGCTATATTCTCTTGTCATCTAAAGCTATCCTCCTCACCATTTACAACCCCAGCAATTTTTGTATCATCTGTAAACTTATTGATGTAGCAATGTGCTGTACGACAAAGTGTGCCATCCCTTTGACTGGTGGGTGCTGAGGACCCAGGCAATCTGCTTTACTTTGGTGTCTCTACTAAAAGGCAAGTCCAAAAAGAAGCACTGGTTTCTGAAAAAGTGTCACTGGACTCAAAACATTAACTCTGCTTTCTCTCCACAGATACTGCCAGATCTGCGGAGTTTGTCCAGCAATTTCTGGTTTTTGTTTTTATTTTAGAAGCACTTTGAGCCTGTTACCTATGGCTGAGGATGAACAGTGCAAAAAGGCTAGGCAAGGTAAGGCTGGGGTGCTGTGAGCATTGAGGGAGGTGCAAAGTGAGTGTGCACTACAAGAGGAAGTGAGTTGCCCTGAGATGTAGCCTTGTCCAACCTGCCAGCCAGGTCACTGTGCACACAATGTCCCTGTAACCACATTTCAATGTTAGCTTCTGGTGTGCTCTGAAGTGCTGCATCAAAGTGCAGAAGCTATCGGATGCCAGTGTTTGTGAACGTGTACAGCTGCTGCCCTTGGAGTGTGCCATGAGAAGTTGGTGCCTCGTGTCTCAAATTGAGGTCCAGAGAAGAAAGCAATGAGCTGGGGTCCCCAGGTGGTGGCTGAAGCTTTCATGCCAGGGATTCTAGTGTCCAGCTGGCTGGGGGGTGGCCGCCAACGGGTGGGGGGCAGGATGGGAGTCTGCATGTGAATGAGTGATAACCCTGGATGAATAATCCTTTTGCTGCTCACTAGCAAGAATCTCTGGGATTTTAATGGAAAATGTGATTTTATTGGTTTTGACATCAAGAAAGGTTTCACATGACATCTCACCCAATTTTCCTAAATTTGCATAGTCCACATTGTTCTGGGCCCAGGAGGAATCTGTCCATAAATAAGTTAACAAGCCATGTACCATCACAACTTAAAAATAAACCATTGTTCCTTCACACTTGCTAAGTCAGCATCCTGGAACTTCCAAACAGCACTCTCTTTCATGGATTGCAGCATCTAATATTAACTGTCACCTTTTTAAAGGAAATTAAGTTAGGGGAGGTGATGGCCTAGTGGTATTATTGCTTAAACTGTTACTCTTGAGACTCTGCTAATATTTTGGGGACCTGTGTTCAAATCCCACCTGGGCAGATGGTAGAATTTCAATTCAATGAAAATCTGGAATGAACAGTCTAACAGACCATTAATCTGTTATTGAAAAACCCATCTGGTTCACTCATGCCCTTTAGGGAAAGAAACTGTCATCCTTAACTGGTCAGGCCTATATGTGACTCCAGACTCACAGCAAGGTAGTTGACTCTTAACTGCCATCTGACCTAGCCAGCAGTGCCATCATCCTGTGAATTAATAACAAAAAACTTGGGCATCAAATGTAGATCTAGTCAGCGATGCCCACATTCTGTAAAATAAATTTAAAACACATAATGCTGATACAGACTTCAAACATTGTAAGTCAAGAAAAAGTACACATTCAGCAGACCTTAGTTCAATATCATCATGGACATTTGATTAAAGTTTAAGATAAATCTAAGACCTCATCCTCAATAGTATTAAGTTAAACATTTGTGTGAAAGATCAGATATTCACTATAGGCAACCTTAGCAAGAACTCTACCAAACCCTGATTAAAATTTCAGAGATATAATTTTAATCTAGTGTTGAATATTTTAAGAAATGCTTTCTAATTCTTAACTACATTGAGAAATTTTTTAAAAATCTCCACAGGTAAAGTGATCTATCCATGTCCTTTGAAAGACAGTAGAGATAGCAGTGGAATAAAAACGGGCATTTAATGGATAAACCTAAGTGTTGTCACTGTTTTAGGAATCCACAAGGGTGACCACAAAATGCCTGGAGAGGGACAAAAGCAGAACATCAGCGTTAATCACCCAAAGTTGTAAACAAAACAGACACCAAAAGTGTCCGCTGCAAGCTGTGTTCCCTGCTATCACTTACCTTCCTCTGATTGCTAACTGCAACTGGAACATGGCTCAACAATGCCCAGAGTAGGTGGAGTCAGTGTCTATTTGATGGGCAAAAGGGCAGGATCCATATTTGCTGGATGCTAGGGGTAAACACAGCAAGCAGCTATTTTCAAACTCTAGCTGCATTTCATGTTCAGTCATGTCATTGCAATGCATACAGAGTCAAAGTGCTTAGGGTTCAAATGCTGGTCCAAAGCGATTTGTAGCAGCCCACAGTGCTTGAAATTTGAACAAGAGAATTGCAATGATGCTGAAATCAATGGCAGTAACTTAACAAGAAGTGAATGCTGGCCATAACCCATAACTTCTAGAATTTCTGAGGATACTGTGTTAGGCAACAGAGATTGCTTCATCATCTGTCATGTAACCATGGACTCTACTGAATGCAATGATAAGTTGAATGATTGATAATGGGCCTGAGATGGGAAAATGGTGAGGGGTGGGTGGAGACAAGATGAGTCAATGTTTACCAGCCATTCCTTTCTTGATGTGATGTGTTAGTATCTCAACCAGCACAGCACCTTCACCAGCTTGGCGCACAGACAAAGGCTGAGACTGAATGGCCGATGGAGACATGGCCCTTTTTAATTGGGGCTGTGCAAGTCTCAAGGAGGTGTGTGCAACTCTGACCTACAGGGAATGCCACTGCTGCTTTTTCTCAGAACTAAGAACCTGTTTTGTTCATTATTTTCCCAACGTACGTCAGTGCCACCAAAAGTCGTGCACCCAGCTGCTGGAGTGGTGGTATTCGCTGCCTTTCTGAGGTGAAAGCTGATACAGGAGGAACAGGGCCGATGGCAAGCTCAGGAGCAGCAAAACACCATATGGAGGGTGAGGAGCACCATGCTCAGGGAGAGGTTACAGCTGCCGGGCCCCTTGGCTTTGGGAGGAGGGCCAGACTATTTCAGCTCTGTCTCTGTTTCCTGGGGATAAATGAGGTGCAGAGTCGATGCAGGCCCCGTACGTCCTGGGTCACTCTGATGGAACTGTCCTGGCTGTGGGAGTGGGACCTGAGGGCAGCAGGAGAGGGGAGACCATCCTCTCCCAGTACCCAGGAAGGAGCCAGCTCCCTCTGAACTTCGCTGTGAGGGGCTCCTTCCAGTGAGTGCTACAGGAGATGGGCGGGATCTCTCAATGGGTGTTCCCACAAATGGATCAGGACAGTGGCTGATAGCCTCTGCGCAGGATCACACCGGATCATTTCATTTCTCGATGATGAGGTCAGAGCTGCAGCCCGGGTGGTGGGATTCAGAAACATCGCTGTCTTCTCCCAAGTACAGGGTGTCATTGACTGCACACACATGGTACTGAGAGGGCAGTATTACAATGCTGCAGAATTCATGACCAGGAAGGGGATTCCATTCCATTAATGATTGGTTGATCTCCGATCACTGTTACACTACCTGGAGGTGTGTGCCCACCACCCTGGCAGCTGTCACGGCTCGTACATCCTGGAGAACTCTCATGTTCCTGGTCTTTTTGAGGGACCAGGGGATTTACAAGGCTGGTTACTAGGGGACACTGGCCACCCACTGTGACCATGGCTCATGACACCATTGCTCAACCCCTGACTGATGTGGACCTCAGGTTTAATGGCACCCATGCTGTCACCTGGGTCATCGTGAGTCCCTGGAAGGAGGCAGCATATGTGGAGAGGAGCAGGAGTAGGATGTCAGAAAGGAACAACAAGAGGTCAGGGGGAGAGAACACTGAACAGAGGCTCCTCGACTGTACACAAAATGACCTCTGTCTGAGAAGGGAAGCTCCCCGCTCCCATATATAGCCTCCAACATTACATGTTATCCTAGCAAACTTCCAGGTATCCCTAGATTCTGGAAAAATCCCACAGAATTGAAAAACTGCTAATGCAACATCCTTGTTTAAAAAGGGAAGAAGATAAGAAAACTAGTTAGCTTAATGACTGTTATTGGGAAATGTTATAGCCTATTACAAAGTACGTAATAGCAGAGCATTTAGAAATACATAATATTATGAAGCAGAGTCAGCATGGCTTCATGACAAATTTACGAGAATTCTTTGAGAAGAAAACAAGCAGGAGAGGTAATAGGGAAGTAGCTGATGTTTGGATTTTTAGAAGGCATTTGTTAAGGTACCACATATTAAGCTACTTAATAAGGTAATAGCCCATTCTGTTGTTAATGGAATGTCAGTGTAGAAAAAGGATTGGTGATCTAATAGAAGACAGAACGTTAATATAAAAGGGACATTTTCAAGATGGCAACCGGTAACTAGTAAAAAGCCATCAGGATCAGCAATGGGTGCACAATTATTTGCAAAATATATTAATGACTTGGATGAGACAAGTTTATACTATCACCAAGTTTAAGGTTGACATAAAAATAGGTAGGAAGTCAAGTGGTGGAGATGACACAAAAAGACTGCAGAGGGACAGAAATAAGATAAATGAGTGCGTGAAACCTTGGCAGATGGAACATAGTGTGGGGAAATGTGAGGTCATGCACATTGCAAGAAGAATAAAGGAGCTGACATATTAATTAAATGGAAAAAGACTGCAGAAAGCTATGGATCAAAGGGATTCAAAGAACAAAGAATAAGCACAGGGGCAGGCCCTTCCACCTTCCAAGCCTGTGATGACACATTTTGTCCTTCCATACGAAAACTTATAGGGTCTGTATCCAAATTCAGGTGTCTTCATCAATGAATCACTAAAAGGTAAAATCCAAGTTAAGTGGGTGATAGGGACGGCAAATGGAATGCTTGTGTTTATTGAAAAGGGAATGGAATATAAAAGTAGGGAGGTTTTGTCAAACTATACAAGGCACTAAGCAAACCACAGCTGGAATACTGTGAACAGTTCTGGGCCCATTCTCGGGAAAGATATACTGGTATTGGAGTTAAACCAGAGGTGCTTCATTAGGCTGATACTAGGCACGGAAAACTGTCTTATGAGAATTCGTTGAGTAGATTGACCCCATACTCATTGGAATATAGAAGAATATGAGCATATCTTATTGATCTTTACAAGATTATGTCAGGAAACTTGACAGGGCAGATGCAGAAAGGTTGTTTCTCCTTGTAGAAGAGTTTAGGAGCATATGGCATAATCTCAGGACAAGAAATTTTACACTTAAGACAGAGATGAGGAGGAATTTCATCTCACAGAGACTTGGAAATCTGGAAGTCTTTAGTTTAATCAGTAAGGGACTCAAGGGTTATGGCGAAAAGGCAGGAAAGTGGAGTCAAGGATTATCGATTAGCCACGATCTCATTGAACAGTGGAAAGACTCGATGGGCTGTATGGCTTACTTCTGCTCCTATGCCTTGTGGTCTTATCATATTAATAAAGCACATGGTTTGCCTTCCTCATGTTCTAGATTTCCACCTCTACCATGACTTCTCACTTCCCTTCGGGGCTTTTGAAGGTTTTAGAACAAACAGCAGATTTCTCCCTTTGGAACAAGAAAGCATTTTGGTGATGGCGGCCATGGAGTGTGAAAATCCATTTCACACTTATTTGATCCTCTCTCTTCCCACGCTGATAGACCCTAAGTGCAGAGCAAACCTGTCTTCACATCAATTAAGTGATGAAAATTTGAAATTTAATCAGTTTCCAAGGGCAGGCTTCGAATGTAGAAAACAAACCCCCAGCTCCCATTTCCCACCTCCATTACAAGAAACCAGCCCACTCATATTGACATTTCGGTTATGATGCCAATACCTAAAAGTTTCACGGCTTTTGTAATCCCGAATCCAGGCCATTGAAATCCTGTCAGGTTTTAACTTCAAAAACTGTAGAAAATTGTGACTTTCCCGCCTGACTGGTGACAACCCAAGGCCTTATGCTGATGACTAATGAATAAATTACAACCCAGTTGTAGTCAGGCCTATATATTTTCATGGTGAGGCATTGTGTTTTACAGTTATCTTTTAACAGCATGACAGTGCTTTAAATAAATATTTTTGTTCATTCTTTTAAAAGCTGGAAATGCACAAGAAACAACTGCAAATCATTGTGACTCACTAAGCTGATGTGACATAAACAGCTCAATATAGAAGCTCCTTCTGTGGTTTACAGCCCACACCAATGTGCTAATTACTGTACTTACACAGGATCAAATCTCTTCATGCAAGGAAGATTTTTTTCTAACAACTCCACCTATTTGTCAATTACTGAAAGTAAATGTGTTAACTTTTAGTGATTTCTATACATTTGTACAGAAAAACTTTATACTTATACTAAATACCATGCCATTCTTATATGTGAAAGATTGAATTGTTACTTGGCTACAAATCTACAGAAAATTTGCATTGTTACAATTATAACCTTAATAAGATGCTTCAGGATGATATCTGTAATAAAAGGTAAAATGAAGCATCTTATATGTCCCATTGCCTGTTAGCAAGCCTAATTTGTTTGCTTGTTAGGGACTAAAAGGAGACAAATGGTTTTACTGGGAAAAAGATGCAAAGTTCTTCAATTGAAGACAATAACAGCAACCAATATTGTGGATGGTCTACAAAGTCTCCAAAGTCTCAGAAAATGTTGGGATAGGAATCTAAGGACAGGAGTAGGCCATTCAGCCCCTCAAACCCCTTTTAACATTCAATATGATAATGGCTGATCTGTGCCCTAACTCTATGCACCTGCCTTTGGTCCATATCCCTTAATACCTTTTCTTAACAAACATGTACCTATCTCAGATTTAAAATCAACAACTGATCTAGCACCGGTTACCATTGGGTTCTAATCAATTGTGCTTTAAGTTGTCAATTAACTTCCAAGATAAAAGGGGGTTGGGGTTTCTAGACTAGTTTCCACCTCCCCCCACCCCCCCCCAAGATAGTAATGCCTACCAGGATCTACGGTCAGGTCAGGTCAGGTCAGGTCAGGTCAGGTCAGGTCAGGTCAGGTCAGGTCCGGTCAGGTCCGGTCCGGTCCTGTGAGATACGGTGGTTCACAATGCAAGAATGTGAGTGGGCGCTCAAGCTCAGATTGAAATGACCAAAGTCATGAGCAATTGAAACAAATCCTGAACACGTGCCCAGCTTGAGTTGGATGAAGAATCTCCAGGAAAATAAATCCCTGAAAAAGATAGTTCTCAGACCCTGTAGACCTTTTCTCCTTGAGGTAATCTAGAATGACAGGTCATGACTTTAGGGTGAGGAGTAGCAATTTTAAAACAGACCAGGAGAAATCAGTACTTTCAAAGGGTCATGAAGCTGGGGAATCTAGTACCCTCACAATGTGGTGGATGCTGGGACATTTGTTTTAAGGAGAAGCTGTATGGATTTTAATTTGTAATGGGTTGAAGGATTATGATATTGGGCAGGAAAGTGGAATTGAAACTGAAATGAGATTAGCCTTGGCTCTATCAAATGGTGGTGTAGCGTTGAGGGACCAAATTGTTTATTACTGCTTATAGTTCTTATGAGATTAAATTTTCCCAGGATTTAAACAGATGAGCAGAATTTAAATCCTTAGGAGCTAGGAACCATCTTGGACTGATTCTGGGAGCAGTGATTATCTACTTTAAAAAACAGTGTAAAGTATATCTGAAAAGCCTTTTGAATTTTCTAAAAGAATAAAGATTGTTCTATAACTTAAGGAATAGGTTGTATATAAAAGTAATGCTTTGTTAGTCAGACTAAGTCATTTGTCACAGTCTAAATCTTAAAATATAATCTGTCCTCCTTTCTGCTAGTTAACAAGATTCAAATTTTTTAGGTGTTATTGGTTACTTGGGAACTCAATGTTTCTCAACTAAATTTTATTCCACAACAAACTATTATCAGTGACTATTAAGTCTATGAACTATGTAGTTGCATTATGGAGTAGCGCACAAATTTAATGTCTGCTTATTGTTTTACATACTATACAAAATAACAATTTAATTCCTCAAATTCTATTTCTAACTCAAAGGAATTTCTAAAATAACACCATTTGTACAAGCTTTTAATCCCTTTACAATAGTTAGCCATAATTTTTAACGGAGTTATGAATTCAGTATTAGGAATAGCAAAATACATCAAGAATATTAAATAAAGAAGACAAGATGTTGCTTATCTACAGGTTGTTAACCTTAAAGTGCAATTATACCATTTTCTGAAGATGAGAATTGGTTTCACCTCTTTGTGTATTTAATTAAAGGAATAATATTGCAAATAATTGCTTAGTGGTATAGAACTTAAACATTGCAAAATGGAGACTAGAAGTTGAAACTTTTCATCTTGTACTCCACATAATGAGAAACAGACTTGAAAAGGAAATGATACTCATGCTGCATAAAATGGCAAGGGTGCTGAACCATTAAGCTGCAGCTAAAACAGTTAACCATCAATCTGAATTCTTAGACCAGACAGGTAATTTTGATTAAAATTGGAAAGAGCTGCAGATGCTGTAAATCAGGAACAAAAACAGAAATTGCTGGAAAAGATCAGGTCTGGCAGCATCTGTGAAGGAAAAAATCAAAGCTAATGTTTCAGGTCCGGTGACCCTTCCTCAGAACTGGTAATGTTGATTGGTCAGGCTGTTGCCATGGTGATGCATCATAGTTTGGCTGTGCCCGTAAACTTTTTTTAAATGAGAAAGGTGCAATGTATGTACAAACCCCTTTTTGCCTCCATGAAACAGTGGTTTGAATTTAGCTTCTAGCATGTGCAAACACATTACACTTTGCCTGGCTGATGATCCTAAATTGGTTTCTGGTGTAACTTGTAGCATAGTTCAGATTATTTAATAAATTATCTCCAACGGCAGAACCACATCTATTGATTGATGTGCTTTTCTGAGGCTTGCAAGCACAGGCTGGCTGAGCATAAATAGCATTTTGCCCACTGTAAATGGTTAACAGGACATGTTATTTGATATGGTCCACCAATTGTTAGTGCATATGATCTACATACTACATGTCACCATTGAACCATAAGACATAGGAGCAGAAATTAGGCCATTCAGCCCATCAAGTCTGCTCCACCTTTCAATCATGGTTGATTAGTTTCTCAACCCATTCTCCTGCTTTCTGCCTATAACCCTTGATTCCCTTGACAATCATGAACCTATCTATCTCTGTCTTAAGGCTGTGGAGGCCAGGTCATTGAATATATTTATGCGTCAATGATTTCCATACATTTATTGCTCTCTGGCTGAAGAAGATTCTCCTATGTCCGTTCTAAAGGTTCATCCCCTTACTCTAAGGCTGTACCCTCGGGCCCCAGTCTCGACTTGTGTGGTAGGAAAAATGTCTTTTGGCTTTGACAGCAGTATCTTGTTATGGACAGAACATGCTCTGTTCTGGAGCATTTGGTAGATGGTACTTAAGATCCCATTTTCAGACTTTTGAACTAACACATTGAGGAAGGGAAGCTCATTTAATTGCTCCATTTCAAGTGGCAAATTTGGGTGATGCAGCTGAAATTGAAATATTACAGATGAGTCATCTACATATCATCCTATTCTATCAATAACTGACTGCACAACATGAATTGGCCAAATAGCTGTTGTAACCAGTTCTAAACTGGTTTTTCACATACATAATGAAGGATTCCTTCATGTTCACTAAGACCAGACAAAATCTACATACTGAGAGGAATAGTATGTCCATGTGCTGTTTTGACAATGCCAGCTTATTTACCAATACGCCACGAAAAGAAGCCACTGACATCTGCACTTCATCATGGCAATCTAGCTGTACTAACTCAGCCTGAATCACATTCACCAAACTCTCAAATTTAGCTAATCATACAGTTGAGTTCAGTTTCAATGATACCATGTAAGACCAAATAGATAATGTTGCTAGGAGAGCACCTCTAGGCATAGTCCTTGCTAACACCTTTTGTTAGTTACTGCAAGAAGTAGATTTTCAATGGACAGATGACTAACCCTTAACCCCTTGATTACTTTTGATATGTATAAAACCTTGCATCACCCCAGACTGTGCTAAGCTTTACACCAGCAACATTTAAGATCTGCAGTCGGGCTTGCAGTATGATGAATTTGCAGATTCTAGAAGTGATGTACATTAATACTGAGGACATTGGGATGTGTAGGCACAAGGAATTTATTCATACATTGCACCTTTTCCAAAAAAGGGGTCATGGACACAGCCAAACTGTTGCATCCCCATGGTAACTCCTTGGCCAATTAGAACTGACCCGCCTGTTCTGTGAAGTAAGATTGATGGTTAATTGTCCTGGCTGCATCGCAATGCCAATGATGGCCCAACCAATCAGCACCCTCTTCTGTGTGGTTCATCCTCATCTTCTAGATGTGGTTCTTTAGCATAAAATAATACCTCTTTCTTTTAAGCTCATTTCTTGCATTCCAGTTCTGATGAGGGCAAGACAAAAACTTCAATTTCTAGCCTTTTTTTAGCAATAACATTGTACTGATCTCTGAAACTTTTATGACTTATTAAATTGATGTCCAGAGTTAAATGTCGTTACAAATAACAATTGTTGCTCGTTAATCAGCATGCAGTAATGGCATTTATGTTCACTCTTATAAGTATACAGCAAAAATGCACTTTTCCATGTCAGGGAAAGGCACACAAAATCTCCATGTTCTGTTGGACTACTCCTGTTCCTGAAATAAGCAGCAGTATATTCTTGTTAAGGATAAAGTGGCCTATGACTCCTTTTGAGAGACAGTTTCATACAAGTAGCAATGCAGAAATAGGTCATTCACTTCATCAAGTCAGCTCTGCCATTCAGTGAGATCATGACTGATTGAATAACCCTCATCTCCACTTCCTAGCCTTTTCCCCATAACCCATGACTCCTTAACTGATATAAGGCCATAAGACATAGGAGCAGGGGTCTACCATTCAGCTTGAATGTTTCATCATTCTTGATTTTTAAGACTATTTGCGTTCTTAAATAGTTCTTGTTTTGCAAAATTGGTGAGTTGTTCTATTAAAATGAAAAGGGAATAGAAAAGAACCAATTTACCATAATAAGCTTTGCTCAAGATCTTCATAATTACATTTTCAAATGTTATTTCACAGTGATATGTTTGATTTTATATTTCATAAACAATTATATAGTTAGTATTCCAAATGTTTTCTGAATAAATTAAGAATAAATTGCTTAATTGAAACTTATTTAATAAAATGTTTAAGCTTTTTAATGTTCCCATCATACTAACAAATGAAGTCAGCACTAAAAAGTCATTTTGTTCAGCTTAATTTCACTCAAAATCTACGTCAGTAGTTACTAAATATTAGGAATCTGAATTTATACAGAAAATGTAACCTTTTCATAAATTAGCTTATAACTTAATTAAATCAAACATGAAGAAGACATTATTTGAGTAATGTCATAAAGTGAACTGTAAATAACCTATCTAAATAATGCCTGTGCTATTGAATATGATTTTATTCTTAAGAGTTTCCTATAGATCTCAAAACATTCATTATTTAAAATCTGTTCAGAAATTGAAAATCAATACTTACGCAATATTTAGATTTACTAAAATAATTTACAACTTGGACCTAATCCAGGCCATTTAATTATAATCTTACCCGCGGCTTTAAGAAAGGCTTAATCTGTGGAGGAAACTACACATTCAGAGAAATTTTGAATGTGTGCATTTTCATTCCTCTTCATTCAATTACATCCCACATTACAGTGAGGCTGGAAAATGGGAGAAGGCAGATGGATTAAAAAGGCTTTTACCCCTTTGGACAGGAAAGTCTTAGCTGCATCCACAAAGCCATCATTTCTGATATTTTTGTTCTGCTAATTTAACTGGTCACAATTCAAGGCCTATTACGAAGTGAATCAAATCAGAGAACCCACAGTAAATGTTCTGTGGCTGAGCTCTTTTGAAAGCCACGTAAATAATTTTGGACCGGTCCAGCAAAAGGCTAACACAAACATTAAGGGTCAAATGTCTTATCTCTGTGTCCTAAACTTCTATGGTTCTAGGACTTTGTGTCTATCCCTTGTGTCTCTTCCTTCATATCAATTGTGGAGAGGCATGGAAGGCAAATCACTGTGGCTAACCTTCAAAGCAAAAACTGATCTCCATTTTTGCACATTATGCTTTGTGACAGCTAATAGCCTGGATTCTGAAGTGTAACAGTTTTTGTATGCTCATTTCGTAGCAGCATGATTAGAACATTGCATATGCAATGAATGAAGGGAGCCCTGTTCTAATCTCTCTGCTTCCCCTCCCACACAGTCGACTACTCCTCTTAGCTAACTGTCATTTGCCACTTGACATATCCAAGTGCATATCATCCATTGCTAAAGCCAGGACTAATTCTATGATAGATATTCAGCTGACAGCAGGTGCAGGACTCGGTAGTTACCCCACTGTGAATTGAATCACGCCAATGAGGATTTCTAGGCTTGTACATGTATATTTGGTGCAAAGACACACTCCATTCTTTGCTGTCAAGCTAATCTTAGATCACATAGTCATGTTCATCAAGAAACTGGACAGATTTAGTTTTAGGCAACAAGGGGTAGTGTATTAATTCATGGCACCATGCACATCTATGATACAGAGGCCTCTCTTCCCATCAACGACATGTTGTATGAATGAATGGGATGTAATGGGTGTGGTTGGAGGACAGATGGTGGTGTGCTGGTAATTTCATTGTACCAGCAAACCAGAGGCCCAGGCTAATGCTTTTGAGGGTATGAGTTCAATCCCATGAGTGGCTAGTGAAATTTAAATTCAATTTCTTAGCAGAGCAGGTGATTGCCTAGTGGAATGATCACTTGTCTATTAATCCAGAGACTCACATAACGTTCTATGGATCTTGGTCTGAATCATGTCATGGCAGATGATGGAATTTGCATTCAATAAAAATCAGGAATTAATAGGCTAATGATAACTGTGTAACCATTGTTTGGGAAAAAAAAATTAGCTCATTAATGTCCTTTAGGGAGGGTATTTGCAGTCCTTACCTGGTCTGACCTACAGCAACACAGTTGACTCTCTGCTGCCCTCTGAGCCAATTAAGGATAGACAAATGCCACTCTTGCCACTGATGCCCACATTCTGTGAATGAATAAAAAACATCTGGAATTGAAAACTAGATTTAATAATGAACCTACCATTGATTATTGTCAAAAACTCAGTAGATTCACAAATGTCATTTAGGGAAAGGAATTTGCCTTTCTTACCTGGTTGAGTCGACGTGTGACTCCAGGCTCAACAACAATGTTGCTGATTTTTAAGTGCACTCTAAAAAGGCTGAGCAAGCCAGTCGATGCAAGAGGAAGGAGAGATAGCCTTGACAGTAACACCAACGTCCCAGAATAGAAAAAAAAATGAAATAGGCAGCAGGAAAGAAGTGCAACTTTTATTTTAATTTGTTCATTGAATGCGGGTGTAACTGGATAGGCCAGAATTTATTGCCAATCCCCAATTTAAGTGCCAACCACATTGCTGTAGGCCTGGAGTCACAAAAGTAGTGGCCAGACTGGGTAAGGAAAGTAGAATCCTTGCCCTGAAGGTAATTAGTGAACCAGGTTTGGTTTTTACACCATAGTTACCATTAGGCTAGCTTTTGACTCCAGATTGCTTTTTTAAATTGAATTCAAATTTCACTATTTGTTGGGGTGGGATTTGAACCCTGTGCCTAAAGCATTAGTTTAGATTTCCTGTGTTATTAGTCCCATGATATTAACATGACCCCATAACCTTCCCTCTGGCTAAGTTTGGAGTTAAGTTTTGCGTCTTTTTGGCTCAAAGACAAGGCTTTTGATTTATTTGGGCCTCAAAACATTGAATTTTTTTTTTGAATGAAGGACAGACCCTAGATTTAGTCTTACACATGTAAAGAACTTCAAACAAACTTTCAGTGGAGCAAAGTTTTTAGTTATTTCCAAAACAATTCTGTTTCATTTTTGGCTCCAATGGTTTGCAACTTATGACTGGTTTAAAAAAAAACTAATCATTCTGAGCCAGTGGTAATCATTGTTAAGCATTCAACAATTCAGGGAATGAGATGATAAAACTAATAAAAATAATAACTTAAAACATTCTCTCTTTTTGTGCGTCAGCAGGTGGCATACATTAGAATTGTTTAGCACACCATTGTGAGAGTGCCAAGAAAACTGAACCTCAGAATTTCATGAAAATTGATGAGATCTGACAGAATTACAATGACCAACTGAATGCAGATTAGCATTTACGCCAGGATGAGCTATGATTATGCTCAGCCTGAACTATATTTTTAACCCAACTTGTGAAAGGCTCAGATTCAAAGAGTTGCAAGGTAAAATCATGGCTTAGAACTTCACTGACAAAATGTTTGATTGTACTCCAGGGTCAAACGATGGGATATGAATAAGTAAACGATGTTGTTGTAACTGATGATGTCACTCTATCATCACCAGAGCAGAACAATAGACCAGAGAGAATTACAAAGGTGGAGCAGGAGTAACTTTAGAGTTGTATTCAGTAACATATAAATAAAGAATTTTATATTGCAGAAGAGAATGAGCTAGCCCGACTCTAGGATAAGGATGACCTTGGGAAGCTTGAGACCAAGAAAAGTGGTAACTTAATAAAAAGGGAACAGCCTCAAGCAGCGAATGTATAGATATCTGCAGCCAAGATAAACAACATAGAGTCACAGAGCTGTACAACACGGAAACAGACCATACACACAAACTCGTCCATGCCTGAATTAATCTCATCTCATCTGCCTGCATTTAGCCCATATCCCTTTAAACTCTTCCTAAACCCGTACTCATCCAGATGCATTTTAAATGTTGTAATTGTACTCACCTCCACCACTTCCTTTGACAGTTCTTTCCATACACACACCACCCTCTGCATTAAAAAAAGTTGCCCCTTAGGTTCTTTTTTTAATTCTTCCCCTCTCTCCTTAACCTATGCCCTCTAGTTTTGAACTCCCATAACATGGGAAAAGGCCTTGGTTATTCACTCCATCCATACCCCTCATGATTTTATAAACTTCTGTAAGGTCACCCCTCAGAATCCGATGCTTCAGGGAAAATAGCCCCAGTCTATTCAGCATCTCTCTACAGCTCAAACCCACCAACCTTGCCAACATCCTTGTAAATCTTTTCTCAACTATGTGCAAAACTTTCATATTAAATCAGCCCTTAAAGAAACCATAACGCAAAATCGGAAATTTTACAGAAAATCAAGGAGAGACAGGTATGTGCTTATGGGAACTAAAAAATAATTCCTGTATTCCCTTGTTTTGGCCAAGCGCTACTCTTGAAATGGCATAAAATCACTGGCATGGGTGGAGTGCACTTGCACATTTTCGAAGACATTGAGAAAATTGCACAGGCATTCATTTACAAATACAAAAAAACCTCATTAGTAATGAGAATAGAAGAAGTATTAAAATAGAGAATGAAGCAAGGTTTTGAAGAAGCGCTAATGGACTTCAATCGTTAACTTTGCTTTCTCTTCACAGATGCTGACAGACCTGCTGAATTTGTCCAGCAGCTTCCGGTTTTGGTCATAACAAAGCACTGTGTTTCATTTCCAGAAGGAGAGAATTGACAAACAGAGAACTTATCCTTCCAGATTGCATTTATTGTACATTTATTATGTCATGAAAAGTTTTAAAATAAGGAAAATGGAAACACTGGAGCTTGTGGAAAAGAATTTACAAGAATAATACAACAATTTAAAGGGTACACCTGTCAAGAAATGCTTAACAAGCTTAGATTCTTTTCCGTGGCAATCAGGAAAGCCTGGGGATAATCTAACTGAAGACTTTAAGATGAAGGGTTTAGGCCCGAAACGTCAAGTTTTCCTACTCCTATGATGCTGCTTGACCTGCTGTGTTCATCCAGCCCCATGCTTGTTATCTCACTTTAAGATTATGAAAGCTTTTGATGCAATGGACATTTTGAAAAAGTTTCTAGATGTAGGAGTAGATGTAGATGTAGATGTTTCTAGATGGAGTGACAAAACTAGAAGGTATAAACATAAATATCTACTAATTAATCCACTAGGGAATTCAAGAGAATCTTCTTTACACAGGGGAAGTTGAAATTGTGGAACTCTCTTCGAATATTATCATCTCTCCACAGTTAGCACTGGTGGAGTTCATTGTCCTATTGAAGCATTCTCTAAGGGGATCTAAAAACATATGAATTAGGAGCAGAAGTAGGCCATTCGGCCTCTCGGGTCTGCTTTGTCACTCAGTCAAGCCAGGGTTGATCTATTTGCGTTTCAAATTCCACATTTCCAATAATCGTTGATTCTCTTGCTTAATAAGAATCTATTCTATTGGTCATTTTTCAAATCCTTTTCAGTACTGAATAGTTTGTTGCTACATGTAAATTCGCCGAGAAGCCCTTAAGCTGAGTTCGCCATTACTTAGGAAGAACTTCAGAAATAGCAACAATAATTTATGTGCTGCAACCATTATTGACATGGAGTGAAACTTTAGCATTACAGTAACACTTTTCTGATTTAAAGTTTGATTTGAATAATGTTGTGACATTGCCCATTTATCTCATGGTACAGCTGGAAGTAATATTTTGTTCATCAATCTTTTGTGTTAATAATAAATGCACAGAATAATAAACAACATTCCATGGAATATCTGCACAAACTCTATATGGCAGCTATGCTGCCAGATTCAGCTTAAGCTGCATAAATGTTTGATAATATTTCTGTGATGGCTTTAATAAGGTAGATGAATGTCTGCGTCTACTACTACCCATTTTATTTCTACCAGCTATTTTGTTTGCAACAACAATTACATTTTTGCCACATCCAGTTCCATAAAGTGACATGAAATATTAAATAGGTCCCTTCAGAGGAGAGAAGGTGTTATGCGAATGGATAAAACTGACTGCAGATGCAATATTGCAATCTGTTGTCATATGCTTGTTCAACAGATATATGAGTCCATAAACATAGACTCAGGAATTCTCATGCTCCTGTTGCCAAGCTGTAGTGAAGATTTGATAGTTAGAATTTTTCGTGTCATGCGAGATGAGTCATCACTTTTCATTGACACTGACAATGGATGGATGTTTATGGGGTGGAAGTTAAATTAGAGTTATCTCAAACTGTTTGGAGTGTTGTATTCAGTTTGGCATACAACAGCTCAGGAATGATATATTGATCTTGCAGTTAGTGACGACTCAACAGAATGACACCGGGATAAATTTATTTTTGTTGTTCCAAAGAAAGTCATCTCTTCTTATGATGCTACTAAGGTGGTAGGTGGAATGAAATTACAGAGTCGTGATGGTCTAAATGAATAGAGGACTATGCTCAAGAAAATGAAATGTTTCCAACTATTCCTGTATTATCCGTGGTCCAGACCAAAATAATTGATACTACTTAAATATCATCTTACCTAACATTACCAGTAGATTGTGGCTCCTCACAATTTATATATTCAATTCTATTACAGTCTCATCTTGTCTTTAGGTTGCATTTTCACAGAGATAGCTTGTTAGCCTGAACCCCAACCTACAATCAAGAAGTATCTCAATTGTGAGATACTGTGTGAGGACTATTGGAATGCTTTTAGTCTGAATCCAGCTTTTCAATTTATTTAGCTGAGAGTGGGGGGAAGACAAAGGATTACTATTGAGAGTTCAGGGTCTTGACAGTAGAGCTCTTAGGGTTACAGGAAGTAACAAACATTGCAAAACTTTGAGAAGCTAGCCCTAGGGCAGGAGACATGATGATAATACATCAGCGAATTGCTCTCATTGGGCTTGTCTTTATGTTGATTGCTGACTCCATCATTGACATCAGGGTAGCAGTTGACTCAGTGTGAAATCAGTGAGCCATAATAAAGTTTAATAATTTTAACAGAATATTTTAGTAGAAATCAAAGGGAAAGTCTTCCAATGGTTACACTGCCATCCAGTAGAACGTGAAACATTTGTGGTTGTTTGAGGCTAATCGACACACCCCCTAGACATTGCAGATGTTTCTGAGGTAGTATCCTAAACCAAACTAGTTTCAGCTGATTGATCAATGACCTTCCTTCCTGTGTCCCAAGGTCAGCAGCAGTGATCTTCACAGACAAATGCAGAGTACTAAGTTCACTTTCTACTCCTCAGATAATGAAGCAGTTCATGCCTGACTGCTGCAAGCTGAATAGCTTTCAGGCTTCTGATGTTAAATAGCAATTAACACAGTGACACACAAATGACTATCTTCAACAAAACAGAGTCTCATTACCATCCTTTGACATTCAACAAGTTTATCTCTTTTTCTTTAAATCCTGACATTTCTTACCCCAATCCAACCCAATCCTAGGAGGTCATCATTGACTGGCAAAATAATGGAGCTGTCACATCACTACTGTTTCTACAAGAGCAGCCCAAGGATTGTATATTCTGTGATGTCTAACTCACCTGCTCATACCCTAAAGCCCATCCACCATCTATAAGTCACAACTGTGATGGTATACTCTCCAATTGCCTGGTTGAATGCAACAATACACAAGCTTGGTACCATCCAGGACAAAACAATCTGTTTGACCCACACCCTTAAATGTTCACTTCCTCCATCATTGGTGAACAGTAGCAGCATATACAAATGGCAATGCAGGAATTCGCTGTGGCACTTCCAACAGAACTTCCTAAACACGCAACCTTTGTGTTCTAGAGGAGAAAGGCAGCAGACACATGAGAACATGCTTCCTTGATGTGGATGGTCATGTCTGCTTCTTCACTGCCACTTTCGCGATTCCCTGTAGAACAGGAATCTGAGTGTATCAATACAACATGGACTGAGGCCCAGAATTACCTTCTCAAGTATAATTTGGGCTGGCCAATCAATGCTGGCATTGCCAAAGACACTCAGAGCACATGAATGAGAAAAAAAAAGGTCCTGTAATGCCAAAGAGGCTATCAATATTTGCATTTTACAACAGAGTATGGTATACAGAAAATGTTAGGACATCGAGTTTGATCCAGTTACCAATTTGTTAAAATTAAAGTTTGTGTTCACTTGCTGTTCACAATTTTCTGAATGCCATCATTCTGTATTTGATTCTAAGACAGGGTCCTAACCCGGAACGTCAACTTTCCTGCTCCTCTGACGCTGCCTGGCCTGCTGTGTTCCTCCAGCTTCATACTGTATAAATGTAATTTCAATCCTTGATTTGCTTTATAATTGCTCTGAAAGCAAGACATTTTGATTTTCCAGATGTATCCCAGAACACTTTCAATGACTGCATCCTCTGAGGCATTTTGGACCAAATTCAGTGTTAGTAACTGATTCCATATCTATGTATAGAATATTATTATTGACATAATAGGAAATCAAGAAAAAAAAAGCCTGTTCACTGTTTTCTCCTACTCCGTAATGTGTATGCCAGCCATGCTCCTGCAACATTCAACCGAGCAATTACCGAATCATGTCATAAAGGATGCTTTGTGCAATTCTAAATTGGAATTCTACAAAACAATTAAGTTGACTTAATCTTTGCTTCCTGAACTTTAACAATATGCACTATCAACGGGATACATAATGAAGTTTGGTAGAAAAAGGTCAACTTTAAGCGAGTAGTGCATGTATAATTCAATCAAACTTCAAGCTGTTAAATAATGTGCTTGATGACACTCAGTGATTATTCTTCTTTCTGTTTACTAACAAAATATCTTACACAAGCTTTATTCTAAACATGTTACCTTCACTGAATACTGATCTTAATTGTTCAAGGGAAGACCTGGACTTCTTTACTAATTTGTTCCGCTGCAATGTCTCTGGAGAGTCAGATTACTGGTATTTCAAGCTTCTGTCTTTTCTTAAAATTAAGATAATTGTCACATCTACAATCTACAATTCTACAACCAAACCCTTCATTCATTGTTGCTTAACAGGCAATAAAGTCTGTGGAATTTATTACAAATACTGGACCTTATGAGTTGGATTTTTGGAGATGTTGTATTCCCTGCCTCAAACCCCATACCTAACCATACCATTTAGCCAATGGGGTGATTGACAAGAAACCTGTTTGTGATTTCCCATGTTTCCCACTTCCCCTTTCCTAGATTTAATGTATGTTCGCTTGTGGATCTTGCTCAGGAACAGTGCTGTATTAACATCAAGATGGAAAGTGGGCAGCAAATGGATTGAACATTGAGTATGAAGAGGTAAAAACCATAAATTCACATGCAATGGGAAGTCCCCTGATCCTACTCAAAGGATACAATGAAGGTGAGTTTGTTTAAAGGACACAGATGCATCTTGATGAAGCAGGGAAGCTTTGGAATTTACTCACATGTGGACCACAGTATTCAATTATTCTATAGCTGTTAAATGCAATACAGATAGTGTCATGAACCAGACCAAACTCCCTCAAAATATGTTAAGGTAGCTTAGACCCTAGAACCTACCTTTTTCTTATTCTAAAGGTAAGTGAAAAGTATTGCCTTCTAGATGCAATTTGACTGGTCAAACTACTCAACGTAAAGAAAAACACACTTTATTTTTAGACTACAGTTAAATTACAGACAAAATAAAAGAATTGGCTTAATTGTAATTATCAAAATACTTAACAGAATGATATGTATTAATTACTACTAATTAACTGTTTCAATATAATAACATTCCATAAACACATCCTTGGCAAAGACAAATCAGTAAAACAGATTGTCTCACATGCAATTCTAGTAGCAGTAAGAGAACCCCAGATTTTAGCTGTAACAGAGAGAGGAAGAAAAGCTCCCACATCCAGCTTCAAGACTCCAACAACTGCAGAAAGCCAAAACTAAAATTCCTAGTTCTGTGAGAGCTTGGCCCTACCCATTCAGGCTGCTTCCATTGTTCCAAACTTTTTTTAAAAATGACTCAAGTTTTTTTTTACTTTGAAGGCTTTGAACAGCCCGCTTGTCACGTCTCTCTCAATGTTTCATTAAACAAAAGGACAAAATACACCTCTTAAAGCCATAGTAATGTCACAATAGCATATCATCTTTACTCTTGACATGCTTACCCACATACTGTAAGGCTCCTCTAGGGGCAGTGGTAATAGGATAATGTTACAGGACTGGTAATCTAGAACCTCAGGCTAATGTTCTAGGGACATGGGTTTGAATCCCACCATGGCAGATGGTGAAATTTGAATTCAATAATGATCTTGAATAAAATGCTAGCATAATGGTGACCATGTTGGCAATGTTAATTGTAGTTAAAAATTCATTTGGTTTGTTAATGTTCTTTTGGGAAGGAAGCTGCCATCCTTACCTGGTCTGGCCTACATGTGACTCCAGTCATGCAGGAATGTGGTTAACTCTTATCTGCACTCTAGGCAATCAGAAAAGGGCAATAAGAACATGAAAATGAATCCAGACTGTGTAATTATTGGGCTGAATCTTACCAGAAATCAGCTAAGTGACATTTTTAGTGAGTTTCGTTGACAGTCTCTCTTCCGACTGTGTAGCCAAATTTCTTACAAATGCCATCTACAAGTTCGCCGATGACATCACCGTTGTCGGCCGGATATCAAACAATGACAAATCAGAATACAGGAAGGAGATAGAATGCTTGGTGTTGTGGTGCAAAATTAACAATCTCTCCTTCAATGTCAGCAAAACTAAAGAACTGATCATTTCTTTCTTTCAGAAAGAAGGAGGACACACCACTACCTTCATCAATGGAGGTGGAGAGGTTCAAGAGCATTAAGTTCTAGGAGTGAGAATAACCAATGATCTGTCCTCAACCTCCCATTTAGATGTGACAGTCAAGATGGCACAACAATGTGTCTTCTTCCTCAGGAGGCTTAAGACATTCAGCATGTCCATAAGGACCCTGACCAACTTTTACAGGTGCACCATTGAAAGCATACTGTCTGGGTGTATAACAGCCTGGTACAGCAACTGCTCTGCCCAAGACCATAAGTAACTACAGAAGGTTGTGTGCACAGCCCAGACCATCACGGAAGCCAACCTTTTATCCGTGGACTCCATTTACACTTCTTGTTGCTGCAGAAAGGCTGCCAACACCAACAAAGACTCCTCCCACCCTGATAATACTCTCTTCCAATCTCTTCCATCAGGCACAAGGTACAGAAGTCTGAACACGTGCACCAACAGGTTCAAGAACAGATTCCTCCCTGCTGTTTTTGACTGCTGAATGGACCTCTCCAATTTCAAATCTAATGTAGATTTTGCTTTTGTGCATCTCCCGTGCAGCCGTAATCTTGTATGCCAAGCTCTGAGCACCCTATGATCTGCATGTCCTTGTATGCTATGATCTGCTTGTACTGCTTGCAAAAGAAAACATTTCACTGTACTTAAGTACATGTGACAACAATAAATCAAATCACAAGAGAAACCAAAACGCTGCGGTTACTGGAAATCAGAAACAAAAACAGAAATTGCTGGAAAAACATAGCAGGTCTGGCTGTATCTGTTCAGAAAACAGAGTTAAAGTTTTGTGTCCAGTGACCCTTCCTCAGAACTGTACATTCTGAAGAACTGTGTTCTGAAGAAGGGACACTGGACTTGATTTTGTTTCTCTCTCCACAAAATGTAGTGATTTTTCTTTTTTTTAATATTCATTCATGGGATGCAGGTGTCACTGACTGGTCAGCACTTATTGTCATTTATTGTTTCTTATGCAATCTTCCCAATCTCACTGTATTAATTATACCAAGCCCTTATGTGCCCCACTTGTTGTATTCTGCCATTTGCCACAGGCAACAGAACTGGGCACTGCCAGGAGCTCCTATTATTTGTGCTGCTGACAACATCCTTAAAGCCCAGCTATACAACCTGTCAAGCGTTCGCAGTCCACAGCTGCCCCACACAGTTTATTTGATTCGTCCTATATAGGTTTGACAGAGGGTAATTGGGGAGATGTTTTGCCAACTGTGACTTGGATGTATTCCTAGATCAGTCACTACCCATGGAGCATGCTCCTGAAGAAGGTCTGGAGCAGCTAGAGCAAGCTGGAGTCACCAGGTACCAGTTCTGATATACACGTTGGGCATCATCACCATCTAGGTTCTGTCCAGCAAGGGGGAATATACCAAACTGCATACCAATGAGGTGAGATGATCCAACAATGAGGATGTTAATGCATGCAATAGGCTTCTGGTTTCTCATGAGTGAGAATCTTGTCTCACTGTACGATGCTTGGTTGGAAAATTGCACTGTTTGTTCCTGACGGTAGGAAACTGTATAAGTTTATACTCACTACAGTTTAGAGGAGATCTAACTAAGGCATAAAGGATGCTGTGGGAATTGACAAAGTAGGTATAGAGTGAAGGTTTCCACTTTTCGCGCAATCTAGATAGTTTTAGGCTGAGGGCTGACAGATTGAAAACAGATGAGGAGGAATTACTTCTCTCAGACGGTCACGCATCTGTCATAGTCATTACCACACAATGTGGTGGATACACACACACTGAATAAGTTTAAGAAGGCGATAGACAGGTTTTTAATTTGTAATGAGTTGAATGGTGATGAGAAATGGTCAGGAAAATGGAGTTGAGACCGAGTTGAGATCAGCCATGATCATATTAAATGGCAGAGCGGATTTGAGAGATGGAATTGCCTAGTGCTCCAGTTGTTAATTGTTTACATTTTTATGACGCTTGCATTGATCTCAGGCAATTCTCCCAACTACCTCGCCAATGCTCATGTCATTCAGTAACAGTGGAGATCTGTGCCATTGATCCAAAATGCAATTGTCCACCCAATCATGCTTCCTACTGCAGTATGGTTTTCATTCAATGAAGTTGCAGGTGCACAGTTCCTTAGTTTGTCTAGGGAAATGACTCACACACTATCAGCAACTATCTCTTGTCACTCAGTAACTACCTTTGGTTCGCCATAGGCACTGCAATACAACTGGCACAGTAGACCTTGGCTGATGAAGGTGCCAAGACAGATGTCTGGATAGTGGGCATTATGTGTTGCCTTTGGTCACATGATGGAAAGCTCCTGAGAATATAGTTATGTCGCAACAGCTAAAAGACATAAACCTGAACCTTACCTATCAGTTGTTGTCACCGGTACTGTCAATGTGGTGTGAGTAGTGGTGGCTTTCCATGTGTTCAGCTCTGTGAGGTTAAGAGAGGACATTGGCTGAAGTGGAGCTCCATGGTGGGAGTGTTAGCGTCAGTTTAGAGCTGCATGCTAACTGACAGCATGATCTGCTGCTTCCAGTGGATGTCAGATATGCAGGGCATAACTCCTTTAACAGCATAGCATCTGGCAAAATTCAAATTAGAAGTGTCCATTTGTAGCAGCAAACATTATTTTGAAACTATTTATGGCACTTAAAATACAGATTGTACCAACAGTTTGTGTGCAACGGAATGTCCATCTATGTTGACTGGAAAGACATGGTGAAGGCAAGTTTCTTTAAAAGGACCAACTGGACCAACAGTTCCATCCCCATAAAGCTCCAGGTTCAATCGCTATTAATTTCCCATTAGTCTATAAATAGTGGCGTGCTGTTCACCACAATACATCTTTACCCATTTAGAGATGTACGCTTTGTTTTGTCAATTGTAGAACAGGCTCTATTTACAAGAATATTTGTTGTGTCTGTGTTCTATTAATTGACATCAGATATATCCCATCAAAAAGTTGGACCAGGCTGGATTTCATAAGGTCATCACAGCCAATATATCAGTGGTGAGCCCAGCCTATGATCCTGGAGGCTATTCTGTGTCAATGTAGGGCAAGACCTCTGACAGTATCTTTCAGATAGCCTCAGATCTGTGAACTCAACAGCACCAAGCTGTGGTCACTGTTGGGACTATAGACAGTCCTGAGGAAGAAGAGCCTGGACTCGTATCTAAGTCAGGTGTATCACTAAGGTCAGGCTAGTAGAAAGGATGGTAGTGGCTTGAGTGAATGAAATGGAGTGGATGGGAGGCATGATTTGAGAGACTATAGTGGAGGGTAAAAAGGGGAATATGACTTGAGCATGAGGGGAAAGTATCTTTGATGGGCCCAGGGAGCTTCCAAAGTTTCGCCCCACTTCACTTGCCTGATGCCATCCTGCACAACAAAGGTTGCTGGGCTACCCACTTGGTATGGACCTCCCTTTGCATGCATACAATACCATCATAGGCACAGAGAGGCTCTTAAATGTCATTAATTGTCCAGTTAAGTCCTTTAATAGATGTACAGGCAGTAGGGCTGCCAACATGTTGGGGGCAGGTGGGTAGGCAGTGGCAAGGCCAACTGCTGAATTTTTCTATTGTACTCTGTTCTCCATGTTTCAGATTTCCAGCATCTAATGGATTTTTCTTGTATTTGACTGGCGAATCATATGAGTCCCTCTGACTTCAAACGCATCAGCAGCATTTCTGTCCTGGTGAAAAATGACCACAGTTAAGTCTGCATGAGTTAAAGCAGCAAAGATTTCATTCAAGCATATACAATGGAGAAGATCTAATGGATAAAACAGAATTTACAGTTTACTGTTGCTACTTATAGTACACAATTTCATTCAGGCCAATGTTATCTCAACTTCTCTCAGAAGGCTGTGCATGTCTGGAATTCTCTATCCCAACAAGTTGTGGAGGTTAGATATATAAATCCCCAGCCTTATTGACTGCACTCTCTGTATTTCCATACAAGCACAGTAACTCTGATTGTCACTTCATTTCTTTCTCCCTTACTCTGACTTTATCAATAACTTAAATATTCTCTTGGCTAATGCCAGCTGTATCACTAAGCATTTTGCAAACCCTAGTATTCTCCATTATTCTCTCTTGGCTCCAATAACTCTGCCAAGTTAGTTTAAAGCCTTTCCAATAGCACAAGTAAATTGTACCACAACGAACTCACTCTAAGCTCAGATCAGGAGCAATCCATCTAGTGCCATCTTTCCCAGTTCCAGTGTCCCAGGAATCTGAAGCCCTCTCTCCTGCACCACCACTCCAGCCACACATTCATCTGTCTTAGCCTCCTATATCGTTTATGGCACTGTAAGTAATCCAGAGATTAGTACATTTGAGGCCCTGCTTGCTAACTTTCTACCTACTTCTTCCCTACATTCTTATGGAAGGACCACATTCCCCTTCCTGTCAAAATCATTGATACTAATGTGGACCAGGACTTCTGTTTGTTCATCCTCCCCAGAAGACATTTAACTTTAATTTCTTTAGCTCTGTAGGAACATGACATTTACCAACTCTACTGCTGTGAGAATATTGCAGCCACTTCGTGCTAGGCTCAGGTTCCCAACTGAACTCATGAGCATGTTATCATCATTTACTTTCATATTCCTTTGTCATATCATAAACCTCCAGGTGCTTAGTGAAAATTTTAGTGAGCAGCCTCGTAATAATCTACCTTCCAACATCAGCTGCATTTCCTGCAAAAGAGAGTAATATCATGTTAAGAAAAGTGTTGTTTGAATCTCAAATACATATTCTTTGTGTTAGAAATCGTTAAATGCATTATGGGCATTGATTACCATTACCTTTTCATGCTTTGCACATTATTTACCGTACTATTCTTCAGCGAGGTCTATACATACCAATGCCATCACAGTTATTCTAATACTTATTTTTTCTTAACTAATTCCCATCTCTGCTCACCCTTTAAAGGACTTGACATCTCTATTGTGGCACAGCTTCATGGTCATCAACACTTCCCACTGCCTGTTGTAAGCAATTAGTCCTGGTGTATGACTCTTGATTGCTGTTTATTTTTAAACTAAACTGACACTACTCTCACCTGTTATCTGTCTACACTGCGTAAGTAAAGATATACTGGCATTGGAGGCATTCCAGGGAAGGTTCACTCAGCTGATACCAGAAATGGAGGACTCTTATGAAGAGAGATTGAGTAGATTGGGCCTGAGTTCATTGGAATATAATATGAGAGGTGACTTTGTTGAAACATACAAGATTCTTATGGGACATGACGCGATAGATGCAGGAAGGTTGTATCCCATTGTGGCAGAGGCTAGGACTAGATGGCATAATCTCAGAATAAGGCATCATACATTTAAGGCAGGGATGACGGTTTTTTACTTCCAGAGGGTTGTGAATCTGTGGAATTCTTTAACACAATGTTGCAGAAGTTAAGTATATTCAGAGCTGCGATAGATAGACAGATTTTTAATCAGTAAGGAATCTAAGGGATGTGTGGAAAAGTCAGGAAAATGGAGTTGAGGATTGTCAGATCAGCCATAATTCCATTGAACATCAGAGCAGACTTGATGGCCTAATTCCGCTCCTTTGTTTTATGGTCGATGGTCACTTCCTATTTAGGTCACTAATCAGAAAAATAAATGTTTGATCCATATAATATGGGACACTGAAATCTCCCAATAGGATCATGAACATCACACATTGCTCTTTCCATCATACATCTTTCACGCTCTTACCAGACAATGTGTTATCCTTGGCTCGATGCTCACATTAATTTGCTTTGCTTTGTCCTCACATACTTAACTCTGCTGGAAACTGCACAGTAACATCTCATAGCTCCCACTTACTCCCAATGATTGAACAGTAACAGGCACACTCATCAATACACAAAGTAGCAAGCCAGATCACCCATTATGGACAGCACTAGCACTAAATGAACAGCAGACAGCCATAGCTACATGTATGGGCCTCTATGGATGGCATGGTACTGACATGATTGAAGAGACCATCACTAAGGCCATCATGATGACTGCATTATGCACATTGTGCTGTCCCACTTCTTCTTCATCCCACAATCTGATATGATGTAGAGGCTGCAGACAATTCAGCTCTTCCTTTCCCCTTAACCAAACTGCCCGCACTTCAATTCCCGACTCACACATTTATGCTTTCAGGTAGATAAGAACTGCCACCTGGTCAGCCAGAGGTGGAAGAGGTGGACATCTAAAGGGAAAGCAGACCTCTGGAGAGAAACAATAACACTTAATGCTCACAGACAACAGATCAGAAACTGCCTGTGTGTATACTTCAAAGGATATGATACAGCCAGGATCTAAATTTGTTAAGTCCACTGGATATGAAAGAGGTATAGCTGGGCTGGAATAAGGATAACTGATGTAAAGTTACTGGCAGGTGAGTATAACAATGGGTTCCGATGCAGATATAGCCTATTGTCACTGTCAATGACCATGATGTGATGGATGTTGGTTTCCAGCTGCTTCATACAGAGTTTAGAGTATATGCTTTCCATTGTGATGGCCAGCTCCATGGCAACATTGGCAGATCAAGCTCTGATGCTGCATCTGATGATCGACATTCAAGCTTCCATTGTAGTACAGACAACAATAAAAACCTCAATGTCTGAATGCTATATTACAGGCTGCAAAACTTCAGCCAGTTCCGCGCAAGCCCAGTTTGATGAGATGCAGGTTAGAATGGCTGCAGATGCTCATGCCCAAAGCAGATTGCAGGCTATCAAAACAGCCCCGCAATCTGTGCTCCAACAGATCCCTCAGACATACCCCCATAAGGATACAGTAACTCTGGTTTCATGGAGCTCAACCCAACTGGAGAATGTACGTGCCACTTGATTCCACACTTCTCCCTCTTCCTCCTCCTTAGCACCTCCTTGGTGAGTTGGCCATCAAAGCTAGGGTGGCCAGGTTTTGGAGGATGTAACAGACCACCATGAATTTCGACACCCTTTCTGGTGAGTAACAGAATGCTCCCAGAACAGCCACCAAGTGATTCAGTATATGGGACCATTGCATCAGCAACATACATCAGTGCAGCATGGGTCGGCTGCCTTGGGGCACTGGGCAGGTGATGGGATTATACAGCGGAGTTGTCAGCCACAGGTATATAGCTAAACCCTAACTCGGAATAACCACCTTCTTCTATAACCCTAAAAGATTGCTTAACTGTGGACTGACATGATATTAAAGCTCCATGACTGTTGCCAGGACAGCAGGCATGTGACAGTTTCATGTTTACAAGCTACAATGTTGACTTTGTACTTTCCTTAGTGGTTTTGGTACATTTTCCCATTAAGATGAAATGCTCACAAGTCCATCAGCTTCCCTATATTCAGAAACAGAAAACAATGAAGTTTCCCATCCTGGCGTACGGAGCCTCTCTGACATTCCAAAGGCAGCACTGGATTGTAAACAGTGTAATATTTGCAATGTCACCTGCTCCAGTTTGGAAGAATCCATTGAAGCAAAAATTCCAAGTTGAAGTCACCTTTGCAGCTCCTGACAGTGCCACCATTGGCCTGCTCTGAGATTCCAAGGATGTGCATTCTTTTGCAAGGATTTATTGATTGGTTTATGAAACTGGCATGAAAATGACATGAAACTTACAAGAAGAGCACACAGTAAACATAACCATGCAAAGCATTTTAGTTTTCATGTACAAATGGCATATATTTTACTTAAAGAAAATTTGTTTAATTATGCGCAGTAAAGCATTCATTTGACCTCAGCTAAAGTATTGTTTACAGTTCTGTACATCACAATTATTTGGAAGGATGTGAATGCATTGGAGATAATGAAGGAGAGGTTTATGAGAATGGTTCGAGGGATGAAAAGCTTCAGTTATGAGGATAGATTGGAGATGTTAGGACTGTTTCCTTCAAGAGGAACAGGATAAGGGGATATTTGATAGAGGTTTCCAAAATCATAAGAGCTCTGGTCAGAGTAGAAAGGATAAAATGGTTCCTCCTCATAAATGCACCAAAATAGAAAGGCCCCAGATTTAAATCCAAATGCAAAAGAAGTAAATATGACATGAGAAACAATATGATTGTACAGTAAGTGGTTCAATTCTGGAATATAATGCCTGAAAGCATGGTGGAGGCAGGTTAAATTGAGGCACTTGTAAATTAGTTAACCAGAAATAATCTTCAGGATTACTTGAAAAAAGCAGGAAAATGGCACCAAATCATGATGATCATTTAGAGAACAAGGGTAGACATAATGGGCTGAATGGTCATCATCTATAATGAAATAATTCTGTAGAGGCAAATATATGGATAGATTTAATGTCTGGTGCTTT
>JAHRHZ010000039.1:17452039-17475211 GCA_024137785.1 Ginglymostoma cirratum
ACACTCACCTTTACTGGCTCCATCGCCGCCTCTTCGACTTGTCTGCCTCCTCTCCACCTATCCTCTCCTCTATCCATCCTCTATCCGCCTCCCCCTCTCTCCCTATTTATTTCAGAACCCTCTTCCCCTCCCCCATTTCTGATGAAGGGTTTAGGCCCGAAACGTCAAGTTTTCCTGCTCCTATGATGCTGCTTGGCCTGCTGTGTTCATCCAGCCCCATGCTTGTTTGCTGAGGCTCTGCCTTCATTTTTGACAGACTCCAATTTTGCTAGCAAGGGAAAGGGGGTAAGATGTGAATCTCAGCAGAAAGCCTAAACTGATCAGGCCCATTTGAAGTTAGTCCTGCACAGAAATAATTAACCTTGTAGCAACAACAGCATATGTGAAAAAGTTTTAAAACAAGCAATTTCTCAATAACCTTCTTTATAAAACTGCTTTTCTTACACTCCTACAGATGTGCCAATTATCCAGACCTTTAAAATATCAATAATGCAAACTATAAGTATTTGGCATCTTTTTATCTCATATAAATTAACACTGCACAATTGATAAAGATTGCTTTCAGTTCAATTATCAGTCACATTTTATTTTCCCCTTGTGTGTAGCTGTTTCAACATACTGATGGATATCTGAGCTCTCAGCCAAGAATGCATTATGCACCTCTGGCCCATTCTCCAGTTAGCAACCATAGCACCTGTCCATCACTCCACCCTCCCCACTAAATGATGCCCTGTCTTTACAGTCACTTTCCCCCCAAGACAATTGTACCTGGTGAAGACATTTCCCAACTCTTGCTACCTGCCTCTCGGGTGAAACTACAGCCCATATTGTGTGAAAGTCACTTTGTCATGTACATCCTGATCTGGAATATGTCAGATAAGTCACTTTATTTATGGAAAATATGACTGAGATTATACAGAATGTAACTTTAGTAACTGTAGAGTAATGGGTGATGGCGATCCTGATGGGTGATGGTGATACACGTCATGCCACAACAGTGATGTGCAATCCTGTGCAAGATTCTGAGAGGAAATATGTACCTCTGGCAAAGGGTAGCATGTATTATTGAGTAATTAATTGAGTTTTGAAGAAACATATTTGAGTTAGAGCTAAGTCACTCATAGTTAGTGGGAAACCCTCCCAATACAGAACAGGCCATAGTTATCAGAAGAGAAATCCAAATAGACACAAAGTGGAACCAAACCACATAACAGTAAAAAGATAATCAGAAGTGACTGGGAAGGTCTAAGTGCATTTTGCTGGTTTCATGTTTACATTCTGCAATCTCTGTAAACACATTTACTTTATTAGACTTTATTTATAATGTGTATGGTATGTGGTAAACAAAAGTGAAAATGGTTTAAAAAATTTGAGTGGATTTCAGTATATTAGGACATATATGGGAATCATGAGTACGTTATCTCAATAAGAACTGTTTGCATTTTTATAATTATGATTGTGCGTGTGTGTATATTCTGTTGTTAAGGTAACAAGATAAATTTATACAACAAAGCAGGCTAGTTGTACTTTATTGTCCAAAGACAATGTTCCACAAAGGGTCACTGCAAATCTTATATAGTCATCAGTCTGTTACTACTGTCACTGAGTCTTACCATGTTAAAAAAACGTAACCACATTTAACAATAGCTTCAAGGAACATCTCCAATTACCTGCCTGGATGGCAGTCCATGTAAATTTTTTTTGAATTATGAAGCCAAATAACATTAGTTTACTCAATGAATATTTATGTTTCTTTTAAAACTGCCTGCAGTGTTCTTTGTTGTTGCCCTGTCGAGATGATTTACAACATGCATAGAATGCCTGTACTTACTTCTCACTATGTCTGTGTTGTGACATCTTTAAACAGTGCTCTAAAACAGACTTTAACTATGTTTCATTCTTTACACACCATCAGAGCAGGAGGAGAGCCATGCAATTGTATCATAAATATGTATTAAAAGCTCTGTATTCTGGCATGATATTTAAAGACCATTTTATCTAAGCTTGCAAAAGCCAAGCCATTTCCAAGAGCTAAGTACTTTTAGTATCCTGATTCACGCAGTGCCGCAAGGCAAGACAGCCTGCATGGTAGACCATGTGACAATGCCATTTTTTCAGGCTGTATATTGTCATGTTGCCAGAAACAATTCGCTCCAAGTGTAATAGAGCTAGAAATGCTATCACTATGTCCTGGACATAGAGCTGCAGCTCGGTTAAAAAAGTGACTAGAGTACTTCATTTCCAAATGAGCAAATTCTAAACTAATTCCACTGTAGACCAAGTTGTCCGAGCCTGCACAAATGAGGCATAAAATAAGACCAGTATAACACTGCAATACACAGCCATGTGACAGATGGAACCAAAGTGCGGAGATTTTGACTGAGATTTCTTATTTCTGTTTTTGTAATCTATGATTATCGATGCCTTAAAGTGAATGGACAGATAATTGCAAGGTGATGAATGCAGAAACAGAAAACTATCCACTTACAGTGCATTGTGGTTCTGTAGCATAGGAATATTTTAGTACTGGACTTAAGTGAATATCACTGAGCTTTGTGGGTCACATTTAAAGTTCAGCACTTTCCTTTATCTTAAGACATTTGTATTCTGATTTATGAAGCACTAATGAAACTGCTGCAATTATGTCCCAAATTTTCAGATACATTCTGCAAAACGAAACAATAACGACAAAATTAGGTTTTACATAAAACAAGCGTGTTTAGTTTCAAGGACCAGGTTCCAAGAGCTGCTTTGATGTAATTCCATTGGTAGTATTTCCTTTTCCATATTTTCTTCTCTCATTCATGAGTTGTAACATCATTGGCAAGCCCAACATCTTACTGCCCAATCCTGATTGCATTCAAGAGTATGAGTCTTTTTGTACTGTTGCAATCTATATGGTGCATGTACATACACACAATTGTAAGGGAAGGGACACAAGGACTTTGACCAGCAACAATGTATTTCCATAATGTGTGACTTGTAGGGGAACTTGCAGATGGTGGTATTCCCAGTATCTGCTTCCCTAATCCAAGGTAGGTAGCAGCTGTGTGTTTGGAATGTGCTGTCAAAGAAGGTTTGATGAATCGCTGCATATATAATCATTACTGTGGTAATAACTCTCCAAAAAAAGTTCTCCACATTCTAACATTCTAGAGAAGTTTAAACAGATTGGAGATGTAATTCAAGGAAGTAACAAGAGAGAGGTGAATTACTGACATAGCTGGGAAATTGGTTAAGAAGCAGTTCACAGAACCTACATTTTACTATCGTACAATGAGTAGATTCTCAAATAGGCAGAATGTGACCAGTGGTGTCTCACAAGGAGCCATGTTAAGGACTCAATTATTTACATTATCCATTAATAACTTGAATAATGGCAATGGAAAGTCATCTATCCAAATTTGCTGATAATACAAAATTAGGTGGCATTGTAGACAGTGTACATAATAACATAAAGGGATATTGATAGATTAATGAATGGCCAAAATTATGGTAGTTGGATTCCAATGTAAGCAAGTGTGTGGTTATCCTTTTTGGACCTTTGGGGTACTTTCTAGATGGTATGAAGTTAAAAGGTCTGGATGTCCAAAGAGACTTAGAGATTCAGGTGCATAGCTCTTTAAAATATAATGAACATGTGCAGAAATTAATCACGACTGGAATGCTCACCTTTCTAACGAGAGAACTGGAGTAAAAGGACAGAGAAATTGGCTTTGGACGCAATACAAAGTAGGTTTACAAGAATGATACCTTGATTCCAGGAGTTAAGATATCAGGAGAAGTTAGACAAATTAGGCTTGTTTTCTCTAGAATTTAGAATGTTAAGAGGTGATCTGTTTGAAATCTCCAAGATATTAACAGGAAAAGACAGGATAAGTAGAGATAAACTATTTCCACCGGTTAAGGATTCAAGAACAAGGGGACGCAGTCTGAGAATTAGGGCCAGACCTTTCAGGGGAGATGGTATGAAGCACTTCTGCACACAGAGTGGTTGATGTTTGGAACTCTCTTCCACAAATGGCAGTGGATGTTGTTAATTTTAAATCTGAAAGAGATTTTCTTTTGTTAACCGAAGATATTAAGGGATATGGGTCAAAAGCAGACATATGGAATTAGGCCGCAGATCAACGATTATGTCATTGAATGGCAGAACAAGCTAAAGGGGCTGAATCACCTGTTCCTGTTCCGATATTTGTGGAACAGGAAAGAGCAGTTAGCATGATATTAGTACCTTCAAAATTATTAACAATGTACTTAGAAAATCACAATATGATCAGGTGGAGCCAACATGATTTCACCACATGAGATTGTGTTTTAGAAATGTATTACAGTTTTCTGAGGATTGCCAATTGGATACATACTTGGCTTCATGGCAGGAGACAGAGTGGTGGTAAAAGGTTGATTTTCGGACTGCAAGCCTGTGACAGCGGTTTTCCACAGGGATTCGTCCTGGGTCCTCTTTTGTGTGTCATTTATATAAATGATTTGGATGAGTATATAAAAGGCATGGTTAGCAAGTTTGCAGATGACACCAAAATTAGTAGCATAGTAGACAGTGAGGAAGGTTTTCTAAGAACACAAAGGGACCTTGATAAAATGGGTCAATAGGCTGAAAAATAGCAGATGGAGTTCAATCTGGATAAATCTGAGGTATTGCATTTTGGTACAAGAAACCAGGGTAGGGCTTATACAATTAATGGTAGTGCCTTGGGTAGTCCTTCATTCATTCACAGGATGAGGGGGTTGCTGACTCGGCCAGCATTTATTGCCCACCCCTAATTGCCCAGAGGGCTGTTAAGAGTGAACTGCATTGCTATGGGTCTGGAGTCACACGTGGTCCAGGTAAGGATGGCAGTTTCCTTCCCTAAAGGACATTCGCAAACCAGATGGGTTTTTCCAACAATCGACAATGGATTCACAATTATCATTAGATTCTTAATTCTAGATATTTTATTGAATTCAAATTCCACCATCTGCCATGGTTGGATTTGAACCCAGGTCCCCAGAATGTTAAGGCTGCAGGAACAGCAAATCATATTCAGCCTGGGAACCCTGCAGCCCAATGGCATCAATGTGGATTTCACAAGCTTCAAAATCTCCCCTCCCCCAACCGCATCCCAAAACCAGCCCAGCTCATCTCCACCTCCCTAACCTGTTTTTCCTCTCACCCCAAGCCACACCCCCATCTCCTATCTACTAACATCATCCCGCCCCCTTGACCTGTCCGTCCTCCCTGGACTGACCTATCTCCTCCCTACCCCCCCACCTACACTCACCTTTACTGGCTCCATCCCCGCCTCTTCGACCTGTCTGCCTCCTCTCCACCTATCCTCTCCTCTATCCATCCTCTATCCGCCTCCCCCTCTCTCCCTATTTATTTCAGAACCCTCTTCCCCTCCCCCATTTCTGATGAAGGGTTTAGGCCCGAAACGTCAAGTTTTCCTGCTCCTATGATGCTGCTTGACCTGCTGTGCTCATCCAGCCCCATGCTTGTTATCCCCAGAATGTTATCTGGGTCTCTTGATTAACAGTCCAGCAATAATGCCACTAAGCCATTGTCCCCCCAGTGTTGCAGAACAGAGGGACCAAGGGGTTCAGGTACTTATTTCTTTGAAGTTTGCTTCACATATAGAGAGTGGTTAAAAAGGCATTTAGCACGCTTGCCTTCATTGCTCAGTCCTTTGAGTACATGAGTTAGGAATTCATGTTAAGGTTGTACAGGACATCTTCCAGATCTCTTCTGGAAAATTGTGTGCAGTTCCTGTCACCCGGTTATAGGAAGGATATTATCAAGCTGGAGAGGGTTCAGAAGAGATTTACCAGGACGTTGCTGGGTATGGAAGGTTTGAGTTATAAGGAAAGGCTGCATAAGCTGGGACTTTTTTCACTGGAGCACAGAAGGTGGTGCATGTATGGAATGAGCTGCCAGAAGAAGTTGTGAAGGTTGGTACGATTACAATATTTAAAAGGCATTTCGATGGGTACATGAATAAGGAAGATTTATAGGGATATGGGCCAAATGCTGGCAAATGTGACTAGATTTATACAGGATATCTGGTCAGCATGGATGAGTTGGATCGAAGGGTCTGTTTCTGTGCTGTATATCTCTATGACTCAATGTTCCCTAAGGAGGGAGTTTTGTCCAGTGGTGAATGGTTGGATAAATTGGATTTATATTTTTTTTACAGTTTAGAAAAATGTGAGGTGATCATACTGAAAATACAAAATTCTGAAGCGGCTTGAAGGATAGACATTTAGTGATTGTTTCTCATGGCTGGGGAATCTAGAACATGGAGCATAGTCTCAGGAAAAGGGATTGATGACGTAGGATTAACATGAGAAGAAATGGTAAATCCTTGAGTTGCTCACCTAGGAAAGAGTGTATTTAGGGCTGAGGTTGATATTTTTTGGTCTCCCCAAAAACTAAGGGGTATGAGTATTGGCAGGAGAGTAAATTCAACACAAAAAGTAGGCCACAATTGTACTGAATGGTGAAGGATGTTTGGGGGGTAATGTGGTCCGTTCCTGCTCCTATTTATTATGTTGCTATTTCTGTATTTCAAGTCCAATTACGTGAAGAAATCAAAAGGCTCATCTACAATTACACTTCAAAACTAACCAGGAAAACATTCATGTCAGAACTGGGTCTAAAAGTCAGCCTTAGATCAAACTGATACAGGCTTTTTTCTTCGTACCTTTTGCGTGTGCCAGATGGAGAAAGTGTTCTCGCCCAGGTCTTATAAACAGCCCCTTCCCAGGTTCGTTCCCTCATCCACATAGCATCCTTGTGCACCAGTTGCTGAAGGTAAGCATGCAGGTGCAGCAGGCGGTAAAGAAGGCAAATGATATGTTGGCCTTCATTGCGAGAGGTTTCGAGTACAGGAGCAGGGATGTGTTGTTGCAGTTGTACAGAGCCTTCGTGAGACCGCACCTGGAATATTGTGTGCAGATTTGGTCTCCTTTTCTGAGGATGAATGCTCTTGCTCTCAAGGGAGTACAATGGACGTTTACCAGGTTGATTCTGGGGATGGCGGGTCTGACGTGTGAGGAGAGATTGACGAGGCTGGGATTGTTTTTTGCTAGAGTTCAGATGAATGAGGGGGATCTCATAGAGACTTATAAAATCTAACAGGACTAGACAGGAAAGATGCAGGGAAGAAGTTCTTATTGGTGTGTGTGTCCAGAAGCAGGCATCACAGTTTGAGTGTTAAGTGTAGGCCATTGAGGACCAAAGATCCTGTGGAATTCATCACTACAGGAAGTAGTTTGATGCCAAAACATTGAATGTATTCACAACACGTCTAGATATAGCACTAGACATAAACATAACAAGTTCATAAAACAGAAAGGAAATGGGATGGAGGAGAAGTGGGGCTGCATCCTTTTGGGGGGTGCCCTCTTCACATCCAGGCAACGTCCCAAAATAGTTATGTCACACTATATATCCTCCTACTGGCCTTCAAAACTCATCGCCATGCGTCTTTCCCTAAAATCTCCAATCCTTCCCTGTCCAAAATCTGTAATGTATGTCCCTCCAAGATCCATGTCTTCTTTATTCCAGAGCTTACTTGCAGTCCTCTCAATGCCCACTACTCAGCTCTGGTGCTCATCAGCTTGGCTAGCATCCCTTAGAAGTTTGCTCCACCTCCTTAGGAGCACAGGAAATCCTACCTTTATCTCCTTAATGCAATGGCAGTTATGGGCAACTGCTACATTTAAAGGAATCAATATAGGGAATAGCTTTGCTAAGGATTGCTATTTGTTGGCATCATGTGCAAATTTATTTGAAGGCTAGTCAATACAGGATTCATTAGATATAAAGCTAACCGCCAAACACAGAGTACTGGGATTCTTGACATCTTATTTAACTAACAGCTGAAGCTGTTCCAAAGTTATAGATTGTGGTTTACCTTTGTGCTGATAATATGACTGCAAAACCGCTGTTTTTGGATATAACAGAATTGACAAAGGGGATATTGTAAATGTGGTGCATTTGGATTTTCAGAACAAATTTGGTAAATTGCCACATAAAAGGTTTCTGCACAAGATGGGAGCTCATGATATTGGGAGTAATGTATTTGCAAGTATTGAGGATTGTTCACACACAGACAGAAACTTGAGATACATGGGTCTTTTTCAGATCAGAAAGAAGTAACTAGTGGAACTCTACAAGGATAACTCCCAAGTCCTCAACTATGTACTATCTATATTAATGACTTTCAGGAGGGGGAATATTCTAATATATCCAAATTTGGTGGTGATATAAAAATAAGTAAGGGGGCATATTATGAGGACATAAGGAATCATCAAGGGGATATAGATAGGTTGAGTAAGGGGGCAAACCCTTGGCAGATGAATTTTAATCAAAGAAAGTTTGAGGTCATGCATGAAAGAAGACAGAAATAATCTCCAAAAATGTGAAAAGGAGGGGGATCTGGATGCCCTTGTGCATAAAACATAAGAAGTTAGCCTGCAGGTGCAGCAAGCAATTAAGAAGGCCAATGGAACTTTAACCTTTATTGCTTGCAGTTTGGAATTTAAAAACAGGGAAGTCTTACTAAAACTGCACAAGGAAATGTTGAAATCATACCTAGAGTACTGTGGACTCACTATTTATAAAACAATATCCTGACACTGGAGACCATTCATAAGAGATTCACTGGGCCGATTCTTTAGATGAAGGGATTGATTTATCAAACAGGTTCGGCCTTTACACATTCATGTTTGGAGAGATGGGGTGGATCTTACTGAAACATGCAAGATTCTGAGGGGGCTTCACAAAGTAAATGTTGAAATTCTCAAACTAGGGGACATAGTTATAGCATTGGGGGTACATTTAAAAGCGTGATGGAAAAAATCTTCTTCTCTCAGAGGATAATGAATATCTGGAATTCACTAACCCAGACAGTAGTGGAGGCTAGATCACTGAAAGTATTTAAAAAGTACATAGATAGGGTTTTTTTTAAGCACCAAGGGTGTTGAGGGCTATCACAAAAGAGGACTTGGCGAGATGAGACTTCATCTTGTTGAATGGTTGGACAGGTTTCAAAGTCTGAATGGGCTACTCCTACTTTTTTTTTATGTTCTTATTGTATTGTTTTTGTTTAAGACAAAGGTAATACTGTTGCCGAGAACATTATTAAATAAGTAGAAAATTGTCTGCTCAGAATCAATCTCATGCAAAGGTTATTTGAAGCTGGCAACAGATAAGGGAAGTAAATGTTTTCTGTCACAAGAAGTAGTTTCAAGAGAAACACAGAAAACAGCAAGATATGGACCATTGGCCCTCTGAGTCTGCTCTACCATTCATCATGATCATGGCTGATCATCCCAAATCAATAAAAAAAAAACAAGAACTACAAATGCTGGAAATCAGAAACAAAAACAAATTGCTGGAAAAACTCAGAAGGTCAGGCAGCATCTGTGGAGAGAAAGCAAAGTTAACATTTCGGGTCCAGTGACCCTTGTCCAAGAACCTTCTGGGTGCTCATTGAGGCCAACCTTGTATCAACATTACAGAAGCCCTAGAGCCGTGTTTGGGACACTATTCGATGAATATTAACTCTATTAAAGTACTTTTTTCTTAAAATGGTACTGGATTGTGTTGACAAAACAATTGTCACTGTATCTCCTGAGATATGTGCAAACAATAAAATAGTTCATCTTTCTTCCGGGATAATTCCCCAGAAAGGTAAATTTATGAAAATACAGCCAGCCTTCACCCAATCCAACATGTTATTCACATGCGATGTTGTACTTTTCAGCAACGCTCCCTGCTCAATTGTGCACTACCTGTGAGGATTGTTGATATCTCACTTACTCTGGGAGGAGAGATATATGAGAACTCAGTCTGCTTCGTTTGTGTCCACTGCTGTCTATTGTACACAGATCCAAGAGGGTAAATAATGAGAATTAATAATTAGAATGTCCACCATGACGATTTCTTATGGATCTTAAGCAGAAGAACTTGAGATCTCAAAGGAGTGAGAACTAACACCTCATCCTCCTCAAAGATTCTGTAGCAATAGTTATCGTATCAATGTCATCTGGAACTAACATGTCTTGCTAACATGCAATGAACTAAATCTTCTAAACTACTTACCTTGTTTGAGTAGAATGTGGTTTTCCTCAACTACATTGGACCAGGCAGATCCAATAGTGTCTTATGCTTAAAGACGATGGTGCATAAGCCTTCATTATCAGCATCAGTTTATACATACAGTGAGCTGACATGCTCATTCAATCGTGTCCACAGACGCATAGACCTGGTACCAGCTGCTGCTTGCCATGCATTTTTCCAACTCTAAGCTGATCATTGAAGTACTTTACAGACTACACCCACATGTTTCTAATGAGTGATTAGCCTATCCAGGCCTTGCGAGGAAGATTCCTTACTCTGTATTGAGAGAAGACCATGCCTCTACACTTGGAGACAGCATCTGTCAAAATTTCCAAAGAAGGCATTTGAAAGGTGTGAGTTCGGCTAGGGATGTGTGCCCTGGGCAATGTTGACCCTTTGAGCTCCTTACTGTTCTGTAGCTCTAGGGAATGGCAAGCCCAATCATAACTGCTATTTCGCCTTTTCCTCCCTCTTCATTTTTTCCCTTTTTTCCTACCCACTATTTTGCCTTTTAAATTCCGCCTACAATCGGTCTCCAGGCTCCTAATTGGACACCAATTACGATATTTGCTATTGAAAACCACACAGGCTCAGGACCCTGAATTGAACATCCCACTTCTTATTTGAGCCTCTAACGTCTAAAAAATAATACTGAATAAAAAGTTCAGTGGATGACTTTGAAAGCAGTAAATAGGTGGCAACTTGATGTCAGGAAAGAGACATGTTAAGCATGGATGTTTGAATGATGAAGGGAAAAGTGCAGAACAATCAGTCAGCACAATTGTTCAGAAAATTAGATTAAGAAATTGTTTACACCAAGGGACAATAACATGCCACAGGAGATACTTGGCAGTTGTAAAAAAATTAGTTTCACGTTTCTGATGGTATCTTTCATCAAATATACCTACTGTATATGTTCAACTGTAATCAATCTGATGTAACAGTCAGCCTTGACTTCTAGCTAAAAGAAATCCAAACTCTGTAATCACGCAAACCTACTCATTCAAATCCAGCTGTTCAGCTCCTTGTGGCCATGCAGAATAACACTTATGTTGGAAAGTTAAAAAAAAATACAAAACATAAAATATAAAAAAAATGCTTTTCAGCTCCTTTTTCACTAGATCTTGTGTCAGGATGGCAGGAACAGGCTCTGACTCAGCAACTCTGCAAATGACTATGTATCCCCATAAACAATTGGGTCAATGGGAGTGAGTGGATTTAACCACATAAAAATTTTAGTCTTGTGAAAGTTGACCCCCTACTTTTTGGCTAAAAACTTAAGTACAACATTTTACACCAATATATACAACAAATTACTACAATTTAATGGCATCAGTAGAAAGACAGCAGTTGAAGGAGGATATAAATTTCCCTGTGTTCTCTCTGATACATAGCTAGTGATGAGAATCTGTTCATTTTTCATTTTCTGCTATTTTATAGACTAATGGTGGATATGTAGAAAGGGCAGATAAGAAGCAAACGCAGACCTGAAAAACAATTTTTCAGTTGTCTAACAATGGTAACAATTAGGAATCATCCTGTGCTCTTGAAATGACATGACAATACTTCACACATAATTCATTGTGCAGCTATTTTATTTCAGCCAGTGGTTCTCACAAAAGAGAAATGGAATAGAGAAAGCTTTACATGAACAAAAGGCCAAGGAATCAATGCTCCAGCTCCTACAGGGGTTTCCTCTGGGGGTGTGAAATACAGTCATATTCACTTGAATTCACTTAGAAAATATTACAAATGAAAAATGAATGCAAAATGCATCCTCTGTATATCATCATGATGGTTCTGTATTTGTTCCCATTCAATTATTTACAGTCGTGAAAATCATAAAGTTAGATGTAGAACTAAAAGGCTAGAATTTTTATTAAATTACAATAAAATAGGCACAATTCATTGGTAAAAATGGGAATGGTTCAATTACACCAGGTTGTCACCTGCTTAATGAGCGGGTTTTGTATTGGTGTCCAATTCACCTAACAGGTTATAGAATCATAGAATCCCAACAGCACTGATACAGGCAATTCAGCCCATCGAGTCTGCACCAACCCTCTGAAGAGCATCCCACCCACTCCCCTATCCTGGCAACCAACATTTCGTCTGGCTAATCCACCTTGCCTGCACATCCCTTGACACTACAGGGTCACTTAGCATGGCCAATCCACCTAACCTGCACATCTTTAGACTACAGGAGGAAACCAGAGCACCCAGTGGAAACCCACACAGATATGGGGATAAACTGCAAACTCCACACAGACAGTCACCTAAGGCTGAATTTGAACCCAGAACCATGGAGCTGTGAGACAGCAGTGCTAACCAAAGTGTAATTCTGCCACCCAGATTCCTATTAATGATAAATTTAATCACTGGTGGCATCATTCGAATGTGCATGCAATTTCACAGTCTAGATACCATGATACTACGCTCTGTGAAAGCTAGTATATGGGTCTTCTAGAATGTTTTACATTTCAAGAATCCTCTTAGATAGAAGCACCTTCATGGAGGCCTACCAAAATACTTGTAGCTAATTCACAACCTTTCACTTCTGCTTTTATTCTCTTCTCTATTTTTACTTCATTGGACTGTTAACAGAAAGGAAATTAAAAAAGCAAATTGCAGGCACATTTTAGAAAGTTTCAGAAATAATTCTAAAGTAGTTATTTATTTATCCCAACATAGAATTGGCAAAGGGTATAGAGAGAGTGGAATTCCTGAAAAAGTCAGTAATAGTCAAATCCTACGAGGAATGAAGCAGTACTGGTCCTTGTTTTGGGACTGAAGTAGAACATGCAGAGGAAATTTCAACAGGGCAGCAAATAGGAAACAGTGATCACAATATCATTAGTATTAGAGTAGTTAAGGGAAATGATCAAGAAGAATCAACTATGAAATAATTCAAACGGGGGTGAGCTAATTTCAGTAAGTTAAATATTCCAAATTGATTAGAAATGGAAGTAAAACAATAAATGAGCAATGGGTGGTTTTCAAAGATTAGACAGTTTGAAAGTAGTCCAGACACCTTCTTGCAACAAAGAAAGGATGATTATTCTAAGATGGAGACCCTAAATGACTGTTGAGGTAGCTTTAAATAACTCCATAAGATGTAGAAAAAGAATTCAGCCATTCAGCCCACTGGGTCTGTTCCACCATTCGAACATGGTAGATATGTTTCTCGACCCCATTCTCTTGCCTTTAACCTATAACTCTTGATGCCCTTTCTCATCCATCTATCTCTCTCTGACTAAAATACACTCAATGACTTGGTCTCCACAAGCTTGCAATGAGTTCCACAGATTCATCACATTCTAGCTGAGGAGATGCGTCTTCATCCCAGGTCTAAAGAATCATTCCTTCACCCTAAGGCTGCGCCCTTGTGTCCTAGCCTCTCTGGCTAGCAGAAACATCTTCTCCATTTCCACTTTATCCAGGCATCTCACTATTCTGTAAATTTCAATCAGATCCCCCTCATCCTTCTAAACTGCACCAAATACACACAGAGTCCTCAACTGCTCATTATATGTCAAGACCTTCACCTTCGGGATCATTCTTGTAAACATCCTCTGGACCCTCTCCAACACCATCTCATCCTTCTTTAGATATGGGGCACACAACTGTTCACAATTTTCCAAATACCGTCTGATCAGAGCCTCTGTGCCACAGTACTGCTGAGCCATTGTGCCATCCTACCACTCAGCCACTGTGCCCTTCTGAGGAAGACCTGGAAGATTGACAATGCCATATAGCTCTCGTTCAAAAAAGTATGGAGAACTAAAGGCCAGTTAAGCTAATGTTGGCAATGGGGATTGTTTTAGAGATAGTGATCCAAGGCAAAATTTATTCCCTGTAGGTAAAATATGTATCAACAAATGGCGGCCAGCAGTAAATTTTTAAAAGGAAATTGGGTTTGACTAACTTAATTAAGTTATTCAATAAAGTAACAGACAGGGTTGATAACGGTAGAATAGTTCTGAAGAAAGTTAATTGAAAGGTTAATCGTTTTCTTCTTTCAGATGCTGCTGGTTCTATTGTGTATTTCCAGCATTTTTTTTGTGGTTTTATTTCAGATTTTCATCATCAGCAGTATTTTGGTTTTGTTTTATTTAAGATGTGGCTGTCACTAGCAAAGCTGTCCATCCCCCAATTGCCCTCAAACTCAATGGCTTGCTAGGCCATTTCTGAGGGCATTTAAGGGTCAACCACTTTGTTCATATAAGCTAGACCAGGGAAGGACATCAGATTTTACTTCCCAAAGTAAATTAGTGAATCAGATGAGTTTTTACCATTAAAAAATGATAAAGTCACCCTAATATTACCAGGCCATAAGGCTGTTCTTTCTCGTAAGAGAGACAGAGAGACAATTGGTGGTGGCTTAACCTGAGGGCCATCATACCTCAGGCAAGGGTAGAGGTTGAGAATGAGAATACCTCATGGTAACTTCAGCTAGTGTGGGAATTGAACTTACATTGCAGGTATCACTCTGCAGTGCAAACCAGCTGTCCAGCCAACTGAACTAACCAACACCTTTTTAGCATAATCGATGGTATTTGTCAAAGTTGCTGTCACAGACAGCTGCACATTCCAGGTTCAATTAATGAAATTTCATTTCCACCAACAGGTATGGTTGGATGTCCTACAGACATTAGCCCCAGGATTTACTAGTCCAGTGGTATTACCACTACACCACCATCTCCCTCAGCCACACCCTATCTTAAAAATAATGAGCAAATTTTTAATGCATGCAATTCTGTTTTCTATTCGAATGCAAGTGCATGCTTATTCCTTATAAAATTGCAAAAATAGCAGTTCTCCCACAGTAATGTTTACTGCACAATGAAACCAACAATATTGCAAACATCCAGAAAGTTAGCTAGGATCGGTGTAGAGAATAAGGTTCGGTTAATGTATAAAGTCATTGATGCACTGTTGTGTAACGATATGTGTGTCAAATATGATGTAGTAGAAATTGCCTGAGTCACAGATCTCTCCAAAGATAACACAGACTGATAAGTTACTGTGAATGAACAAGTCAAATTCTATCTGGTAAAGCATCATAGTGTTTGTTATATGAAGTAAACGTGACACACTTGGATGCACAATAATCTTAGATTTACACAGAATCCCCTTACAACTTGCAGGAAGTCCTAAAGACTTTCACAAACAATTAAATACTTTGAGGTGCAGCAATTGTATAGGCAAGTATATCCATTACTTTGGGCACAGCAAGAACATACAAGCAGCAGTGAACTGAATGAGCACTAATTTTTTTTTCTGATTTTTAAGAGATGAATATTAGGCTTTTCCTTGAATAATATCAAGAACAATTTAACTTTCTCCTCAGCTACCAGATTAGATGGAAAGAGCTTAAATTTAAACATCAAACGTACATGCCAACATCTCCGATTGTGCAGCATTACCCAGCACAATGGCTAAGTATCAGCCTAATCATAAAATATCCAAAGGTGCTTCACAGGAGCATTTTGAAACAAAATATGACACTAAGCCAAGGAGGCATTAATACAGACGAGCCCAAGCTTAGTCAAAGAAATGGGTTGTAAGGAGTGTTTTATAGGAAGAGAGACAGAGAAGCAGAGAGATTCAAAAAGAGAATTAAAAAGGACAGGCTATTGGTAGCTGAAAGTAGGACCACCAAGGCCAAGAGGCACAAAGTCTTGAGATTCAAATGCAAAATTAAGAATTTGAAATATGAAGTGTTGCTAGATAGATGGCTAATTAGGATCAGGATGCAACTGAGATTTGGGTCTCAGCTGAGGTTTGAGGTTTCCGTCAAAGTTTAGTCACATTTTGTAAAATATGCAAATGTGTTGACTGTAATGAAAATAAAATTCTCCATCTGCAGATTGTAAGTGTTCTATTTATACAGATAATCTGCTTGCTATTTTAAAATGTTTGTAGTTGTTACACTTAACACGATTAAATATTTTTCTCCATGTTTTCTCCCCCCAGCTTCTGTGGATCTATTTCTGCTCCAGGAATTACAGATACACAAAGGAAAACAAAAATTCAAAAAAAAAACACTGACTGCCTGAGAAGTATTTTCAGATAGGTTTTATTTGGAATTCTTTTAAGAATCTTTTGATAATACTCAACACTTTCCATTACCTGTGAGGCAGCAATCTGCTGAATCTCCCTGAAAGCAAAAACCTGAAAGCCCACCGTTTATTTCTTCATTCATTTGAGACAACTTGTACAAGACACATTAAGAAGAATGTCAGAAATTATCCACAAGGCACTTGGCAATAATATTTTATTTTCGTTGAAGAAAACTATCGAAATGCAGAGGAATTACCCCGAGTCTGAAAATGTTCCATTACTTTCTGTCATGTCTGTCTATTGGTTGCTTACTTCAATAACAATTGAATACTTTTAGGCACTGCACTTATTTCTCAGAAAATGTTGAAACTGCCCTCTCGTGTAGGTTTAATAATTGCAGATGATCTGGTCACTACCACATTGCTGCAGAGGGGAGCTTGCTACATGCATATTGGTTGCCTGCATTATAATGGTACTTCAAATGTACTTTAGTGATTGTATAGTTCTTTTAGCATCATGTCATGGAGGACTAATATAAATGTAACATATTTCTTCACTTATAACTCAGTGGAGTCAATGGCAAAACATTCTCTCAAGTTTATAAGTTGAATAAAAATATGTATTTGTTCACGTGTTAAGCAACACTACAGAGTACATCAAATGAGAAAAGATTAATTATTAAACTCTGACGGCTGCACGCAATTTTTTAAAGAAAGTTTGCCTTAGCACATCCCTTGTGTTGAACTGTGCCAGAGGCAGATACCTATGTAGCCCTGAAAGATGCCAGTGGAAGACAAATTATTTTAAGAAAATGTTAAAACAGGAGACAGTTCATCACAGAATTAATTAAATCAAAGTAAATCTCCTTCAGCTAGTGATGTAATTAATTCTATTTTCACATTGTATACGTGTGATCTAATCCAATCTTTGACTCGACACATCTCCACTTGATTTTCACTTTTACTTTTGGGTACTAGGCTGCTGCTTCTCAAATGCACATGTATTTCACTCCATTGTAATGTTAAAAAAAGTCAAATTGGAAACTTTCTCCTGTCTGTCATATTCTGAGTCAGCCATTTATATGAAGCTACATGCCTGGCCTTATCATTTTGAATTAGATTAAAGATATGACTGAAATCCTCAAAATCCATGGAAATGGCTCATTCAGATGTGACTACTGATGTTTGCCCACCCCAGCCATATTTTGGACGAAACCAAAGTTAGTGGGGTAAAGGATTTGTGCTTGCCCTGAAGTGGGAATGGAGGCCAGCTCAGATGCCTGGCTAACTTTTCCAGAAGCTAGAAAGTCTGGCTTAAACCAAAAAGCTGTGTCATTTGTTTATTTTGAAGTCCTGGAGCTGTTGTTATTATTTATGTCTGCCAACCCCAGATGAAACTGGGCTGCTAAAGGTGTGCAAAAGACACCAAGTCTCCTATGTAGCATCTTCAAAACACATGACTACTCCCACCTGGAAGGAGAAGGGCAGCAGGTACATGGGAACCTGCAAACCTACAAGTTTCCCTACAAGGCATCCATCATCTTGACTTGCAAATTAATTGCCATTCTTTCAGTCTCACTGGGCTAAAATCCTGGAACTCCATCTCTAAATGCAGTGTGGATGTACCTACCTCAAATGGACTGCAGCATTTCAAGACGGTGCATGTGACAATATTAAATAAATCTAGATAAAGTAGCTCACCAACACCTTCTCAATGGCAACTACAGATAGGCAACCAATGCTGGACTAGCCAGCAATACTCAAATTCCATGAGTGAATAAAAAAGACTTTCCTTTTAAAAATAAACTCCTGCTACAATCCAATGTTAAAATTGTCAATTGTCTAGACCCATAAATTATCAGCTTGAGACCTCTTTATTTTATAAATTTAAACATTGTGCAATTGGTGGAAGAGATTGATAGCTCTAGCTCTCCAATCATGCATTGTTTTTCAGGGTCTCAGTTGTTTCATTAGGCTAATGGATGTCTTGTCTCTCAACCAAGAATGTCTGGTCAAAAGGCCAGACATTTATTTCACTCTTGATACAGCTCAATTCCAAAGACAGACCTTCTTGACTGACAGCTCTGGCACTCTGATCTATTTTGTCAATTGTGCATTGTTTATGTCTGTAAGGAAAACAAAATGATTGAAATGTTTGCAGTTTCTGCTGGTGACACTTTGAACTTCTAGAAGATTGACAGTTTTATTGGCCTGTAGTGAAAGAAGGTTGTTTTTCAAAGAAAGAATAAAGTTATAAATGAATTACACAAATTTTGTTTATGGGTCCTACTGTCATTACAGTATTCATATGTTCTGTACAGAGCATAGTGTGTGAATAGGTATGAGTTTCTATAGTTTGTCATGGAGGGTTTGAGGAGATATTGGATAGGGGGTGTAGCTAGATATGATGAGTATAAAGGGCAATATAGGAGGGCTGGGGACATAGCCTTGCATGGAGGCATTAGAAGAACATTTGAACTTAATTTTCTCAAGGTTCTCCCATCCCAAATCATCCAAGATTCATTGATAGGCTGGTCCAACTACAAAAATTACAGAGGTCTAGGGCGTCCCTATCTCCTGATTACGGAAGCCTATTCATCATCTACAACACAAAGGTCAGGAGTGTGATGGCATACTCTCCACTTGGCTGGATGAGGGCAGCTCCAACAATACTCAAGAATCGTGACATTATCCAAGGCAAAGCTACCCACTTAACTGGCATGCAATCCACCACCTTCACCATTCATTTCATTCACCACTGATTCACTGTGATAGCAGTTTGTACCATCTAAAATATGCACGGCAGTAACTCACTATGGCTGCTTCAGCTACATTGTCCAAACCCATCTACATGATCAAGGAGCAGCAGGTGCATGGGAACACCACCATCTCTAAGTTCCCCTCCAAGCTACACAGTATTCCGACTTGGAACTATATTACCATTTCTTGTGTCATTGGGTTAAAATCCTGAAACGACCTCCCCAACAATATAACGGATCCACTGACACTAAATGGACTGCAACTGTTCAAAAAAGCGACTCAACACAACCTTCACAAGCAATTAGAAATAGGCAACAAATGCTGGCTCAGCCAGCAATGCCCACATTCCCTTGAATGAGTGAAAAGAAAACTCCAACAACATTGAAGAAGCACAATGCCATCCAAAGAGATCCCTTGATTTGCACCCCATCCACCAGCTTAAACATTCACCCCCGGCACAATTGTTGCTCCGTGTCAACTGCAGGTGTCACAAACTCACTAAATATGTAAGTACTGTCCCCTAGGAGAACAAGGGTTGCAGAAGCACGAGAACACTGTTACCTGACATTTACCTTCCAAGCCATACACCATTCTGACATGGAACACTGTTGCTGTTTCTTCACTGTCCCCTTCAAAATCCTGGAATTATCTCCTGTCCTCAGTATTTTGGGTGCCCCTATACCACAAGGACTGCAGTAGTAAAAGACTTCAAGAAGCTGTCTCATCACCATCATCTCAATCGCAACCCAGGATTGGCAATGAATGCCAGTGACAATAGCATACCATGAACTGTGTGAACTCATTAAAAAGCACTGCTCCTTGTAAGGATGCCCAGTTTCCATGTCTCTTCATGATGGATCTTTTCCACCACTCAAGCCTGCACTTTCAACATGAATACTATCTTTGGGTTTCCACAGTATCGTCTCTAAACAGCATTCTCATTCAGTTCTATTCTTACCAACTATTTTGGAGATAAGTATGGTTTCATCCAATTGTATTTGAGTCTCTTGTCTATCTATCGCCTTCTTAATGAATCCTATTTTTGAGATCACTACTGGATAACCTACAACACTTTATATTTTTTTTAATTCATTCATGGGATGTGGGCTCGTTTATCACTTGCTCCTTCTGCTGTTTGGCCTCCAAGATTCCTGAACTTCACTGGGTTGGAATCTCAGTTCGAGGTTTGTCTGCAGCTACCTCCAACCTCTTTCTCAGTTTGGCTGCCCCACACCCAGCCACGCACAATGAGAGCCCCATTTGTGCAGATATATTCTCCTGTTGCAGGCAAGCAGGCAGAGACATGAATTCTCCCAAATCCCACCATCTGCATGAAAATCCAAGTGATTGGCACCAAAGGTGCTTGTGAATTACCAATCTGCAGTTTTTGGAAACACCACTCACTGCTAGTTGCACCTGCTCACGGCTTTAATTTGTCCTGATTCTTGGTGAACGAGCATAATAGACTAGAGAAAAAATGAGCAGAGTGGGAAGGGAAGGAGTGTTGAAATGGGCAAATGTTGCTTTCAAAATGACAATGAGACTAATGGTGGTTACTATCAATTATTCGTAACTGGTACAAGTGACTTCATACAAAGGACGCATCTGTGATTTACAAATACCCAAAGGTTGCAACGTGACTTGCCCCATTATACTGTTAGCATTGCAAAACAAAAATGACAACTTGCTGTTTGCCTCATCAGTGAAATGAATTGAACAATGTGAAGTTGCTGTATTTGATTTATAGAAAAAAACTAAAATTTCCACAGAAAGTATTGTCAGTTCATTTCTAAGTTTTCCTTATCAACATGATAAATGTCAACATAAAGATGTGTGGTAGGCGATAGCCGAGTGGTATTATTGCCAAACTATTAATCCAGAAATCCAGGTAATATTTTGGGGACCTGGGTTCAAATCCCATCACAGCAGATGGTGGAATTTGAATTCAATAATTGAGAAAAGTCTGGAACTGAGAATCTACTGATCACCATGAAATTATTGCCAATTGTCGGAAAAACCCATCTGGGTCACTAATGTGCTTCAGGGAATGAAACCTGCCATCCTCACCTGGTCTGGCTTACATGTGACTCCAGACCCATAGCAATGTGGTTTACTCTTGACTGCCCTCTGAAATGGCCGAGCAAGCCATTCAGTTGTACCAAAACACTACAAAGTGTCAAAGGAATGAAACCGGACAGATCACCTGTCATCAACATAAGCACCAGAAAAGACCATGGCAGAAACAGCCCTGTCGACTCTGCAAAGTCCTCCTCACTAACATCTAGGGGTTAGTGCCAAAATTGGGAGAGCTGTCTCACAGACAAGTTAAACAACAGTCTGATATATTCATACTCACAGAATCATACCTTACAGACAATGTCCCAGACACCACCATCATCATCCCTGGATATTTCCTGTCCCACCAGCAGGACAGAACCAGCAGAGGGGGTGGCACCGTGGTATACAGTCGGGAGGCTGTTGCTCTGGGAGTACCCAACATCGACTCCGGACCCCATGAAGTGTCATAGATTCAAGTTAAGCATGGGCAAGGAAGCCTCCTGCTGATTACCACATACCGTCCTCCCTCAGCTGATGAATCAGTATTCCTCCATGTTGAGCAACACTTAGACGAAGCATTGAGGATGGCAAAGGCACAAAATGTACTCTAGGTGGGGGATTTCAAGGTCCACCACCAACAGTGGCTCAGCAGCAGTACGACTGATCGAGCTGATCGGGTCCTAAAGGACATAACTGCTAGACTGGGTCTCCAGCAGGTGGTGAGGGGACCAACAAGAGGGAAAAACATACATGACCTCATCCTTACTAATCTGCCAGCTGCAGTTGCATCTGTCTATGACAGTATCAGTAAGTGTGACCATCGCACAGTCCTTGTGGAGACAACGTCCCACCTTCACATTGAGAACAACCTCCATCGTGTTGTGTGGCACTATCACCATGCTAAATGGGACAGACCTCACACAGATCCAGCAACTTCAAGACTCGGCATCCATGAAGGAATGTGGGCCATCAACAGCAGCGGAATTGTACTCCAACATGATCTGTATCCTCATGGCCCGGCATGTCCCCCACTCAACCATTACCATCAAGCCAGGGGATCAACCCTGGTTCAATGGAGAGTGCAGGAGGGCAGGCCAGGAGCAGCACCAGGCATACCTGAAGATGAGGTATCAACCTGGTGAAGCCACCAAACAGGACTACTTGCACGCCAAACAGCAAAAGCAGCAAGTGATAGACAGAGCTAAGTGATCCCACAACCAACGGATCAGATCTAAGCTCTGTAGTCTTGCCACATCCAGTTGTGAATGGTGGTGGACATTTAAACAACTCACTGGAGGAGGAAGCTCCACAAATATCCCCAACCTCAATGATGCAAAATCCCAGCACATCAGTGCAAAAGACAAGGCTGAAGTTTTTGCAGCAATCTTCAGCCAGAAGTGCAGAGTGGATGATCCATCTCGGCATCTTTCAGTGGTCCCCAGCATTACAGATACCAGTCTTCAGCCAATTCAATTCACTCCACGTGATAGCAAAAAATGCTTCGAGACACTGGATACTGCAAAGGCTACTGGCCCTGACAACATTCCAGCAATAGTATTGAAGACTTGTGCTCCAGAACTTTCTGCTCCCCTAGCCAAACTATTCCAGTACAGTTACAACACAGGTATCTACCCGACAATTTGGAAAATTGCCCAAACATGCGCTGTACAAAAAGCAGGAAAAATCCAACCCAGCCAATTACCGCCCCATCAGACTACTCTCGATCATCAGTAAAATGATGGAAGGTGTCATTAACAGTGCTATCAAGCAGCACCAGCTCAAAAATAACCTGCTCAGTGACGCCCAGTTTGGGTTCCATCAGGGCCACTCAGCTCCTAACGTCATTAAAGCCTTGGTTCCAACATGGACAAAAGAGCTGAATTCCAGAGGAGAGGTGAGAGTGACAGCCCTTGATATCAATGCTGCATTCGACCGAGTATGGCATCGTGGAGCCCTGGCAAAACTGGAATCAATGGGTATCAGGGGGCATACTCTCCAGTGGTTAGAGTCATACCTGACACATAGGAAGGTGGTAGAGGAGATAAAAGGTACTGCAGATGCTGGAGAATCCGAGATAACAAGCATGGGGCTGGATGAGCACAGCAGGTCAAGCAGCATCATAGGAGCAGGAAAACTCGACGCTTCGGGCCTAAACCCTTCATCAGAAAA
>JAHRHZ010000039.1:17475611-17540053 GCA_024137785.1 Ginglymostoma cirratum
GGCCCGAAGCGTCGAGTTTTCCTGCTCCTGTGATGCTGCTTGACCTGCTGTGCTCATCCAGCCCCATGCTTGTTACATAGGAAGGTGGTTGTGGTTGTTGCAGGTCAGTCATCTCAGCTCCAGGACATCTCTGCAGGAGTTCCTCAGGGTAGCGCCCTAGGCCCAACCATCTTCAGCTGCTTCATCAATGACCTTCCCTCCATCATAAGGTCAGAATGGGACGTTCACCAATGTTTGCACAATGTTCAGCACCATTCATGACTCCTTAGATACTGAAGCAGTCTGTGTTCAAATGCAACGAGATCTGAACAATATCGCGCCACACAAATGCCAGGCTATGACCATCACCAATAAGAGACAATCTAACCACCGTCCCTTGACATTCAATGGTGTCACCATCATAGAATCCTCCACTGTCAACATCCTGGGGGTTACCATTGACCAGAAACTCAACTGGACTCACCACATAAACACAATGGCTACAAAAGCAGGCCACAAGCTAGGAATACTGCAGTGAGCAATTCACTTCCTGGGTCCTTAAAACCTGTCCACCATCTGCAAGGCACAAGTCAAGAGTGTGATGGAATACTCCCCTCTTGCCTGGATGAGTGCTGCCCCAACGACCCTCAAGAAGCTTGACACTATCCAGGAAAAAGCAACCCACTTGATTGGCACTACATTCACAAGCATCCATTCCCTCCACTACTGACGCTCAGTAGCAGTCTACTAGATCCACTGCAGAAATTCACCAAAGATCCTCAGACAGCATTTTCCAAACCCATGACCACTTCCATCTGGAAGGACAAGGGCATCAGACCACCACCTCCACGTCGCTCACCATCCTGACTTGGAAATATATTGCCATTCCTTCACTGTCACTGGGTCAAAATCCTGGAATTCCCTCCCTCATGGCATTGTGGACCAACCCACAGCAGAAGGACTGCAGTGGTTCAAGAAGGCAGCTCACCACCATCTTCTCAAGGGCAACTAGAGATGGGCAAGAAATGCTGGCCAGCCAGCAACGCCCACATCCCACAAATGAATGGAGAATAAAAAGAGACTGCCAATCCATCGGTAGGTATGAACTAAACATACCGCAATGATTTAGGATTAATAATTATCAGTTTAAGTACTTTTTTAACAATGTGCTAATTGTTAATTACAACCAAATAAATTCTTTGGTACTGGCATTTAATAAGTAAAAGTGAAACTTTTAATCTTCCCCAGTTTTATGTTGTTGGAAATTTTATAATATAATTTGTTTTACTACAACTTTACTTTTCATTTCTTTCTCTTTAAATTTTTCTTTTCCCCTCTCTCCATTTCTTTATTGGCACCTAATTTACGATTGAAAATGGACTCCATGACCAATACTTCCTTCTCAGTCCCTCCATCATTGATTTTACAATGCTTTATTTTAATGAAGAAGATTTCATGTTAAATAAAAACCAAAAGAGCTGTGGATGCTGTAAATCAGGAGCAAAAACCATGTTGCTGGAGAAGTTCAGCAGGTCTGGCAGCATCTGTGAAGAAAAACTCAGAGTTAACATTTCAAGTCTGGTGACCCTTCCTCAGAAGTGAGGGAGTCACCGACCCAAAACGTTAACTCTGATCTTTTCTTCACAGAAGCTGCCAGACCTGCTGAGCTTTTCCAGTAACATTGTTGTTGTTCCTAAGATACCATGGTAGTTTTTTGATTCACTCAATGTCCTTTATCCATTGCAATGTTGTTATCAGTTCACACATACAGTAACCTGCCAACTAAAAGAAATGTTTAAAATACTTAATAGTGTGAGGGCAAGTCTACCTGCTGGGGGATGCTGTTTGCTGTCCTGCTCCTTCACAACTTGGGCCGCTGCCTTTGCCTTCCACCAGGTGAATGCCTTATGAGTTTCTTAAGAGTTAATAGCAGCTAGCTTAGCAATTAGCAGGTCACTGAATTCCAAGCGAACATGCTTTCTAAAGTTAAAAGGAAGTACATTTTCTAAACAGCTGACAACAGACAAAGTAGCTAAATGAAACACAGAGAGAGAGGTAATTAAAGTTTCACATGTCATTGGACGATGATTCTAAATTTAACTGTATTCTCTCAACATAGTCATTTTCAGAACTCCTACCTCTAAAGCTTAAGTCCATTTTAAACTTGAAACTTCAGCTGCAAATATTATCGTCTTCCTTAAAATAGACAAAGAATACCTTTGTGTATGATAATTCAAGACCTCCATCTGCTAGTCATGCCTTTTCATCTTTGTCTAGCTTTTTACTACTTCAGCTTAAGTATTCCAGTATGGAAAGACGACATATTAGAAAACAAACATTTTTTATTTTATCAGCATCTCAAAAATTTGCACTGAGGATCCTATTTCTGTCAGTCTAATGGGATGGGTAGAGTACTCCTCCATGACTAGTACTGCTGTCACTCCTGAACAGCAGGACATGTGATTTAAGTGGGTGATTCAGTACTCAGTCTTCTTTCCAAGTGGCACTGCATCTAACAAACCTGGCAGAGGTGCTATCTGAGTGGCAGCTGGCTGGGAACTTGAATGCATAACCTTCTCAATGGGAGTCAAATACTCAACTGCTTTTTCTGTGCAGTTTGCTCTTTGCAAGACATCTTAATATTTCTCATTTTGACCTGGTTCTCATTCACACAGTTCACAATAAAATATTAAATTACAGTTGAGCCATATCAAGTATTCATTATGTCATGTTTGAATTGACATTTATTAAAGGTAAAATATTAATAAAACTTTTCAGTACATGTTTTATATTAAATTAGCTGATATTTTATTTCCATAAAAGCAGATTTAAATGCCCACAGCTCAGCTTCAAAGATTATTGCATTGCGTATACCATGATACTGAATCTTTTTTACCAAACATCTTTCATTACTGTAGTTATAATGAATCATAATCAAAGAAACAACAGTAGGCAATTCAACCGCTCAAGTCTATTCTCTCAATTAATTTGACTATGGCTGTACTTTCTGTATTACTCCTCCCTCTCTACCATCTTTGATTTGCATCCCTTGAGAAAAGAGAAAAGGATTTACATTTATATAGTGCCTTTTGCAATGAATAGATGCTCCAAAGCACTTTATAAATAAATAGGTACTTCCAAAGTGCATGCACTGCTGTAATGTTGGAAACTGTGACAGCTAATCTGCACACAATAATGTGAACTGTAGTAGTCAATTCAATGTAGTACCCCCACAGCGTTGTGAAGGAGGAAGTTCCAGAATTATGAACCAGTGACACTGAAATGATATTAATTCAAGGATAAATATTGGCTAGGATACTGCAGATAAGTCCTCTGCTCTACTTTGAAAAGATGCCATGTAATCTTTTACTTTCACCTGGGAGAGTAGAAGGGGCTTCTGGGTGAACATATCATCTAAGTGATATTACTCCTTATGGTATCAGCCTAGATTCTTGTATTCGCGTCTTAAAGCATCTGACTCAGAGGCACCAGATCTACCAACTGAGCCATGGTGACACCCTTTTTGAACAGTAATCTATAGACAACAGTGCTACTGTAGCTGTCCAATAATTTCTATATGCCCCACTCCCATCAGCCTCTTCCTCCATAGCACTTATATTTTGTGCAGCTAGTAAAAGGGCACCATTGAGAGTGACTGTGGAAGAATCAGTCAGAAAGCTGTCATTCAAATGTCACACAACCTGGCTGATGTGATGCTGGGACTCCTAATTTGGAGAATAAATGCTCTGACAGCCTTACCATTATTCATTCTGCAAAGATTAACCATGGGTTCTGCACTGACATTAACTAAGGTCACAGATAACTATTTTTCAGCTAAGGGGAATAGGTGAACTGTCCACAAAGATTGCAACAGGTGTTCGGGCAGCAGTGGCATCAAACGTATGTCGGCTTTGTAGGTTTGGACAGATGCCTTGACAAATTGCATAAATGCACCTAATAGCTGGTATGCATTTGACAAAATGCTCCAATGGTAGAAGGAGTGAAGTTGGTGGATGGGGTACCAGTTAAATTTACTTTTAATTTATTCATGAGAAGTGGCCAGCATTTATCACCCATCCTTTGCGATGTTGGTGAGCTGTCTTCTTGAAATACTGCATTTCATTTGATGTAGTAACACCTGCAATTCTGTTTGGGAGTTCCAGGAATTTGGCCCAGCGTCACAAATGACAATATATTTATATGACAGAATGATGGGTAGTTTGGACAAGTCTTGCAGGTGGTCGTTCTCCCATGTATCTTCTGTCCTTGCCCTAGATGTTAGCGGTTATTTTTTGGAAAGTGCTATCAGAGGAGCTTTGGAGAATTTCTGCAGTGCATCGTGTAGATTGGACATACTACAGCTACTGAATGTTGGTGATGAAGGGGAGTGAATGTTTGGGCATGTTGAGCCAACCAAGTGAGCTGCTTTTTCTTGGATGGTATCAAGTTTCTTGAGTGCTGTTGGAGTTGCATTCACTCATGTAAGAGGGAGTATTCCATCACATTCCTGCCTTCACCCTTGTAGATGGATGGATGTGATTGGAGGTGTGGAGGTGTGTGGTCAGGTGTTAACTTGCCTGATAATTCATGACTTCTGACCTGCTCATGTTGCCACTGTATTAAATGGATGGTCCAGCTTCCTTTTTAGTCAATGGTGGCAGCCCTCTTCAACAAAGGCAATTCTCTCTAACTCCATACCAATGTGTTGTTACCTCACATGAGTCTGACTTGCCAGAGGGACAAGGGATAGTGATGCTAATGTTCCGGATATTGTCTGTCAGGTTTATTCCGTGGTTAACATTACATTAGACTATTGCTTAATTAGTGCATAGTTCTCCTAAACAGGGCACAAGCGCCCAAACATTTGTCAACAGGATACAAAATGGGTGTGCTATTGTTGTTTCCTGTGTCTAGGTTCATGTCAAGTGGTCCATCTAGTTTTAATCATTATCAGGTTTTCTATAATAGTTTAGGACAGCTGGGTGGCCTGGTCATCTACTTCAAAATTCAGCTAAGAATCAAGCACATCACTATGGGTCTGCAGTCACATGCAGTTCAAGCCATATGAACATACAAAATAAGAGAAGTCTACCATTTGACCCCTCAAGCCTGCTCCGCCATTCAAGTTCATGGTTGATCTGTTTGTGTTTCATATTCCACATTCTCATCTACCCTGATAAATCTCAAGTTCCCTGCCTAAGACTTCTGTCTTAAAAATACTGAAAATCAAGTACGAATGGCAGCTTTTCTTCTCTGGAAGACACGAATAACCACGATTTTTTGTTACAATGGTTTTGATGTTACCATTACAGCTTGATTAACTATATTTAAATTTCACAACCTGCCATGGTAAGATTTGAGCCCCAGACCATTAACACGGCCTTCTGGATGACCAGTTCAGTAATATTACGACAATGCCACCACTATCCTTTATATCTTTGCTGGGGTGTGATGCCTAAAACTGAATAGCCCTGTGCACCACACGGTATCTAGCCAAGATTTTCTGAAGCATTAATTCATTACTATTGAGTTTGAGTAATGAAAGCTACCATCCCTATGTACCTTAATAATTGTCATATTTTGTGTATGTGCAGAGCTGTTGGAGATTTGCACGTATGGAGAACTGAAGTCCTTTGTTCTTCTACATCTTGTTCGGCTACAACAGTAAAGAAACATTCTGAAAAGAAAGTGAACTGCAGATGCAGGAAGCCCGAAAGAAGAACAGAAATTGCTGGAGAAACTCAGCAGATCTGGCAGCATCTGTGGAAAGAGAAACAGAGCTAACACTTCAAGTTTAGTAACTTTTCTTCAGAACGGTTAGGGTTCTGCATTGTCTTTCTGGGATACCAAATTAATGATCTCACATTGTTCACAAAGTAAGCATCGTTCCTTGTAATTTTCTTACAGTCTATATGGGTCTCTGAGGACCGTGCGTGGTAGCAGCTTCCAGAGCCAGAAGTCAATGCCATGGTTGGCATGCTAACACCAATCACCACGCATGGAACTTTGGAGCAGCTCCACCAGCACACAGTTTAGAGGGAACTTTGTAAGCCATTTGCCACAATTTTGCTCACTCACTTAATCTGTCTATATCCTTCTGCACACAACTTACTGAGGCTCTTCGCTTAGTGTAACCTGTAGATGTAGATGCATTAATTCTATGCACTAATGTAAATCATGAACATTTACTAGGAAAAACTGAACCTGGTACAGAATCTGGAGAACACTACATCTCATGTCCTGCCAATCATTAAATGACACTACTACCTCCACTCTCCACCTCAGATTTCCTGATAAACCCAGATACAAAATCTCTAAGCTTGCATCATTGTGAATATTTTCAATTCAAATCCTTAAGAATTGCCTTCCGAATATTAACATTGACTAGGCACTAGCTTCTACACCATGCCACTGAACTGCACAAAAATTCAACTGGATGGTAAGACGTGACCTCTTCTTCAAAATTTGAAATTTGTCCAAATGCTTAGTTATTCTTTCTCTGTTCCTCAATAACTCACTCATAATTTACGTGAAACTGTCTGTAGTTACCTAGTTCCTCCCTGCTAGCCTTCTTAAATAATAGAGTGACGTGTGCAATTTTTCAACCCAAAGATATAATTCTTGGATCTAGGGAGCAGTGAAAAAGCAGAAGGGAGAAGTCCTGCAATCTGAGTAAGAACCAGATAAGGGGAAAAACAGAGCAAAGTGCTGTCGCAGGAGAACGAATCACAGCAGCTGAGCACACTGGTAAACTTTCAGTTAAATTAACGAATTAAAAAAGATTATTTCAATTAATTAGCTTAAAAACGGAATCCAGCCTGGTATTTTATCCTGTAATTACAATCAGTGTTCAATTAATTAATCAGATTTAGGCGATAAAGTTTAAATCGCAAGGGATGGTAGCTCTAAAGGTTTCTGAATTTTTCTGTAAATTAAAACCTGAAGCATATAGATAATAAGAGTGAAGTAAAAATCATTTAAGTTAACACCTTATAAACTAATGTGATGTTGTCACAAGGGAAGCAGTTAATTAGTGCCTATCTCACCATAAAAGCTTGTATAATACCGGCTGACTAAGTTCAATTAATAAATAAATACGGAATTGAAAATGCGAGCCATGAAACCATCTATGTTTGTCCTTAAAACCCATAGAAGGAAATATGCTGTCCTTACCTGCTCTGACCTATATGTGTTGAAGATCCAGTGCAGTGTAGTTGATTCTTAACTGTTCTCTGAAATAGCCTAGAAGCCAATTAGTTCCGAGGATGAGTAGGGCTGTACAAGACATCAGTTGGAATATTGAGTACAAAAGTTGGTAAGTCAAGTCGAAGATGTATAAAACTTTAGGCCACATTTGGAGCACTGTGTGCAGTTCTGGTAGCTGCACTATAGAAAGGATGCGGAAGTCTTGGGGAGGTTGCAAAAGAGGTTTAGCAGGATATTATCTGGATTGGAGTGTATTAGGCATAAGGAGAGGTTGTGCAAACTTGGACTGCTTTTGCAAGAGTGTCAGAGGCTGAGGAGAGACTTGATAGAATTACATAAAGTAATGGAGAAGTATGATCTCAAGGCTTTCAGTTCGGTAAGCAGTCCTACTCTTTTTCATTCCCAGACTGATATTTTGGAATTTCCCAAAAGCTGCATCTGCACATGACACTTATCTCAAGTCCCAAGTTTCAGTCCATGACCAGAATCTGTCAGCAATTCAAATGTACACTTGTCTCAGCGACATATTCTCTTGAGCTCTATAAGGTAGAAGAGTTGGGTTGATTTGGGACTTGGAAAGGAATTTATGTATGGTGGAAAAGGACACGGGTAAGGTATTATATGTGTACTCTGCACTTTTTTCCCCAAGGAAGAAGATGCTTCCAACATCATAGTAACAGGATGGTAGTTGAGGCATTGGTTGGGCTAAAAATTGATAAGAAGGAGGTATTAGAAAGGTTGGCTATGCTTAAAGTTGACAGGTTACCAGACTGGTTACGATGCATCTGAGGATACTGAGGGACATGAGGGTAGAAATTGCAGAGATACGTCTTAGGGTGGTACCAGAAGTCTGGAGAATTGCAAATGTTATACCCTTGTTCCAAATAGGCTGTAAGAATAAGCCAAACAACTCAGAAAATATCAAAACTCCAATCCAATCTATCTCAGTGTTTGGCAGATGTTTAAAAAATGGCAAAATTAAACAGTCACTTGAACAAATGTGGAACAACTAATGACTATTGGCATGGATTTGTTTAATTCATGTTTAACTAATTTGCTTGAACTTTTTTTGATGAGATTACAGAACAGGTGGATATAGATTAGGCGACTGATGTGCGGTAGTACAAGGATTGCCAAAAGGTAAATGATAATGTACCACATTACAGACCTGTTCAGAAAGGCTGAAGCCATGGAATAAAAGGCTGGGTGCAACCTGGATACAAATTTGTCTGAGTAACTGGAAACAGAATATTAATGGATGTTTATTGGACAGGACAAAGGTAGGTAGAAGGGTTCTACAGGGATTGGTATTAGGATCACTGCTCTTCTTGATCTTGATTAAAGAATTGGACTTGGATCCACAGGGCACAATTTCAAAGATTTCAGGTGACACTAAACTTGGGAAAATATTGCTGAAGTGAGAGATATGTTGCCAAAGCCCGTTATCTTGTTTTTATCAGGGCAGATCTAAAGATGACACATTTCAAATAACCACAACAGCTTATACTACAGGATAAAGGGAAGCTGATTTATTGGTGAATCAACCCAGATTGGTCAAGGCATTGACATACAGAAAAAAATAGAGAAGTGTAGGTTTCCCAAGTTGCTGAGCAATTGAAAAATGCTATTAAACCTTGAACATACACCTGTTGTTTGCAGAGATTGCATCCCTGACAATGAATGTATGTTTCTTCTGGCAAGTGTAGATGAACAAGGTTACGAGCTTGACTGATGTTCTTAAGTTAGAAGTTCAGGCACCAGTGGTCAGAGCAGTCAAGTGTGCCAGTTGACACTGCATACTCTCACTACAGGAGCCAAGTAGGGGGTACAGGCATAACCAAGAAAGTGAGACAGGTAGACTTGTCTAATGAGCCATTCCATGGCACACTGCCTGAACCTATTCATGTCCACCTTAACCAAGAACAGACCCCCAGGGAGGTCATCTGATCTGCCTACCCCCTACAGTTTCAGGTGGCCAAAGATCAGAAGCATGGGATTAAATTGCAACTGAAGATTTAGAAGCAGCACCTCAAATAGGGGAACTGAGGCTGCAACTTCAGACAACCTATAATGACATGGAACACAGGTTTTTCAAAGCCGCAGGAAATCCAGACTCCTCTGAAGTCCTTGAAGCATCTTTATCAACATGTTCCATTCCAAATCCATGATGGTAAATGAAAGGACTCCTCATAGGCAGTCAACTACCCAACAAGAACAACCACCCCTCCCCTGCCATTTGTTGGCAGTATGGCATATCCAGACATTCACAAGCAAAGTTCCCTGTAAGCTGTCCTCCTACTGCATGAACCTACTAGGTTAGTATGTGGCAGTAGGTATTGGAAGTGTCAACATACCAATCAGCCTACATGACCGCCACCTTTGACGAATGTTGTTAATGAGATTGAGGAAACGGAGGGTTTATAGCAGCAGCCCAGACAAGAAGCCCCTCAATGTAAAGTTGAATGGCACAGAAGCAATTTCTGTGAAATGCCACCAACTGTGGGGCTGGAGTTCCTGAAGGAGGTGGAGCTGGGAATTATGGTGCATGTATCATTGATTATGATTTGAACAATTCGAGAAGCTAATTCAATAAGCATTGAGCATCCTGCATGCTATAAAGTGAGGCACTGAGTGCAAAAGGTTATGGTGAACCTTTGTATAAATTACTTAGGCCTCAATGGAATATCATGTCTAATTCTGGATACAGATAGATCTTTAGAAGGATGTGAAAGCATTAATGTGGTTGCAGAAAAGATTGAATGGAATGGTTCCAGCAATGAGGTACTGCAGATTCAAGGAGAGATTGGATACGTTGGGATTCTTTTACCTTTAGTGATGGTCAAAGCCAGCATGGATATGGATACAGCAGATAGCAAGAAGTTGTTCTCATTGAAGGAAAGATTGAAAACCAAACAATTTTGCTTTAAGGTGAATGGGAACAAAGATTAGCATTTTATATTTACACTCAGTGAGTGATTATGATCTGGAATGGAGTACATGAAAATATTCTGAAGGTATGTTTAGTTAATAGCTTTCAGAAAGAAACTGGATAACTTTCTGAATAGAAAAACACTGCGGTGTTACAGGAAAAGAACAGGGCAGTGGGACTGTCTCTTGCAGCAAGGACATATCAGTCACAATGGGCCAAATGGAACAGACCTCCTGTGCTGTAACCACTCATCATCCTCTGATCAGAGAAGCTTAAATACATGTGCAGAATTGTTTAACAAATGTCCATTACTTCTAATGTTGCCGATTATGATGATGGTATTGATTCAAAGTACTGTAGCTCCTTCACCTTTTTACAATTAGATTCAAATGTAAATGAACTTGAAGTAACAGTGTAATTATACCGCTCATGAATGATGATCCCATTTTTGGTTCTCCATGCATTAAGCGCCAACAGTAAACTAGAACCCCGCTTAATATAGCATGAGATTTATCATGTTCAAACTCATTTATCAAACTGAATGGTCAAAGCAGGAGTAGCTTTGCGTTTTCTTTTGCCAGACAGTGCTGGCATCTACTTAGTGATGAATGTGCATCAAAATCACAGTATTGCAGAAAGTCTGCGTCATGAATGACTGACACCATGCTACCTACTGATAAAGTAAACAGGGTGTCCAAACTGCACTATGATTCATAATCAACCATGTTAGTGACAGTGAAACACTTGCTCCAAAAATAAATGAACACAATTAATTTGCTCTGCCATCATGCGAGCGCATACAACAGGCATTGTGTTAACGAGGAGTGCAAAAATGTATTTATAAGGTGTTGCTGCCCTCTACTGCAGAAGGTCCTTGTAATCTGTGATTTGCTGATTGCAATACACACGTAAACCAAAAACTATCACTGTAACATTGATGTTTTGCTCCCAAATCACTGAAATTTAAAATACTGTACTGCAAGCCTTGTGTTTTAAACATGATGTGATATGGTTTCTCCAAATGCAATCTTGCCAAATCCCGATAAATGCAAGCAAGCAGTTAGTGGGAATTACTGAATGAAGTGCAGTAGACAGGTGGTTCAGTAGGTGAAGGTGAAAATGGATTAATGTCGGCTCAGTGGCTCACACTCTCACCTCTGAGTCACAAGGTTGTTGGTTCTAACCCAGGGACTTGAATACAAACTCTACAATAGAAATATTCATAACCAGCATTATCTGTGACTACGTACCACAATTCAGGTTTTCACTGTAGAGCAACATCTTTATCAAGTACCTTTAGACTCTGATAGGTACCCATGGCAGTGCTGACACATCTGGTTTGAAGATTACGAGTTAATGCAAATGAATTCTACTGCCTGCTAACATAATGCAGACCATGTAGATCATGCTGTCAGTCAGTGCGCAGTGCTAAATGGAAAGTGGCACAACCATTTTAGTAAAACTCAAGTCTGCTCTTAATCCCATAGCACTGAGCATGTACTCGAAGTTCTGCGGGCAGAACAAACATGTTATTCAAAGGGGTCATCAGCTAACTATGTAATAAACAGCTGGGTTTTTTTTGGCTGTTGCTGCAATCTCCAAAAAGAGAGGATCAATCCAATTTCCCTGGAAGTTCAAGAGCATTTCCCTCATTGAAGTCTCCCACCATCAACATCCTTAGAGTTATCATTGAAATTAACTGAATTAGAATAGCCTTTTCTTTAATATTCTCTCATGGAACTCGGGTATCACTGGCTGGCCAGCGTCCAAGGTTGCCCTTGAGAAGGTGGTAGTGAGCTGGAGTGTTATTTAAAAACTGCGTGGGGTAGAGTTAGATGTGGTACTTCTGCTAGAACTTTTCTTCTGATGGTCCCAAATGTTACCAATATGAAGCACTGGATGAAAGAAATAACATACAAATATGGCTTTCGACATTTTGTTTTCAAATAGCCTTCAAAATCAGATTTTAGACAATAAAACGCTGAGCTATTTAGAAGTCTGTTGCTTTTTTTGATTCGCTTGTGGGACATGAGCAATGTTGGCTGTGCCAGCATTTATTACCCTTCACTAGATGCACTTCAGACCTTTTGTGGGGACCTGCCTTCTTGAATCGCTGCAGTGCACGTGCTGTAGGTAAACCCAAAATGTCCTTAGGGAGGAAATTCCAGGATTTTGATCCAGTGACAGTGAAGGACTATTTCCAAGTATTTCCAAATATTTCCAATGTTTTCATGTCAGGATGGTGAATGACATAGAAGGGCACTTGAAGTTCATGATGTTCGTATGTATCTGCTTCCCTTGTCCTTGTAGACGGAATTGGCCATGCATTTGGAAAGTGCTATCTAAAAATCTTTGGCGAATTTCTACAGCTTCTCTTGTAGATAGTATACACTTCTGCTAATAAGCATTGGTGGTGGAGTGACTTTCATCCAAGTGGGCCACTTTATCCTTAATATTTTCGACCACTGAGTGTTGTTTGAGCTGCACTAGTCCAGGCAAGTGGACAGTTTTCATCACACACCCGACTTGTGACTTGTAGATGGTGGACAGATACTGGGAAGTAGGAGGTGAATTACTTGCCACAGAATTCCTAGTCTCTGATCTAAGCTTATAGTCACGGTTTTGGTATGGCTGCTCCAGTTCAATTCCCAGTCAACGGTAACCCCCTAGAAGTTGATGGGGAGATTCAGCAATAGGAATAGCATTGGGATCATGATTACACTTTTCTTTGTTGGATATTCATTTCATTGCACTTGTTTTGTGCTTGCCCAAGATATTTTGCCCAGGCTAATTTTCTGTATTGTCAGGAATGCAATCATTAGAAAAGTAAACTGTAAAGCAAAATATTTTGAAGCAAATGCATTTTTCTAAATTTCGATCATTCTTTTCTAATTACTCGTTAATGGTCAAGGTATTGATCCCAGCAGGTCAGGGAAATGTCCATTTAGCCTATGTGTGGCATTGAATGTTGATTGATTTACTGAGATCACTCTCCTGCTCTTCAGTGGGCGAGGGGGTACTGTGAGAATGTGTTGCTGAACACGTTATCTCCTACTTAATCACAAAGAGCAGATTTGGAGCAGGAATAACACTACTGCTCATGATACCAGCTCTGACAGAGAAGTAACTCATTCTGGTGCAGCCATTAAAAATCTACAGTCAGCTGAAAGAAAAGTCTGAAGATTTCCACTGATGTATCGATGGAGGTGTTGTTGGCTGAAGGCAGAGGCAGGAGGTGAGGCTCCACAACAAAGTACAAAGGATAGTGACAGATCAGCCAGTGCAAACTTTCCTGCTTCAAGGACTGTCATATGGCATCAAAACATTTTAATGACTGCACAAGAAAATTTAAGATAACTCCAACACTGAGGCCATTTTTACTTTGGTTATGATTTATAATGCCTTCACTTGTCTTCTTAACTATTATTTTCCTTCTCTTTCTGCAGCTGGGGGGTCAGAAAAATCCATTAATGCATAGGGCAGTCTCTCAAAACACTCAAGCAAAATCTTAACTGATTACTGTCAATTCACAGACCTGTTATTAAGATTTCGGTTAGATTTTTAAGGGCATCCCCTTTAGTGCATCTTTACATTTTATTGTAGGATGCAAGAACTCATGAACTCATATGAGGACAACTGTCTAAGCAATTCATTTGCCCATTTATAAATCTTCCTACAGCCTGAAAAATATCTGTTGACCATTAGTCTATTTTCCATCACTCAAACAATTGTGCATCCACATTGTTACTCACCCTTTTATACAATGACCAGTAACTTTCCTCACAAGTCTACTGTGCAGCACTTAGGAGGTTTTAAGCAGACAACTTAGATTTCATAGACAGCAGGAACTGCAGATGCTGGAGAATCTGAGATAACAAGGTGCAGAGCTGGATGAACACAGCAGACCAAGCAGCATCAGAGGAGCAGGGAAGCTGATGTTTCGGGCCTAGACCACAATTAGATTAGCAGGAGAGGCTTTGACAGGTGGTGACATTGGAGGTCTGATGGGAACAAGAGGTTAGGAAAAGTAAAGCACCTATCCTTCTGAATACTGTTCACAGGTAATGTGATGTGTACACAGATTGTACATTCATATTTTGGGATGTATAGGCTGTTGGCAATATGCATATATATCACCCACTACTAAGCTCCCTTGAGAAGGTGGCAGGGAGTTATCTTCATGAGCCACTGTAGTCCATGTGCTGTAAGTACATCCCACAGTATTGTGAGGAAGGGAATTTCAGGATTCTGACCCAGCAATAATGAGGAAAGATGAATATTGCTTCATAAGACAGAGCTTCAACAGTTCTAAAAGAAGACCAGAAGTCAAAGCATTTTTTTTTATCTTACAACCATCAGGACTAGAACACAGGAAACATTTTGGTAAAAGGAACACCTATTTACACAATATGAGAAAAGGTTGACGATTGGTTGGGCCTTACTGGCAGCAGAAAAGTGTTATTTTATGAGAGAAGGTTGGGCAGACTGGATTTGTTTCCACTGGAGATTAGAAGGCTGGGAGGTGACTTGACTGAAGTGTATAAGATCCTGAATCACTTTGACAATGGTGAATATGGAAAGGACGTTTCCTCTTGTGGGTCAGTCCAGAACTCAGGGTGACTTTCTAAAAATGAAGGCTCACCCCTCCTTAAGGATCATGAAAAGAATTATTTGCTCTCTAAGGGTTGTGTGCCTTTGGAACTCTCTGCCTCAGCAGGCACTGGAGACAAGGTTAGAGTATTTTTTTTAAAGACAAAGGTGAATATATTCTTGTGAGGCGGGTGTTTTCCGGGGTAGAAGAGAATGTGGAATTTGAAACAGAGATCAGCCACTAATTTACTGAATGTCAAAGCAGGCTCAAGGGGCTGAAGAGTCTTTTTCTGCTTCTATGTTCACCTGAACAGTTAACTGTCGTTCTGAGTTCTCAGAGCAGGTGGTAGATTCTGATACAATCATGAGATTGGCAGTCTTCATGATCGTTTTAGTTTTTGCAATGGAACAAGCACAATGAAGATATGAATTCCTATTGCCTACATAAAATAGCATCTTCTGTATAAATATATGCGGCTTCAAACAAGTCCAAATGCATCACACTAACTGAAGCCCTGAAAGCAAGCCTAGCTGATCTGGCACACGTACATGATGGAAGATCTAATGACTCCACTGATTTTTATTCATAATATAAATAACAGATAGTGTTCTATAATCTCAGGGCAAAGTCTGATGCACGTTCACGTAGACCTGACAGTGGACTGGAGTAGTCATATTCAACAAACACGACTACATCAATGAAATACGTGTCACGTCCAGCTATGTTTCAAACTTCTACAACAAAATGTTTTCTAATCAACCTATACAGAAATGTTATTATACTCTTTTTGAGCACGTATATCCATATATGTCTTGACTTAATATATAAAGATATATATGTCTTCCACTACATGTCTGAACAGCCACACTGAAGGATTTGACCTCATGGGTCACAGTATCCATACAACTATGGGCTACCCAAAAGCGATGTCCCTTTATACTGTGTTCTCACTAAAAATGGCTCCGCATAACATGAATTGATCATATGGTTGTGAGAGCTGTTGCCACCAGTTTTAAGTATTTTTCCCAGATACACTGAAGAATTCCTTCACTTTACAAAGGACATAATGGGTCAATATATTAAAAGCAATGACATGTCCATGTGCTCTTTCAGCATTGTTGGCTTATTTAGCAATGTACCACTGAAGAAACCCATTAGAATTTTCACTATATCACTATAGCATGACTGTCGAGATGTGCCACTGGTGCCTGAATCTGCATTAATCGAACTCAAGAAATTAACAACTTGTGCAGTTGAGTTCTGTTTAAATTACACTTTGTATGGTCAAACAGATGTGTTGCAATAGGACCCCGTCTAGGTTCATCTCTTGGTCTTTGTTGATTATGATGAAAAGTGTCTCCTTGATGGAATGACTACAAACCTTCTTGCATACTTCTGAAACATAGATGTCATGTCTGTAATATTTGAATTTGCAGCTGTGTTAAAGAATTTGCTAATAAACATCATCCTGTGTTCAGTTTTTCCACAGAAATGGAGTAATCAAACAAGCTTCCTTTCCTCGATATATTAGTTGAGAAATCTGTAATGAGGTCTCAGCTACTATCTACCAAAAGCCTACATTTACTATGAGTTAGGATTTCCACAGGTCCATGGTCTACAAGATCAATCTTATCAGCAACCTTCTGAAAAGGCCCCTAGGCATCTGCTCACTATGTAAGGTTGGTATTGAGATCAGCTGTATCAAAACTATCCTGCATGAAAGCACCTATACGTACTGTGCTTCTTTTAGCTCTGAACACTGTCCAGTCTATTTCACACTACCCTGAATGGAGAAGGTTTTTCAAGCATTTGAACAAAATGTGAAACTAGCTGTCACACGCTGCTACATTGTAATAAGCCCAGTAGGTGATTTTCTCCACTAATAAGATGCTGCCATTAAAGCAAAAAGCTATTTAATCTACCATAAAATGAATGATTTTATATATGAGGTTCAGTGCCAGTGTGAATGTGTAGGCAGTCCATCCCAAAGACAGGCAGACCATATCCAACAACACATCCTGTTGACCATTCACAGCAGATAAGACACCTATCATTCTCAGCTAGTCTCAGGACAGCATGTTCACAAATGGATGTGATTCTGCTATTAGGCATCATTTATTCAATAATCTGGTTAGGCTAAGAAATAAACGGAAACATATTTGAGATTGTCAATTAGGCTCTCACTGTGCGGAAGTTGTGCACATTGCAAGCTACGTGTTGAGAGAAAGGGGTAATGCAGACTGCTCATCTCTGCTGCGTTCCCATGGACAACACGTTGACCAATCAGAGTCTACTCGCCAGGTCTGAGAACTAAGGTTGACAGTTAACTATGTTATGACATAGGGATAGCAAGCCAAACTAAATCAGCCTCATTATCACTGGATTTGCAGCAGTATGAAATTAAAACATTCAATGACCCTCAAAATTGCTCAATTGTTCCTAACTAAATTTTACAAATAACAGATCTTGGACACCAAGTTTATAATTTAAACAAAAATTGATGATTAATTATTAAGAATGTAACTTTAGCTGAACACAGATTGACTACGAAGTACTCCAATTAATATTTACAACCTAAGGCCCAATTACCTTTGATCAAACACCCCCACTCACACATTGATAGATGGACAAAGTTGAGCAATAAATTAGAAAGAAAATACAATTATCAGAATTTGGCAGTTGGATAACTATTTCAATGATGAATAGCAGGCCTTCATGAAATCCTTTGGTGATGAATGTATTACAGGCACAGGATTGTATCTTATGTGAGTTATGAAGACACTAGTCAATGCAAACAGCTGCTGTGGACCTCTGAAGACCTTTATCTTATTTCTTCGAATGACTTTTATTGTCTCGTGTATTTTACAATGAGAAACTCAGTAAAATACAGGGAAAAACTTTCATTCATTGCCACAATCTGGCACCGTTTTGAATAGTTTAAGAAAGGATATACAGTCACTTCTGCTATAACGCGTGTTTCTTCAATCAATTCTTTTGAAGAAGGGTGTGGGCCCGAAACGTCAGCTTTCCTGGTCCTCTGATGCTGCTTGGCCTGCTGTGTTCATCCAGCTCCACACCTTGTTATCTCTTTCTTCAATGCAAGTTGGTTTTAACACGATTGAAGAATTTAGACCGCTATTTGTAGAATGTGAACTTTCCTTACTGTGTTGGCTATAATATGATGCCGGCCCCATTAGTTTAAATGGCACAGCAATTGCGCGATATTCCCGTAACGCGAGATCACACGAGAACGAACTATCGCCTAAAATCAGTACCGACTGTAGCTTAAAGGGAAGACCATCTACTTTCCACTGCCGGCTCCTTGATGTCCTGAGCTAGCTCACAACCACCACTGCGTTACCACCTGCACCAGACCCACCAATGGCGGAGTCACAACACAACACGTGGCTCACCTCTTTGATGTCACCGTGATGCCCAACCGTCACCGGACCCAACCACCGACAAAGTCTCCAGTCCTCAGGCGCCATCTTTCACTGCTGAGCGTACCTGGTTGGCATTGCCTCCGCCGATGTAGCAGCTGTTAATTTACAGTTCCCGCGCACACACCCTGGAAAAGTAAGCAAGGTCACACTCTCTTCCACCGCGAGTCTGTGGCTGGGATAACTCCCGGCTGCCGATGCCACCTGAGCTCTTCACAAAGGACCAGAGGTGCAAAAGGTAAGCAAGGGAAAGAAAAAAAAATGAGAAGAAAATCAGACGGAGCAGGCAAGTTCTGGGCTCAGGAGCCCAATTCTGCTGCCATTTTGGACATTTCCTCACAGACTTCAGTCTGTTTCTCAGAAGTTTCTCGAAAACCAAGTCAGACCCAGTTCATTCTTTTTCTTCTCTTCTTTCTTTTTCATCATTTTCTGTGGTTGACTGGCCTGTTCTCCCTTGATTTAATAGTTCAACATCCACCCAGCTGTCAGTCCCCGAGTATCACAGCACCTCAGTGCTTAATCTTCTACAGTATTACTAGAGCAGTAATTAACCTGCATTTGTCTTTTGTTCTCTCCTCGTTTTTAAAAACAAGCTGCTGTTCAAAGTTCAAAGTTTAATCTCAACTTCAACTCGCAGTTCAAAACTAAACATGAGAAAAATGAAAGGAAAATAGTGACTGCCTCAATATTGTCCTTGCTGTATCTCCATGCCAACAACAGTCCAACCAATTTTCCCAAGCCGAATAAATTGGTGTTCCTTTTCTCAAGCCTGTTGCTTGTGTGTGCAAGACAAAAGGCTTTGACTCCTTCTGTCCTTTTGGCAATGAGGGACTATTTGCACACGTCAGGATGTGTGTGTCGCAGAGCAAGACCTGGGTCCCATTTCCCTTCTGCACTTTTGTTTCTAAGCAGTAGAGATCACAAGTTCCAAAGGTGCTGTCAAAGAACCCTTGGTGAGTTGCTACAGTGCAAGTCTACTGGAGGAATTTCTATACAGCTCATAACATGAGCAGAGAGTCTTTACCACATATAATCATCAGTACACTAATGAAACTCTGTCTTAGTACTCAAGTGAAAAACAGATTATGTGAGTTTTGTTAAAAAGTAAATTATATTGGAAGTGAAAAAAAAATGGAGTCATTTCTAAGGGAAATTAATAGCTAATCCTTGAAGCCATTATTAATAATTGCCTGTTTTACAAAGGTAATGGCTCATCCGCTTTGAGGACTGGCTGAAGATCCAATGAACTAAAGTGTGAAAGAATGACTTAGTCTTTCTTTTTAGTTAACTTCAGTAGCAATGAGGCTCACTGAAGAATTATGCAGCTGTTTTACAGCCAGACATTGCTAATCAGGATATTCTTGACAGTATTAATTTGCAGATATTAAAGTAATGTAAAATTTAGTGGACTGTGAAAATTCTGCAGCAACTGAATGTGTTTTATGTCACATTTTAAGTACTGAAAGATTTAGGGATATTGGAAATCATCTTAGGGGAGAAGAAAATCGACAAGAGGCGGTTTGGGCCATTTGATTCTTTTTATTATTGTCAAGCAGACATTCCCATTACACCTGATCTCAAAGATTTACCATAACGAAAAGTAAAACTGTTCAGTACAATCATTGCATTAAATAATACACTTGTAGAGGGATGAATCTTCTGTAACATTTTTCATAGTTGGAATTTAACTTATAAATTTCATATATCCTAAAAAAAACAAGGTGCAAATAGATCTGAGTTTTGGAAAGGATTTGGGCAATGAGGACACTTGCCTCCTAGAAATTTTGAAAACTCAAATTCAAGACAATTTGTTTTGACTACAGGCGTTCTTACCGCTTAAAGGGTACAAGGTGAGACTTTTAGCGAGTTATTTGTGTATCTTTAAAGAGTTCCATCTGCACTAAATTAGATAAGAAGCGGTTTTCTAAGAGTAAGAGCGCAGTACCATGCATCAACCATATATCATTTTCCTGCTGAAAACATTAGGTCATTGCGAGAGATAGTAGGAACTGCAGATGCTGGAGAATCTGAGATAACATGGTGTAGAGCTGGATGAACACAGCAGGCCAAGCAGCATCAGAGGAACAGGAAGGCTGACGGAAGGATCTAGGCCCAAAACGTCAGCCAACTGCTCCTCGATGCTGCTTGGCCTGCTGTGTTCATCCAGCTCTACACCTTGTTATCTCAGGTCATTGCAAGCACCAGATTGGGGGCAAGCGCACTACGTTCTTGTGGAGTATTTGAGGAAGAGGCTCTTTCTATCCCATCAAAGCCAATGATACAGGGAAACATGATTGGTATGTCAATCAGTTTGTGCCAGTTTCCAGCTCAACTTATATGAATTCCTCCACAGGATGTGGGTGGCACTGACTTGGCCAACATTTATTAGGCTTTCCTAATTGCCAAGGAGACAGTTAAAAGTCAAATATATTTCTGAAGGTTTCCTTCCATAAAGGATGCCAAAGGGATTTTACAACAATTAACAGTCGTCAGCAGTTACACAGTCACTGCTGGATTTAGCTTTTAACTCCAGGTTTTATTGAATGCAAATTTTCACTATTTCTTATGGTGGGATTCAAATTCAGGTGCCAAGAACATTAACCTGGGGCCCTGGATTACTAAAATAAAACACATATCTGCAGATGCCAAAGATCTGAAACACAGAAACAGGAATTCCCGGAAAAACTCTGCAGGTCAGACAATATCTGGAGAGAAAACAGAGTTAACATTTCCAGCCCTGCGACCCTTCTTTAGATCGGCTCCGGAATACTAGTCCAGTGACAATAGCACTGCTCCATCCTCATTTTTTTTCTCTCCCTTGCTTACCTTTTGCACCTCTGGTCCTTTGTGAAGAGCTCAGGTTTAACTGGTTTTCTTAAGATTATTTTCACTGACATTAATCATTTTATGGATTAAATTGGGTGGCTGCAACAACTCAAATTGCTGCCATCATTTTACATCTGCAGCTTAAAAGTCACACAAACCAACATTTAAGTGGCCTGGCAGCAACAAGCACATTTTTATAAAGAGAAATCTCTGATAGCCATGTTGTTAATCTGTAATTGATAGTTAAATTGAAAGTGCAGATGCATGGAAATTTGCCTCATTATGTTCCCATGTTCCTTAAACTCACTGAAGATATGTTATGAGCAGTGAAGGCTTAACAGATTTCATCTGTCAGCACAGGAAAGCATAAATTTATTGTGATAACCAAAAGGTATCTGCTTTTGATACTAAAATTAAAATTACACAAGTTTAGAATACAAACTGCAAGCTATTTTGGTGCAAAACGACATTACATTAATAGCTATTACACCAAACGGACATAGCAAAACAAATACATACCTTTGTATGATTGAACGTTTATGCAATGACCAGATCAATTGAAAATAATGCATTGTATTAGAACTACAAATGTCAACAATCAAAAGTCAAAACAAAATAAAGACCACTGCAAAACAAAAAGGTATGTTAGTCTTTAACAATTGCTATTACAGTCACAGGAAGGATGGAAATAATGGAAATTATCTTGATACTGATATAAAAATGAACCTACTGATTTTCAACTTCTGCAGTCTAATTTTATTTCCTGTGCCTTTCATTTCACTGATTTCAAAGAGGAAAAGTCACTGGGTGAGATCTTATCAGGGTTTAAGCACAATGGGCTATGGTGAGATGTGTGGCAGAATTGGACAAGAAGTTGGCAAGGCCCAGCCCAATGCAAAAGCTACTCAGTCCATTTTTTAATGCTTTTGTAAAGACCACGTCTTTTTATTTTTCTGTGTTTTCAATTGAGGCATGAATGGAGAAAAGAACCGTATAACAAACCAATGATTGTTATATGTTTTGAGATACTCGCTGCAAATACCATTTACACAACTGCTCATTCGAGCGGTAATTGAAGTGTAGTGTGTAGATGAGTTGCAGCCAAAGCGTTGTTTATAAATGGAGCTCTGGTTGGCAACTAGAAGCTGATTTGGTTTGTGAACTAGTGACCAAGACTTCAGCTTGTCAACAGCGATATGAATGGTTGATTTGATTTGATTTATTGTAGTCATACGTACCTAAGTACAGTGGAAAAACTTTGTTTTGTAAGCAGTACAGGCAGATCAGAGCGAACATGGACATACAGATTATGGAGTGCTTTACAGACCAAGGTTTACAAGGTTACAGCTGCACAGGACATGCACAAAGCAGGATCAACATTAGCAAGATCAACATTATTTCAAATTAGAGAGATTGATTCAGCAGTCTAATAACAGCAGGAGAGAACCTGTTCTTGAACCTGTTGATGTGTGTGTTCAAGCTTCTGCATCTTCTGCCTAACAGAAGAGGTTGGAAGACAGCATTATCGGGGTGGGAGGGGTTCTTCGATGATGTTGACAGACTTTCGCCAGCAACGAGAAGTGTAGATGGAATCCATGCATGGGAGTTGAAGTCTATGATAGTCCGGACTGTGAACACAACTTTCTGTAGTTTCTTACAGGTTGAGCAGTTGCTGTACCAAGCCATTATGCACTTGGATAGATTGCTTTCGATTGTGCATCTTTAAGAGTTGGTGGGGGTCCTTTATGGATATACCAAATTTCCTAAACCACCTGAGGAAGAAGAGGCGTTGTTGTGTCCTCTTGACCGTCGTGTCATTGTGGGAAGTCAAGGATAGATTGTTGGTTACTGTCACTCCTAGGAACTCCAGGTAGACGAGAAGCTTGGGACTGTGAACGAGAATGCCACCATGCCTTCCCCAGTTCAGGTCTTTCTCTCTCTCTCTGTCTGTCTGTTCTCTGCAATAACAGTCACTTTAGGCCAAGAAGAAAACACCAGTTTATCTTTCCTTCAGCACTTGCTGCAAGCTATGACTTTTAATTGATAAGTCAGAGACCATTTATAAGTGAACCAGCCACCCTATGAGTCTTGTAAACCAGAAGAAACACCAAGAAGCAGTATTCTGACCAGCATAAGAATCTCAGCAACCCTACAAACAGGAGCCACTGATCTGCCTTCCCACTCTTTCCCTCCATCCATAATACACATTTTTCCAAACTGATGCCTAAGGGCACAGTCCACTGCATCAACCACATGCCTCTCCTCGTCCATCTGGCATTTGCCAACCCCTTACAACCACCATAGTATTTATCTGATAAACTGACAGCACATTCTGGAAGCACAGACTTGCATTGCAGGGCACACTGGTAACTGGCATTGAAAAGCTGACAGAGATCCTTGACACATGTGGACATGGGGCGGGTCACAGATTGGACCAGGCTGCATTTTAGGCTGCTTGCTGTCTGTGCTCGCTCGCTCAGCACCTACTAAGAGTCAGATGAGGAGAGATTTCTTTATTGAGTGTTAAGATTTGGAATAAACTGCTTTGGAGAGTGGTGGAGGCGGATTCCACAGTACATTTTGAAAGAGAACTGGATATATATTTGAAAGCAGTGAATTTAGAGGGCTTTGAAGATAAGGCTGGAGAATGGGACGAGCTGGGTAGCTGTTTGGGGAGCTGGTACAGATAGGCTGGGCCAAGTGGCCTCATTCTGTAATGTAAAATTCTAAGATTCAACAACCATAGTGTCTTATCAAGCCTCAACTAGTTTATTGATAATCTCTGGGAAAGGAAACATGTCTGGCTTATACATCACTGTATTCTGAAGTAACCCAGCAGGAAACTGTGTCAAACAGCCCATGGACTATAGTGCAGAAGGCTCAACATTGGAGTCTCAAGGAAAGTAGGGCTGGACAACAATTGATGTCCTTGAGATAAATGCCCACATGCTGAAAACAAGATGCTGCCAGGACACCATTATTTTAAGAAATGTTATCTTCTAACTCAATTTTTCGAAGAAAGCCAAGTATTTTAAGGGGCCATTCTCTCTGCAGCCACAAATACCAGGGCTTCAAATGCACAATAATACAAGAAAAGATGTTCAACCATCAGAGGCAATTAAAATGAATAAGGAGAAATTTAATGGATTTCTGAGGGAGGAACAATTGAAAGTTATTTGAGATCAACGAGATGGACAGCCCCACCCCCATCTCCTACCTACGAGCCTCATCCCGCCTCCTTGACCTGTCTGTCCTCCCTGGATCGACCTATCCCCTCCCTAACTCCCTACCTACCCTCACCTTTACTGGCTTCAACCCGCCTCTTTAACGTTTCTGTCTCCTCTCCACCTATCTTCTCCTTTATCCATCTTCTATCTGCCTTCCCCTCTCTCCCTATTTATTTCAGAATCCCCTTCCCCTCCCCCATTTCTGAAGAAGGGTCTAGACCCGAAACATGCTCCTCTGATGGTGCTTGGCCTGCTGTGTTCATCCAGTTCTACACCTTGTTATCTCAGATGGACAGTGACTTGTTTTTGGTGTCTATACTGTTACAATCAGGAACGAGGGGTGAATTGGCTCTGATATTTTCAAGCTTCTTGTTACAACAGAGGTACAGGGCAAAAACATGTATAATGACCTGAGTGACTTGCACTATGCTGGAATTTGTCATTGAATCGCATGAACAATCAGTGAGGCCTATCTCGACATTGGGAGCAACTCAGTGTATCTTTTATGCAAAATGAGCATCAAGGCGAGTTCTCGTGAGCCAGTAGCGAATTATCTATTGATAGAAATTATTGCCTATTCATCACTTTGTTAACTGCATATCTTGCCTTATTAACATGCAGCTTCTTATCTTTCTGAGCAGGCTGAACAAACTCGACACCAAGAATTCTCAACATGGAAGTCAGAGTGGATACCTTGTAACTTCTGTTCTCACAAGCTACGAGGATCATTCATGTTACTCATTACAAAGTTCATTAGGGAGAGAAACGGAGCTGAAGTGGCAAAATGGTTGTTGGATGTGGGAATCACTTCAAAAAAGGCTGGGGCAGTTAAGGCTGGAGGAGTGGGGAAGCAGAGACATCTATTGAGGTGGGAGCTAGGATGGTTATGGGGAAACTCAAGGGATAAGAGAGTGTAAGTGGAACAATATTAGAGGGAAAGATAAGTTACAGAAGGGGAGTTATTGGCAGTCACCATCACTGTGGTCTGCAAGAGAGCCTAAAGAAGCAGGGTCAGCATCATTAAGGTGTAATAGTCATACAGCACAGCGTATGAAGTCAGTGGTAACCTAGTCCCTGGACTTCAGCAGTACATACCCTCTGACTGAGACCAGATGTCTGATTGTGACTTGACCAATATGGGAAGCTGCCCTTGACTTATAGTGCCAGGAGTCCCTAACTGAGAGTGCCTCCATGGACTTGGCATATGCAGCATTTGCCATGGAAGTTGCAGGCACATGCAACTGGCGTGAGGTTGATGTAGCACATTGCAAGATGTACACCCCATTTGCTGAGGGCTGCTGGCCAGAGAAGCAAGCTGCCTGGTTTGTGACTGTGCTCGTTGTCATGGGCAAGGCAGGAATGCAATGGGTATTTCAGTAGTAGTAAGTGGGTGCGCTCTAAGTCCAGCCTGAACCAAATCTGTGAACTGGGTCTCTGATTTTGAGCAGTGCTCCCGCTGAAGCCCTTCAAAGCTAGTTGCCAATGTCCCTGCAGTACAAGTCAGTGCTCCAGAGAACACTGCTAGTGCATTGAACTGGTGCCAGAATGGGTGTGTTGGATTGCCATGTGTCAGGAAGGGTGCCCAGGAATAATGCCCTGAGCTGTAATTTAGCCATAGGTGACATGAAGCCTGCACAGAGCAAGGGGCAAGCTGAATCCACCAGGGATGCTCTAATTTCCAGAAAGTTTTATGAAAAAATCTCATCATGTGTCTATAAAACCTGTAAAATAGAATCATCGCATTTACAGTCCAAACAGACATCATTCAATAGTAGGCTCCTGAAAGAGCTACCTGCTAGTCCCATTCTCCATCCCTATCTCTGTAGACCTCTAAATTAATCACTTTCAAATATATATCCAGCTTTCTTTTGAAATATCATAAGGTATCTGCCTCCATATCCCCTGTCTTGTTCTTTCATCACACATCCAAACATTCTTTCAAATTAAACGTTATTTTTCCCTTAAAAGATGTGATGGCTAAGGCTTCAAATGACAGAGGAAAGTTAACTAACTTGCATCTTTCCTTAAGGAATGGTCAGAGTAGAGATGCCACTGCAGTTGTCTACCAGCTGTAGGCCTTAGAGAGTCAGAACATGGTCAAACAGGGAGGGCTGATTTTTTTTTAAAAAAAAAATTTCCTCTTAGGGTCACATAAGGAGAAGTGTTCCTCTGAACTCCATAAGGAAAGCTTAGATCTCCAACTCTATGGATTCTCAAGGACTGGCCTCAAATCAATCCTGCCACTTTGATTTGATTTAGTTTATAGCTGTAACATGTACCTAAGTACAATGAAAAGTTTTGTTTTGCGTGCAGTGCAATCAGATCATAACACACAAGGACATACAGATCATAGGGTGATTATACAGAGTGAGGCATACAAAGTTACAGCTGCACAGAAGTGTACAAAAGCAAGACCAATGTTAGATTTGAAATTTGAGAGGCCCATTCAGCAGTCTAATTATAGCGGGGAAGAAGCTGTTCTTGAACCTGTTGATACAGGTGTTTAAGCTTTTGTATCTTCTGCCTGACGGAAGAGGTTGGAAGATTTTATACCAGGTAGGAGTGGTCTTTGATGTTGGCAGCCTTTCTATGTCAATGAGAAGTGCAGATGGAGTCCATGGATGGGAGGTTGGCTTCCATTATGGTGTGAGCTATGCACACAACTCTCTGTAGTTTCTAAGGTCCTGGGCAGAGCAGTTGCTGCGCCAGGCTATTATGCACCCAGACAGAACGCTTTCTATGGTGCTTCTGTAGAAGTTGGTGAGGGTCATTATGGACATGCTGAATTTCCTAAGCCGCCTGAGGAAGAAGAGGGGTTGTTGTCCCTTCTTGACCATTGGTGCATCTATATGGGTGCTCCAGGTCAGATTGTTAGTTATCGTTAGTCCTAGGAACGTGGCGCACTCGACCCTCTCCAACTCAGCTCTATTGATGTAGATCGGGGCATGCCCTCATATCCTGTCTGAAAGCAGGTTTAAGTGTTAAAATAACCTGGGCCTCATATCTTGAGCAGTAAGGAATTTTTAACTGGCCTTGTTACTTGCAGGACACAAACACGTGAGTGCCTCTTATCACAACACATCCATAGTTTTCATAAGCGTTGCTTGTTGGACCAGTCATATAAATACTATGGCTGCAAAAACAGGTCAGAGACTTAAAATTTGGAGGAAGTAACTCATCTTCTTTCTCTATCAACTGTCTACAAGGCACAAGTCAGGAGTGTGATAGACTATTTCCTGCTCACCTGTTTGCATGCTTCCAACAATGCTCAAGATGTTTGATGCCATCCAGGACAAAGCAGCACACTTGAACGATACCCCGTCTACCACTTTAAACATTTTCTCTCACCACCACTGATGCACAGAGGCAACAATGTGTACCAGATACGAGATGCACTACAATAACCCTCTAAGATTCCTTCAAAAGCACTTTCCAAATGCAGGAATTCTACCACATGGACAGGGAAGAGCAGCAGATGAAAGAATAGATCAAATACTTTGATCCGTTTGCTTCCAATTTTTGTTAAAATTATTCTGTCACAATGGCTCATTTCATACATCTTTAACAAATAGAACTTTCCATCATGCCCATGTAATCCTATTACTGCACGGTAATAATTACTCTTTGCCATTGTACTCTTTTTTAGGTTCTGCACATTTTATGTTTTGTGTTCATCATTGATTCTGGGTTTTCTAACTCTTTCAAATAATCAAGTTTTTATTTGCTCTGTTGAAGTTGAAGTTATCCTCTCTCATCAGAAATGCTTTTTCATGGTTCTTTAGAAGCTCACCAGGACTTGTCTCACCTCATGGGTAAATCAGTGCACACTCAGCTAGAAGTAATAACACAACTGCACACTCCTCAGCTGGTTTAATGAAGATTTGTACCCATTAGCAGGTCATTAGCTGATTGAGAAATGTTGATGTATCCTTATTGTGGATTGGTCATGATTGGCTGAATTTCTTCATCACCAGTGTTGCAATCGTACTCTCTGGAATTGTACATTTTGAAAATTTATGTAACTGCAGTATCATTAGTAAGTCATCAATCTAATCAGAATCAAATGTTGCCCATTTATCTAAAGAAAATTAGGTATTATAGCCCTTGACTTTGAGTACAAGTGTCAATTATTTTGAGCTCATAATAAACAACCAAACATCAAACGCCTCATGAAATATTCAAAAAAGGAACCATCCAGCTGTCCAAAAGAAGGAAAAGTCTTTCCTTTGACCACTGATAGAGGGGATAAAAAGGCAGAAAGCTTGGTGTAAAACCATATGAAGTCAAGAGTGTGGATTTGCACTGAACAAGTACAACAGAACTAAATACAATCAATAGAGATCCTCACCATTAGCCATCAATTTAAATATCACAGTTGTATCCATGCTACTTCTGCATCAAATGTCAGCAAATATCTCATCACTAAAGTTTTACGCTACTTTTTTTGGATCTTGGGCTATTTCTATTACAAGACAGTCATGAATACTTTATACATATAGGTTCCTATGGATCACTCCTCACTGCCAAACACTGCCCAAAAGCTAAATCATAATCTGCTGCTTAAATGGGCACCTATATATACTGCCAAGGGAAGTTGAAAATTTAAGCGTGCTCTGCCAATTTAGGATACCAGCTAGAGCTGGTTCTTGGTAGGACTTTGAGTTTCTTTCATCATCGAAGAAGTCATAATCTTGTTCTCTTGGCTAGTAAGATCAATTCATATTAACTGGAAAAAGAGCTAAGTAAGTATTTGGTCAGAAATTGGAATACAATATTGCATTTAATAAAAGGAAACAAAACAAAGATTTACATTTGCTAAGCATTGTTCACAGCCTCAAGAAGTCCCAAATCTTTCAAAAGTAAAAGGGATACTTCTGCATTGCCTTTGCAATGTTACAATTTAAGAAACATAGCTGCTAATTTATATGTACCCAAGTCCAGCAAAAGGCAATGGAATAATAACCTGTTTTCTGGTATTGCTGGCTAAAGACAAAATATTAGATAAGATAGCAGTTATTGAACAAAATAGACTGAGGTGTAGCCTATAGAATGCTTCAGATACTGTGTTACTGAAGTAGCCAGTTTCTACAGACAGTTTGAAGCAAGAGTTGAAGAGTGAAGTGAGAATGGGTAGATATCCAGGCCAGATTATCACTGAAGATTTGGAAATACTTTTGAAGTATTTTCTTTCAGGAGATTAAAGAGGAAGAATACACACTATGAAGATGTTTTCTTATGTTGAGTCCATGTACTGCAGATGAATAGTTATGAAATCATTCTCAATGGGCTCGTGAATTCAAAGCTATTGTACATAACATGGCATTTCGTTCATACTTCTCAAAACATGCAAAGTAGAAAGATGTAGGAAAACTGCAAATAATTTAATTTTTTTTCAAACATCAGTTAAGTTTTACATAATAAATCAACGTCTCCCAGACGTGTGACAGTGTACGTACAATGCCACTTACATTTCTGCTCACAAGGAACATGTGCCCACCATTTCAGACTGGTGCAGTTTGCAATTTGATTCACATCTAGGAATTAATATAGCAATGCTACAGTAGTAGCTAATCTCAGAGAAAGAACTTCAAATGTGCAGCACCCTTTTACTTGTAAAGTGCCATAGCAAAAATGTATAGCTTGATTTGTGGATGCAGTTGTTCATTTGCTCACCGAGCTGGTTGTTCCGTGGTGTGCAGACATTTTGTTACCATTCTAGGCAACATCATCGTGCAACCTCTAATCAAAGCATTGGTGTTCTGCTCTGCTCTGAATTTACAGTGACAAGACCCACTACACCAGTGGATCATATAAATTGGGAACGGAGCAGAACACCAACACTTCGATTAGAGATCGTACTGTGTTGCCTAGAATGGTAACGAAACATCTGCACAGCACAAAGCAGCCAACTCGGTGAGAAAACAAGCAACTGCATGTGAAGTACCATCTAGGAATCTGTGTGCAGCATTCCAGAAATACTGCATTCTGTGCAGTGTATAGCTTTCATGAATAATGGATAGTCTAAAATGTGATGCATTGTAGAGGTCTGGCAGTGAATCAGTTTGCCATCATTCAGTTCTGCTGAGAATCTGCAATGCTACATTATACACCGTACACCTTTACCTTCATTTAGGATTCTACTCAGCTTTAACATAGAGGGAATCCTTCAAGGGATTCCAATGTAGCATAAATTATCAAAACGGAAACATAATGCTTGACAACGCCATAAGGTGATTTTAGACACGTGAAGCTGGATTGCCAAAGAAGTGACACATAATCTTAATGACCTTGTGTTAACTGTCCGAAAGCAAGCTTGATACATGTTGATATTTCTACTCAGATTCCAGTCATTGAAATAAATGTGTTTTGTCAAAGTGGTGATTAAGAAGTGCATCTGACAAAGATATATTGTGTAACCTTTCACATGTGTTTTTGTGACTAACATACAGAAACATAGACTGAAATTGTTTGAATATATGTATGTATATAAAACTATGTTAAGCAGACAGTAAAATGGGATTCCTGATCTGTAACTGTTCACAGTCCACAGACTGTAGCTACGAGTTAGCAGTTCTAATTTGAAAAGAATTTGGACTGTACATCAAAATGGTCTTATGCAATGGTCCTGACAACATTTGGTATCTGTCAAGATGTTTTGCTGTAACCAACGAGAGTCATGTTTTATTTATTAAGGATGGCTGACAAACCACCTGTGCTGCTTAGCAAAATGATATGCAAAATCAGAAGAAAACAAAATCAAATCGCAACAGATAAAGTCAAAGGGAAGGATGGATTATAATGACTGTTAAGGGGCGAAGATATTGTGGTTGGCAGAGCTCTGTAACAGGGATTCCTTAGTTATTCACTGTTAGCCCTTAGCAATGTTCCAATGTAAACAAAGGTAATTACTCATGAAATATCATACAGATAAGAGAACAGAGAGATTGGAGAAGTGTTAATAATACTGGTTAGCCTCAAACTGAATATTTTATCATGATACCTACCAGAAATAATTGTTCACATGATCTTAACTCTGAATTGCTTGAAGCAGAACTTTGATCTCATCATTGAATATTAACGCAACTGAATCTTGTATTCTCCTCCATGTCTTTAAAATTTTAGATTTACTGTTTTAATTAATAGTCCTAGTTCTTTATTTCTCTTTATTTTTGGCAATCTTGCCTTTATTTTTACTGGCTTGCTTAACTTGATTTACTGTTCTAATTTCTTAACTCTTGCTCACTTATGATGCCCTTTTCCCTTCAAGGAGCTGAGACTGCTTTCTTGTTGTTCTGCCTTGTAATGGTGGTTGGAAGATGGTTCAATGGATCCTATTCAGAACAGTTTCTTGGCTTTAGATTGCTTTCAGGATTAAAAAGAAATGGAGTAAGAACAGCAACACAGCCTTCATACCACACATTGCTACCGACACCATGATCATCTTGATTCTTTAAGATATTTTCTGTTCATGACTAACAATCACTCCCTCAACAATCAATGCTGCTCACCCCAATGTTTGGCACCAATGAGTTCTAATCATACCTTTGTGTAAGCTTTGAAACGACTTTTTGCTTGCTCTCAGTTGCCTCAAAACATGATTTGCTGTCTCATACATTAGTTTCGCCTGTCGGTTCAGTTCAAGATTTAGTTTAAGCCAAAAAGGTCCCAGGCATACTTACATTTAGATGGATGTTTGACTTGCCTGCTTTCCAAAATTAGTTGTTTTTCTCCTGAAATAAACAATCTAAGTGCAATCTTGCTGCACTTAGATTGTTTGTCAGGATAGTGCTGAGGATTACATTCCAAGTTTTACTGAGGCAGAGAGCAAGAGAAAGCATATGTATGTGACTGTAGACCAGAGTCTGAGCTGGTCTGTTTTCAGTGGCTAGCCTATGTCACCCAGTGACACCCAGTGATTTGTATTAATGTCTTATCTACAGCTAGAACTAAGGACCACTGAAAAATAAACATGTTGGAGCACTGATCTGCATGATATGCTGCCTATGGTCACACAGCACTGACATGTAAAGGAAGTCAAATTCCCTTTGGTTCAGGTCCATAATAGAGTCAGAATGAGGCACAAAGTCAATGGAAACCTGCATCGGGGGAGTCCTGCAATTCTCGAAAGCCATAACATTTTTCACTACCTGCTTCTCTCAGCCAAGCTGAACTTGAGTCTTTTTGCATTAGGAACATGAGTGGCTTCCCCTGCACAGCAGTGCACTCTGTTTCTCGCACTGTGTTTCAACCCCTCTGTTTCTCACACTACAAGGTATCGCTAATACTACCGGCAGTACATTAAAGGGAGCCAGATGCATGACTGTTCATGGTCGCACTCATTTTGACAACCATTGGCAATATGGTCCTTGCCCTGCTGTATGGTGGAATTGTGGGTGCAGTCATTGGTGGATTTCAGTCATTACCTCCTCAGTGAAACATAGATGTCTTAAACAATAGTCAGTGCAGAAAATCACGTACAATGGTGCTCCCTTAACTCCCCACATAAATATGGCTTCCTATGACGAGTTCCCCTTCTCATCCTTATTTAGGTAGCCTGTCCTACTCTGTTCACTCTTCCAGTCATGTTCAATGTTAACAGACAGACAAATTAGTCTGTAAGCAACTGTTTGTGTGTTTGGCAGCACTTGCTACATCACTCATTGCAGAGTTTCACCAACTCGTCTCTCCTACCAGCAATATCCCTGTAGAATCTTGAAGCTTTAAACTAAGAAAGTAAATAACATTTGTAGAGGCAGAGGAACAGCCAAAGGAAATTACTGAGCAGCTAATGTGCAATTGGTGATCCCTTTGAATAGCACTGTTTTTCAATTCTTTTGTGAGATCGAGAAATTGTTGACAAGGACAGCATTTACTGTCCATTCATAATTGCCCTTGAACTGAGTGTGTTGCCAGGTTAGCTCAGAGTCAACCATATTACTATGTGGCCTGGACTTGTACAATTGTCAAAGTTCTGAGGAAGGGTCACCGGACCCAAAACGTTAACTCTGTTTTCTCCTTCACAGACACTGCCAGACCTGCTGAGCTTTTCCTTTTCCAGCAACTTTGTTTTTGTACGATTGTCAGACTAGGTAAGGATGATAGATTTCAACTGAGGCATTCAAGATGATATTAGATGATTATTTCTATCCAAATAGTGTACAGGGATGTGGAGGAATTTGGCAATAGCTAATGATATTCATTTAAAGAGCCAGTGCGGACATAATACACCATTCTGCACCATAACACTTGTGTGATTCTGCCAATTTTGTTTTCGCAAACAGACTTGAATGAACCAAGTGTCTTATTTACAACAAGTAATGATGGTTTCATAGTCACCATTATTGAGAAAAGCTTTATATTCCAGATTTATTAACTGAATTTAAATTTCACTAAGTTGCTGTCATGGGATTTGAATCCACATCACCCAAACCATCAACTTGGACATTTAGGTTACTAATAATGTTTCCCCTAGACTGCGTGGTGTGCTGGTAGGTTCCGTGAATGAGAGTGACTGAAATATTGCACGTTAGCACAGTGGAAAAATGTTCTGAGGGAGCTTTAGTAACTTGTCAATCAACATGACCACAATGCTACCATCTTCCCAATTTACCCATGTGGATTGAGATGTGTGAGTAAGGACAAGGAAAACCATCGATTCGACTGGAACACTAAGATCCTGGGTCAAGCTAAGCAGAGACAGGCACGGGAATTCCTGGAAGCCTGGCACTCCACGAAGATAGCCATTAATAAACACATAGAACTTGACCCTATATACACTCCACTACGAAGGAAAACTGGAAGTGAGGCAATCCAGCTCAATGGACTCCAGAGTTTAAAAGCCAGGCGGGAAAACACACTGATGCTTCAAAGGAGGCTGCACTGATGATGTTACCCAGTGTGGTAATGAAACGTCTGCGGGACAACAAACCAGCTTGGCGAGCCAACTGACTTCAAATATGGCAGTATGGCTGGCAAATCAGTGTTGCATGATAATAATGTTGGAATTCTACTTGCTGCCAATAGATATTAAATGTGTATACAATATTCCCTTTCCTTATACATTGGAACGGCTCCCTCTAAAAAAAATCAATGATACGAAACCCGATTTCACCCCATTTCATGGTTTCTTTTCACCAAAGTCACCAGAGTGAACAGCTGAAGGTGCTAAAACCTCAGCAATGCATTAATAAGTCTCAGGACGTCATTCTCAGACTGTTACCATACTAGTCCACCGTGCAGCTCAGCACTGTATGGAATATTGAGTGGCATATCTTGAGTTTGAAAGAAACAAGAAAGAAAGGTTGAGAGGAGAATTGCCTGGAGTGGAGTTTTTCAGATAGTTAAAGGTAGGAAATATGACAGAGACCGGGCAAGAGCAGAAACCTGGAGGTTAGAGATGAGAGGGAACAGCCCAGTAAGTCTGCTCAAATGCTGCTTTGGCAATTGAAAAATTCGGTGGCAGGAATGTGATTGCAATGAAGGATGCTGATACTGCATTTAAAGAAAGGTTTATAAGATTATAAATATTGAAACAGGGAAATGTGCCAATTCTACCAGTGTTCAAATCCATCACTTTCTCGTGTGTGAAAATTGTGAAATGACTTATTATTTGGAGTTTAATCAGCTTGTAACTGCAGGGGCTTAGTTTCTGCAAATACAGCATTAGTTTTTGAGTTGCTACCAAGTGAATTTCATTTAGTTCTGTGTGCAACTGGAAAGCAAACCATGCCAAGACTGAGATCTCGCTGACATGAAGCACAATGAGCAATTTAAATATTGAATATATCTATGGAACCCAAGTAACCTGATTGTTGGAGTGATTTGCAAATATTGATGCCTCAGAACTTTGTCTGCGGGTAATTTAAATGTGAGAGCTGAGTTATATCATAATAGTAATCAAATCCTGCAGCTTTGAGTTAAATTTGATCAGCACAGCAGTGTATTTAGCAGAAAAAATGGAGTAAAACATCCTCACATCCTGCTTCCTGCAAGGATTCTATTCTATTTTCCTTCTTTCTCCATTTCTGCCACATCTGTTCTGACAATGCCACCTTCCATCAGGCTGCCTCTGACATAACCTCCTTTTCCCTTAACTGAAGACACCCCTCCACCATTCACAACCCCACCTCCTGCATCATGGTTCACCTGGCCAGCTTTCAGCCTTGTCCAACCCATTTCCCACACTTCTGCCCTCACGCTTTCATATTGGGCCAGCAATTATTGTCCATCTTTAATCGTTTCACAAGAGGTGGTAGTGTGTTGTCTTCTTGAACTGCTACAGTCCTTAGGGCGTAGAGAGCAAGTTGCAGAATTTTGAGTCAGCAACATTGATGGAATGGCCATGTAACTCCCAATTCAGAATGATGAGTGGGTTGGGAAAGGACTTGCAGGTGGCTGTGTTACAAAGGCTGGCGGAATCCCATGTGGAGAAGTCGCTCAGCCGGAATGGGATGCATCCTTGATTACTGAGAGAGGTAAGGGACCAAACGACAGTGCCATTGACAGCAACTTTCCAGGCCTGGGAGATGCTGGAAGATTGCAAGCTGTTGTTTAAGAAGGGGACAGAAGATAACACAAGAAACTACAGACCTGTCAGCATGACATCAATAGTGAGAAAATATTATGGGGGCTGTAATACGGGATAAGGTAAATATACACTTAGAGAAAACTAAGTTAATACTAGACAGTCAATATGGCTTTGTCAAATTCAGGTCATGGCTGACAAATTTCAATGAGTTCTTTGATGATGTGACACAGGCAGTGGATGTGGGTGGTGTCTGTGGATGTTGTATATTTGGACTTTCAGAGAGCATTTGATACGGTACCACATCAGGTTGGTTAGCAAATTGAAAATATTTGGAATTGTTGGGCCCTTGGCAGCATGGGTTAGAAGTTGGCTAAAGTATAGGAGCCGTAGGGTAGGTATAGGTGGGCATTTCTCAGACTGAAGACAATTTGAATGTGGTGTTCCTGAGGGATCAGTATTGGGGCTCGCTCTTTTTCTGATTTTATAGAAATGATTTGGAAATTGGTGTTGAGGGGGGAAACTCTAAAGTTGTAGATGATACTAAGCTTGGAAGAATAGTGAATTGTGAGGATGATGCTGAGTGACTTCAGAGGGACAATGATAAGTTGGCCAAATGAGCAGACACCTGGCAGATGTATTTCAATGCAGAGAAATGTGAGGTAATGCATTTTGGTACGAGAAACACAAAGGGACCATATAGGTTCAACAGTACAACTTTGAGGGGAGTACAGGAGCAAAGGGACCTCGGGGGTCAAGTGCATGATTCTCTGAAGGTGGCCAGGCACTTTGAAACAGTTGTTAAGAAGACTTATAGGATCCTTGGGTTTATAAGTAGAGACGTAGAGTATCAAAGCAAGGAAGTGATGTTATACCTCTACAAACCATTGGCCAGACCACTTTTGGAGTATTGTGCTCCATTCTGGGCTCTTTATTAAGGAAGAATGGGACTAACTGGATAGCTATTTTGGGAGCTGATACAGACACTTTATGTCAATTAGTCTCCTTCTGTACTGTAAAATTCTATGATCTTATGATTCTAAGTCCTGTCTCCAAACTGGTAATTTGCTTGCAGCAGGTGGGGATAAAAAGGTTAGCAAAAACGAGTGCTTGATCAACATGTCATTTGATCTTGGCTCATTTTCTAATGCTATTCTATTTGATTTCAAGCAGAATCATAGAACAAAGTCCAGCTCTACTCTTTTTTTGTCTGTTTTTTCTTTTAACTAATTCATGGGATGTGTGCCAGCTAGGCCTGTACTTATTGTCCATAAGACCATAGTCCTTCCCAACCGACCAGAGGATAATTAAGAATCAACTACATTGCTGTGGATCTGGAGTTACATGTAGGCCAGACCAAGTGAGGACTGCGGATCTCCTTCCCTGAAGGATATTAGTGAACCAGATGGGTCAGTATGACAACTGACACTGGTTTCAAGGCACCTATTAGTCTTACCTTTTATTCCATATTTATATCAAATCCAAATTACACCACCTCCCCCTGCTGGGATTTGAACACTTGCTCCTGGAATATTTGAATGAGATTCTGGATCACTAGTCATTATGCCACCACTGCCCAATTTTGTTTTTTAACTATTGTTTTCTTTTACATGTATTTCATGTCCAGCAAAAAAAAATGTGCTATAGGAGGTACTCTTAAGTTTTACAGCGTAACAAATTTTCCAAGAGTCTAGATCAGAGCTGATGATATACATGCATGTACCAAACAGCCTCTCATCACCTCCACTGCTCAGTGGTCAGAGAGTCAGAGAGATCTACGGCACAGGAAAAGGTCCTTCAGCCCATCACATCCACACTGGTGTTTAACCTCAATTTATTATGACAATATTGGTCAGATCTTCCAGTCTGCAGTTCATTAGAGATTAGGCATATGATACAAATGTACATTGGAAACCCATAGAAGGCTCAATGTCCTGATTCCCTAAGAATCACTCAGGGAGTCTGAATTTCTGATGGATGTTTTCCTTTCTCCTTGGCACCATTGAGGTAGAGTTAAGGACTTCAGGTTGTTCTGATTAATTTTCCTCGATAGTTACTCAAGAAATGCTGATGGAAAAATTCTAGTCTAAATGCTGGATAATTATGCAGTTGATCTCCCGACCTTGTGCCTCAGCCTCCCTTCCTTGACTACCAGTTTCCAGTGAATTGATATGACGAACCACCACCATATGACTTTCCCACTTATTCTCAGATCACTTGACTGCCTCTGATGTTACTACCTTACCCACCTGCCAATACAGCTGCATTTATATCCAGTTGGTACCCTATCACCATCTCATTCACCTGACCAAGTAGCCACCCTATCAATTTATGTTAGCTAACTACACACACTCTGACATATCTCACCTATCTACCCACATATTCACTTAACTTGCCGACCAAACCAATTGCACACCTATATATTCATCCACACATGCCTGTTCACTCATGCCTTCATTCTCTAACACCCTGTGAAGCTCTGGACCTTAAACACTGACCAGAATACAACAGCTCATGTTAAGATCTTCTTTGCTGTTCCCTCCAAGGTTCAGTGCACTGAGGAGTTCGTCAGGACCATTCATCAGAGGTTTAGACAGGAAAGTCAACCTCAGGTAATAGGGTCATTTTTCCTGTGGTGAGCATCTGAAACAATGATTCTGATCCTCATTGGAAGATTTGGCCCAACATTAAACCTTCATTGGTGTGTTCAATGGCACTAGAATCTGTAGTGATTTTGTCTATGGCTACACCTCCAAACCATTACTGTAAGATCTCAACAAATTTTGTCTCCCTTAGAAATACTTTCTGCAGCCTGTTTCAGGCCTGGTGTTGGAGTCCTTTATCAGTGTGGTGAGCCAATGCTTCCATACGAAAATGTGCATATGTCTCCAGCTCGTCATATTTGATGTTTAGTCAGCCTGTTAGCACTCATGGCTAAACCCTATAGGTCACTACCTTTTCAATCCATTTAATCAAGCCCCCTTTTCATTTAGCTGCAGTCCACACGTGTTATTCTTAAACGTATCCTTACCATTATTACCCCCATTTGCTCACTGATAATAAAAATTACCACATGTCAAATGTTAATGCCATCACTATCTTTATTCCTACCATACAACATTGTATGCCAGAATGCTTGTCCCTTCTGCATTATAAGATAATGTAAGGCCACTGTATTAAAACTTGATGGAAATAATAATGAAAATGTGAGTGCAGCAACAGCTGTAGCAATATCTTTTCTGCCATCGCAGACCCTAACGTGCTTTTGACAGCCTCCAGAGCCAGAGAGCTACAAGCTGTCATGTTACTGGCATAGATATGAAAGCCAGATGCCTGTCCTTATGGTACTGCAGGAGGCTGTGTTCTGACTGACAAGATCCAGATCACATTTTGCCATAGATCCCCAAATTTCTCATGAAACATCTTGTTCAAAGTATGTGGGGACTATTGACTATTGCATTTTGGAATGTTTGCAATACCTCCATAACAATAAGGTGTACATCCCTGAGCACTAGTCTGCATTGCACTATTTGTGCAGGTATCAATGTCGAATCGTGAAAACGAAATGCATAAGTCTTTTTTAAACTTGTTCATGGGATGTAGGCATCACTGACTAGGTCAGCACTTTTTTATTTATTCGTAATTGCCTTGGAGGAGGTGGTGGTTAGTTGTTTCCTTGAACCGCTATAGTTCTTAGGGCATAGAAAGGAAGTTGCAGGACTTTGACTCAGCAACATTGAAGGAATGGTAACAGAGCTCCGAGTCAGAATGATGAGTGTCTTGGAAGAGACCTTGGAGGTAATGTTCTTTCATGTATCTGCTGCCCTTGTCCTTCCATGTGGTAGAGGTTGCAAGGGTGGAAGGTTCTATTGGTGGAAGCTTGATGAGCTACTGTACTTCATCTTGTCGATGGTATGCATTGTTGCCACTCTACATCAGTGTGAGGGGAGTGTCGTAGGAGGTGTCAAGTATGAGTGCTTTGTCCCAGATGGTTTTAAACTTCTTGAGTGTTGTTGGAGCTGCATTCATCCAGGCATGTGAGGAATATTCGTTCATACTCTGACTTATGCCTTGTAGATAGTGGATAGGCTTTGGGCATTAGGAGGTGAGTTACTCACCGCAGGATTCATACATAGAACACAGAACATAGAACAGTATTGAACAGTACAGGCCCTTCGGCCCACAATGTTGTGCCGATCTATTGTCCTACTAAGATCAAACTACCCTGCATACCCTACATTATACTATCATCCATGTGCCTATCCAAGAGTCGCTTAAAAGTCTCTAAAGTATCTGACTCCACTACCACTGCCGGCAGCACATTCCACACGCCCACCACTCTCTGTGTAAAGAACCTACCTCTGACATCTTCCTGATACCTTCCTCCAGTCGCCTTAAAATTATGCCCCCTCATAATAGTCATTTCCTCTCTGGGATAAAGTCTCTGGCTATCCATTCTATCTATGCCTCTCATCATCTTGTAAACCTCTATCAAGTCATCTCTCATCCTTCTTCACTCCAATTAAAAAAGCCTTAGTTCCCTCAACCTTTCCTCATAAGACCTGCCCTCCAGCCCAGGCAGCATCCTGGTGAATCTCCCCTGCACCTCTCTAAGGCTTCCACATCCTTCCTATAATGAGGCGACCAGAACTGAACACAATATTCCAAGTGTGGTCTAACCGAGGTTTTATAGAGCTACAACATATCCTCGTTGCTCTTAAACTCAATTCCCCTGCCAATGAAAGCCAACACACCATACGCCTCCTTGACAACCCTATCAACTTGAGTAGCAACTTTGGGGGATCAATGGATGTGGACCCCGAGATCCTTCTGTTTCTCCAAACTGCTAAGAATCCTGCCATTAACCATATACTCTGCATTCAAATTCGACCTTCCAAAATGAATCACTTCACACTTTTCTGGGTTGAATTCCATCTGCCACTTCTTTGCCCAGCTCTGCATCCTGTCAATGTCCCGTTGTAACCTACAACAGCCCTCCACGCTATACATAACTCCACCAAGCCTAGCCTCAAACCTCTTCTTGTGACAATAGTATTTATATAGCAAGGCCAGATCAGTTTCTGGTCAATGTTAACCCCAGATGTTGATAGTGGAAGATTCATTGATAGCAATGCCTTTGAATGTCAAGTGGAGATGGTTAGAATGTCCCTTGTTGGAGATGGGTGAGTCCAAAACCAAGGGTCATAGTTTAAGGACAAGAGGTAAACATTTTAGTACTGAGACGAGGAGAAATTTCGTCACACAGAGTGGTGAGCATGTGGAGTTCATTACCATAGAAAGTGTTAAGGCCAAAACGTTGTGTTTTCAAGGAGATGGTAGATACAGCTCTTGTGGCTAAAGGAATCAAGCAATTATGGAAGAAGGATGGGATGTAGGTATTAAGTTTATTGATCAGCCATGATCATATTAAATAGCAGAGCATGCTGAAAGGGTTGAATAGCCTACTCCTTATCTTCTGTGCGATAGTCATTGTCTGATACTCGCGTGTTCTGAATATTATTTGATAATTGTCAGGTCTTGCTGCATTTGGTCATGGACTGCATCAGTATCTGAGGAGTCATAAATGGTGCTGAACATTGTTTGCTAATGAATGTACATTGCCACTTCAGGCCTTAGGTTGGAGGGAAGGTCATTGATGAAGCAGCTGGAGATGGTTGTCAAGCACCCTGATTAGGACAATATCCTGAAGAACTACTGCAGAGATGTCCTGGCCTAGTTTACATTTCAACAACGACAAGCATGTTTCATTGTACAAGCAGAATGGTTTCCCCCGATTCCCATTCACTGAAGTTTTGCTCGGGCTCCTAGAAGCCATATTCAGTCAAATGTGGCCTTGATGTCAAGGGCAATCACTCACTTCTCACCTTTGGAGTTCAGCTGTTTTACTATGATTGGACCAAGACCCTAAAGAGGTCAAGAGCTGAGTGTACCTGGCAGAACCCAAAATGAATGCCAGTGATAACAAGGTGTGGAGCTGGATGAACACAGCAGGCCAAGCAGCATCATAGGAGCAGGAAAGCTTGACGTTTCGGGCTTAGACTCTTCATCAGAAAAATGCCAGTGAGCAGGTTTTGTACCATTGATAGCACTGTCAATGACCCTTTCCATGACTTTGTTGTTGATGATGGAGAATAGGCTGATAGGGAATTAATGCTGGGCCTTTAGGTCTTTTTAATTACCAGTGGTAGAGAATAAGCCACAGGAGAGTTTTAACAAAAGAGCACTCATCTTATGTAATACATTGCATGATAGCAATACGTACAATTAACATAACAGAATGTTTTTCTAGTTTCTACATTTAAATATTTATTCATGGGATTTGGGCATCATTGGCTTGGCCAGTATTTTTTGCCCATCTCTAATTGCCTGGGGAAAGTGGGAGTGGACTGCCTTCTTCAAAAACTGTAGGCTTTAGGGACTAGCGAGACCCATAGCTTCAAATAGCATTTTCAAAAATTAAGACTTCCTGAGACTACAACACAGTTAACTAAGAATCATTAAAATTCCAACAATAGTTCTGTATTTTATGAATTCTGATTTCATTGCTCCATTGTTACCCTTGTCTACCAATCTGTAAGACTCATTCATGGAAATATCTATGGATTTCTCCAGGAAGCTGAACCCTTTTTTTTCATCTTTACCTTTCAAGATTTTTGTTTGTTCTCAGATTCAAGTAATTAGTAGAAGCTTTTAAAACTTTATCAAAAATCTTTGCTATTTTGGTGATTCACAAACATCATCCATTATCGGGTCTGTTGAAAATGATGATGTGTTAATGTGCTCAATTTCAAACCTGGTGTTTCATTTTGAAGTATTCTGTATCTAAAGTTTTGTTTCTCAAAGATGTCTAATTCTCTGTTCTGTTTGGGCCACCTCTGATATTGATTCTTTTTGTTAGTATTATTTTTGCCTCCATTTCTTTGAAATTGCTCATTTATTCTTATTCCTTTAAAGCTGTTTTAAATCTGTAGCATCTCCAAAGCTGTCTATGGTGTGTCATTTTCAAACTTGTTGTCTTGCATTAAATCAAATTTAAGTTCTGTTGCCTTAAAGTTTGCTTCAGACTCTGTATTCAGATTTTTAAATTCTACAACAATAGCATACAAAATTGTTCCAATAAAGCTTTACATTCAGTTGACTAGCAAAATTGTATTGTATTACTTCTTTCAGGCGTCAAATTGTAATAAATGACAATTCTGTGTTGTTGCACTACTTACAGGTGGATTTCCACCTTTTGGAAAGTTTTCAGTCTTCTGCAGGCAAAAATGAATTTACCCACTTTCTTACAGGTCAAAAGGTAGACATTCTGCCCCCAATCCCACCTTCTATCATCCCACAAAATGAAATTTATATACCCTTACACAATATCTGTACATAATTATCAATGGATACAACTTTAATAAGTTTTCATGCCTAAATCACATTTAAATTATGTGGTATGATCTTCTCAATATTGTCCGACTTTCTTCTTCTGTTAGACTCTTTCTTTAATCATTAAAATCTGCCTTTGTGTTCCCTTAAATAGGTTTTGTCACCTTTCTGACACTGAGGCCTCAGTATGAATTAACTTTCTCATCCTTGCTTTGTCTACTGTTGCTATGTCTCATGGGGCCTACTCACAATGGACAGTATGCTCACTTTGAAGGGCAAGTATTCCCTTTCACATTCTTTCTTTCTTGATCAGATCTTTGAGCTATTTCCTCCCTTTAATTGTACACAGGATCTCTAACTTTAATCTGAGGGTTCTGAATCATTCTGACAGAACCCTTCTTTTCTGAGGTCTCTGTGCCTTTCTGGTGTGGCTAGCATTTACTCTTTTTCTAAGCTCCACTATTTTCACTGCACCCCTCGCAAGCTCTGATGTGAAGGTTTTCATCTGGTGTGCTGCTTCCTTCCTATTGCTTCTTCTATGAGGGCGGCAAATGGTTTGTTGATATTCATGTTTCACCTGCTGACTGTTTCTTCTTTAAGTTTTAATGTTCTTAAGATGGTATATTTATTTGTCTTCAAAGTTGTGTTTTTCTTTTGAGTCAAATGGATTCTCTTCACTTTTGTTACCCTCAGGTATTCTAGTAATGGTGCTAGATCACCATATTATATTGCACACTAAGTATCAATGATTGATGGCTTGTGTTAGGCCAGTTTTCTGCCACCAATTCTCCTTTGAACTCTTTTAAATAAATTGTAATCACGTTATACAGTGAAGTGGAACCCTGTTAGACAAACAAATTCTAATGGTCAATAGAAATTTACAGAAATACAATGGAAATAATCCATCTTTTTCAATTTGTTTTTAAATCAATCTGTTTAGAGATGCTATTACATACCTCTGAAGTAGGAGGGAAAATCTACTTTTCTATTTTGAGCCTAAAGCCCTGTAGATGGCAAACCACTAGAGAATCTTAGCAAGAAGAGTCACTCGTCTTACATAACAAAGTATAGTTTATTGCATAATATTAATTGGTGCAATTGACATGAACAAGTTTGGCATAGAAGTGAGAGATGATACATTGATTCCAACAGGACTTTGTGCAAGATATCCTTATTCTCCACCGCAAAGCTGTGTATACCATCAGATTGGAATGTGCTAATGCAATTTCAACATGTACTTTTTCAGAACAACAATAGACCACAGTAGCATATGGCTTCTCTTGTGCTGAAAGGGCTGAAAGAATTAATGTCATAGCCTGAATAGAATATGTTTTTATTCCATTAAACAAAATTTATTAAATGGTGATCTAATTGATGGTTAGGATAAATAATTGTACCCGGGAAGAAATGGACAGAATGAGTTTATCTGAAAAGCCAATTCCGAACAGGGGCCATTATTTGAATTTTTAGCTGAAGCATGTTTTGCCTCCAGGATGGTATACCTGAGATGGAAATAAGGATCATGAGCTGCCATTTCCACCATCTCCAGCAGGATGACACCACCAGGCACATATTCCCCTACACAGGAACCATTGCCTCCAGGACACCCTAGTCCACCCCTCCTCCACTTCCAATACCTATCCACAGCGCCATGTTACCTTCCCTTGAAATCGCAGAAAGTGTAATACCTGCCCATCATATCCTCCTTCCTCACTATCTGAGGCCCCAGACACACCTTCCAGGTGAAGCAGCAATTTACCTGCACTTCACACAATGTAGCCTACTGTATTCACTGCTCACATTGTTGTCTCCCCGATATTAGCAAGACAAAATCCAGGCTGGGTGATCACTTTGCAGAACATATACATACTGTCCGCAAAAATGATCCTGAGCTTCCTGTTGCCTACCATTGTCTACAAACCACCATGTTCCCTCGCCAACATCTCTGCCTTGGACTTGCTGCAGTGTTCCAGCAAAGCTCAACATAGCATCTTATTTTCTCCTTGAGGTCACTGCATACTTCTGGACTCAATGTTGATCTTAATAATTTTAGGGCCTGAGCATGTTCTCCCATGTCTTTCCACCAGCCCCACACACCAGGCCTTGTCATTACATGGGGAGCTAGCACAACCAACCCATTTTCAGCCACTAATGGTCCCCATTAGCAGCTATTGCTTCTCCCAGGCTGACGTTTACCCATTCCTTTGACTGCCCAATTGCTTTTCTCTCTCTTTCTTCATCTGGGCTTCATCTCCAGCTGTCATTTACTCAAACTCCTCCTCCATTCCATCTTCAGCATGTGTACCAATCTTTTCCTAGCTACTATCAGTTCTGAAAAAGGGTAACTGGACCCGGAACATTAACTCTTCTTTCTCTTCACAGATGCTGAGTTTTTCCAGCAATTTCTATTTTTGTTTGGGGAAATACTTATCATGCTTCCTATAACAAAAAAATCTAGACAGGGTAAACATGGTATTAAAAGATCCAACAGATACTTCTGATAGCTCACTGTTGCATACAGATGTTAGATTTTGACTTTTTTTAATGACATTGTCGGAGGTTGAGAGACAGCCTTGTCGACTTTTATAAAATAATGAGGGCTATGGATAGCATTAATGGTAGTTGCCTTCCCCCTAGGATGCGGAACCTCAAGATGAGGGGCACATTTTTTAAGGTGGGTGGAGAGATTTAAAAAAAGACATTAGGGACAAATTTTTAAACAGAGAATAGTTTGCATGTGGAATGAACTTCCTGAGGAAGTGGTGGATGTGTGTACAATTCTAATGTTTAAAAGGCATTTGGATAGATACATGAATGGGAAAGGTCTGGAGGGATATGGGCCAGGAGCAAGCTGTTGGGACGAGTTTAGTTTGGGATTATATTCAAAATGGACAGGTTGGATCAAAGAGTCTCTTTCCAAGCTGTATGATTCCATGACTCATTGATATGTAGTATCTGGTCTACTATGGCACGGTGGCTCAGTGGTTAGCACTGGTGCCTCACAACGCCAGGAACCCGGGTTTGATTCCACCCTTGGGTGACTGTTTGTGTGGAGTTTGCACATTCTCCCCATGTCTGCATGGGTTTCCTCCGGGTGCTCCAGTTTCATCCCACAGTCCAAGAATGTGCAGATTAGGTAGATTGGCCATGCTAAATTGCCCATAGTGTTCAGGGATGTGTAGCTTAGGTGGGATAGGGGGATTGGTCTGGGTGGGATTCTCCAAGGTTTGATGTGGACTTGTTGAGCTGAAGAGCCTGTCCCTACACTGTAGGGATTCTATGAAACTATTCAGTAACTAAAAACAGAATGCTTTCATTAGTATGTTATGCTTCAAGTGGCATGTGTTAAGATGGAATCTTGATATATCATCAAGACATAACTTATCATCTGGTGATGATATCATGAACTTGTCTGTTAATGGTATACTGACATATTGATCATTAGACATGATACAACAATAGATAGACCATTAAAGAGCACTCTCAAAGAGATATTCTTCACAAAAGATAATAAAAACTGGCAGTTCTCTCACCCTGAACACTTGTTGTGGCTAGATCAATCATGGTCTAGTTGAAAAGTGGAAGAGGCTTGAGAAATAAATTAGTTGAATGATAATTGTGGGTAAAATCTACAGTTTTTTCTGATGTCTTGCTCACATGCTTAAACGGTGATGAGGTGTCGGAGCTGACTCTTCATGAAAAGGCCCACTGTTTCTTTCTACAACCAAGCAACTTGGAAAGTGGGTCTTTCTCTGAAATCAAGTGCCCAGCGGGTAGAGGTCCTGCCATGAGAGCTATGAGCCAATCAGAGGCCAGAAATCTTGCGCATGGCAGTGCAATCGAGAAAGATGTGGTTGCTATGGTAAAAACGAGCAAGATTGCAAGGACCAAGCTGTTAGGCAGGTATTTTTGGTCAGTGTAGTTTCTGAGCAAAGCGGCAGTAATGAATTAGAAGAAAGGGCAGAGGTGTAGCGCTCAATAGCAACTCTTGCCCTGTGTCTCGTCTCTGAACACTGCATAAATTAGTACTGAATGGGAACATTCACCCTCGCCTAACTGACTAGTCTACCTGTGCTAAGCTGGGTTGGCAGTCTCCTATTTTTCCCACCTGGAATAGAAGTAATCACAGCTCAGTCAGGACCAGGCCCTTAAGTGATCATTAATTGGCCACTTAAAGCTCTCAGTTGTTGGTGGGTTGAGAAGGTCATGCTAGGACCTTAGTTCTGGTGAAGGTGGGAAGCCAGTTGGGTTCTAGACATCTCCTCCTCACCTAAATAAGTTGCTGTCCTGCCTCCAAGTGAGTGCCTCCTGCACCAGAAGATTCCACCTGATGTTTCTAACTTAATGAGTTATGTCCCTTACACCAAAGCCAAATGAATTAAAAATACATGATTAATACATACTCAACAGCTTTTCTTTTACCTTCCAGATAGGAAAGTAAATATTCTGTTATTAATGTGTAGACTAGTAGCCCCTACATCAGACTGTTGCATAAAAGTAACATTGACCTCTCATAAGATTGTCTTTCCTAACATTTCTCTGTGGACTTTGCAGCTTCTTTGATGCGAATAACAGAATTCTTGGTACCATGTCAGTAGTATGATGCCATATTCACTTCTAGAGCATTATGGATTAGCTCAGAAGATATTCTCTATTCTCTCCACTAAACTACCGCAAGACAATTTGAGAGTATCAGCATTTTATTTTTTAGCAAGTATTGTGCACTCCCCTGCAGCAAGGTCCAAGGTTTTGGTGGTTTTTCACAGTTGAACTGAAAAGCCTCATTTACCACTTGAAAGAGCTTAAGCTGTATTTGTGAATGTCTGTTTTCATTCACCTCATAGAGTGCTGTTAACCTTAAAGTCCGTGCCAATTTTGTCCATTACTGTGGATTTGATATAAACAGCCTGTCTTCAAAGGAAACTCCTTATCACTGACTGTAAATAATTTGAATAATAAATGTTTCAATTATTTAAACATTACTTTAAACTTTACAACTCAACTGGGTGTTAGATTCCAGGTACAAAATGACGATAAATTCATTTTACGAAGGACAGCCTAACTGTGGTAAATATCATGAATGTAAATGATTGGACTGGTTCAAGGTTGTTTTGGTTTTGAAAGAAAATCAACTCTAAAGAGTTGTTTTTTCCCCAGATATCAAAACCATTTCAACAGTGCTCCATCTTCAGTATCTTCTCTTTCCCTGGCAGAGGTTTATCATCACAGAATGTTCTGAATTGCTTATGAATCTGTGAATCAAAGAGCAATGCAAGTGTGCAAAAATGTTAAGTGTTTCACTTAAATTATGTTTTCCCACAGAAGAAATGCTTCAAATACCTTTCAGCAATCCGAATTTTCACAAACTGAAACAATTTAAAATGAAATAAATAGAAGTATAATAAAAGCTGAACACTTAAACATCTGACAACTTTTTTTAATCCTTGAAAATTTTCTATTTAAATACAAGACTGTGTAAGAATGCTTATTGGCATGTTCTTCCCCTCAGTTTTGGCGCAATGCCAATGCAGCATATTGGGTAGCTAGTGCTAACTCTCTTTATACTGGCATCTTAATTGGTGAGCCCTGTGGGATAGTGGTGCATAACTAAGTCAATTATACACATCCACCCTCTGTCTTGTGCAAATTTCCACCAGTGGCAGATGGGTACGTCAAACTGAACAGCTAAGGCCATTTCTTATGCTGTTTCTGCATAGATTGCTTTGGGACATGGCAAGTGAATTACTTAAAACTTAAGCCAGATTTATGTAAATGGCAATAGCTGCAATATATTTCACTTCAGATTGAAACAGCTTGGTCTCTCCATCCATCAACAGGGAGAACCATCAATGAATAATCTGTATTCCCTTACTGTGCTGAAGGATGAGATGGGGAGATAGTGATCAGGTATTGCATATATTGATCTCAGGACACCCTCAAATCCCTTTTCAATAATAATAACTTACATTTATCTCCTAGCTGCCACATAACTCGAAGTGTAAACAAAACAAACAAGGTCATCAATCCAAAGAAAAAGATATTAGGAATCACTGTCAACACTTTGGCCACAGACTTAAAGTTTAAATAAACAGTTGTGAGAGGACTAAGTGAAGAGTTAGAAGTGATTAAAGTGTGAACTTAAAAGAGCATGAGAATTATAAATCTGCATACTCATCTCTGGCAAGATTATACATAGTCACAATTCCATCTTCTATATGCCGAATACATCCAACTGTATCTCTCCAGCAACCCCTCAATCACTCCAATGCCTTAATGCTACCATATTGTTTTTGCCACATTTAGTTTTGGATAAATGCAATTTCTTCTTGTTCGGCTTCAGGAAGACGGCACCTGTTATCTTTGGTACTGCCAAAAATTCCAAAATCTCATAAACAACTCCTCCCCCTCTCCAGACACTGTCTCTCAGATTCAGACTGTTTGCAAGCTGACCCAGACCTGAGCTTCCATTCCCATATTCACAAAGATTACTTCAGTAAGAATGCCTCACTTAGCTCCTGTACTTCAATTTTCATCTATACCTTTGCCACTTCTAATCTGATCAATTCAATGGTCTCCTCACTAGCTATTCAGCCACCAAGGACCAAAATCATCAGTTAATCCAAATTCACACTTCCATAACCTGAACCATTCTGCACTCCATTCATCCATCACATATAGAGAACAGTACAGCACAAGAACAGACCCTTTGGCCCACCATGTCTGCGCCAACCATGATGCCATTCCAAACTAATGCCATCTGCCTCTCACCTTTATTGATCAAAATTGGCTCATGGAACACAATGCTCCACATTTAATTTTTAAATATATCCCTCAATTTCCTCACTCATCCCTATCTCAGTACCATCCTGTAGCTCCTCAACGTGATTCAGGATCGACTGCACATGGATCTGAGTGATATTTCTGGTTGACATTATTAGGAAGATGATTCATTCTTAATATAATTTTTTAAAGTTGCGTCTAAAAGATTATGGATAGTGGTTTATTTGAAATCAAAACTGGGAAGTTATTGGACCACTTTGTTTAAAATGGGTAACTAAAAGGACAATGCTGGGAAATGTTTTTTTAAAGACACTTCTGATAAGTCACATGACTTGAGCTAACTGTGTGGTACTACCTACAAGAAATCACATGCCTTTGTGCATAGCTGTCAGGAGTCAGTTTCTGTTTTTGATATTGTTTGGAGGTCTATTGAGGTACTACCTTACTGAGAGTGAGAAGGTGCACAATTCATCCTCTCCTTTCTTAGAAAACCCTGCTGAGTGTCCAATGAGAAAACTGAAATGCTGATCCGAGATAAAAGGTACTGCAGATGCTGGAGAATCCGAGATAACAAGGTGTGGGGCTGGATGAACACAGCAGGCCAAGCAGCATCAAAGGAGCAGGAAAGCTTGATGTTTCGGGCCTAGACCCTTCATCAGAAATGGGGGAGGGGAAGAGGGTTCTGAAATAAATAGGGAGAGAGGGGGAGGCGGATAGAAGATGGATAGAGGAGAGGATAGGTGGAGAGGAGGCAGACAAGTCGAAGAGGCGGGGATGGAACCAGTAAAGGTGAGTGTAGGTGCGGGGGGCGGGCTGCGGTGGGGGTGGGGGGGTAGGGAGGAGATAGGTCAGTCCAGGGAGGACGGACAGGTCAAGGGGCGGGATGATGTTAGTAGATAGGAGATGGGGGTGGGGCTTGAGGTGGGAGGAGGGGATAGGTGAGAGGAAGGACAGGTTAGGGAGGCGGAGATGAGCTGGGCTGGTTTTGGGATGCGGTTGGGGGAGGGGAGATTTTGAAGCTTGTGAAATCCACATTGATACCATTGGGCTGCAGGGTTCCCAGGCTGAATATGATTTGCTGTTCCTGCAGCCTTCGGGTGGCATCTCTGTGGCATTGCAGGAGGCCCAGGATGGACATGTCGTCTGAGGAATGGAAGGGGGAGTTGAAATGGTCCGCGATTGGGAGGTGCAGTTGTTTGTTGCGAACTGAGCGCGGGTGTTCTGCAAAGCGGTCCCCAAGCCTCCGCTTGGTTTCCCCGATGTAGAGGAAGCCACAACGGGTACAGCGGATGCAGTATACCACATTGGCAGATGTGCAGGTGAACATCAGCCTGATGTGGAAAGTCTTCTTGGAGCCTGGGATTGGTGTGAGGGAGGAGGTGTGGGGGGCAGGTGTAGCACTTCCTGCGGTTGCAGGGAAAAGTGCCGGGTATGGTGGGGCTGGAGGGGAGTGTGGAGTGGACAAGGGAGTCACGGAGGGAGTGGTCCCTCCAGAAAGCAGATAAGGGTGGGGAGGGAAAAATGTCTTTGGTGGTGGGGTCAGATTGCAGATGGCAGAAGTGTCGGAGGATGATACGTTGGATCCGGAGGTTGGTGAGGTGGTACGTGAGGACGAGGGGGATTCTTTTTTGGTTATTATTGCGGGGACGGGGTGTGAGGGATGAGTTACGGGAAATGCGGGAGACACTGTCGAGGGCGTTCTCCCCTCCCCCAACTGCATCCCAAAACCAGCCCAGCTCATCTCCACCTCCCTAACCTGTCCTTCCTCTCACCTATCCCCTCCTCCCACCTCAAGCCCCACCCCCATCTCCTATCTACTAACCTCATCCCGCCCCCTTGACCTGTCCGTCCTCCCTGGACTGACCTATCTCCTCCCTACTCCCCCACCTACACTCACCTTTACTGGCTCCATCCCCGCCTCTTTGACTTGTCTGCCTCCTCTCCGCCTATCCTCTCCTCTATCCATCTTCTGTCTGCCTCCCCCCCCTATTTATTTCAGAACCCTCTTCCCCTCCCCCATTTCTGATGAAGGGTCTAGGCCCGAAACGTCAAGCTTTCCTGCTGCTATGATGCTGCTTGGTCTGCTGTGTTCATCCAGCCCCACACCTTGTTATCTGAAATGCTGATCCAACTGTTTTCCTGAAAATCTTCTGGAAGAATTTTCTTTCCTTCTGCACAGCTTGGGACTGGCAACAAGACGCATAGAATTGATCATATCTCCACCAGCAAAGGAGCGGTCTGTGCTCTGAAGTCTAAACTCACTTTAAACCTAAAGAAAGCCATCTTACATTTCCTTCAGCAGTTGCCATCAGCTGTAACTTTTTATTGCTAATTCAGAGACGTTTTATAAATGAACAAGCCGTCCTGTACCTCTGTTCAACTAATGGAAGCATTTGGATAAGTAAATGTAGAAACATAGAAACTAGGACTGGGATAGGCCGTTCAGCCCTTCAAACCTGCTGCACCATTCAATATGATCATAGTTGATCCTCTATCTCAGTACCATATTTCTGCTTTCTTCTCACAACACTTGATGCCTTTGAAATCTAAAAATTCATCTGTTGCTTTCTCGAATTTATTCAGTGACATGGCCTCCACAGCCTTCTGCTGTAGAGAATCCCAGAGGTTCACACGACCACATTTCATCTCATCGCAATTCTAAATGGTCTACCTTACATAGACCATGTGAACGAAGATTACTGAACTGTTTTCTTCCTTCCCTATGTTTGTGTTTGTGTGTGTGTGTGTGTGTGTGTGTGTGTGTTTGCGCGCGAGCGTGCATGCGCTTCTGTGTGTGGGAAGGGTAGTGGGGGGGGTGCATTTATAAGGGGATTAGAGTTTTAATTTGTGATGTTTTATGCTGTTGATAAAAATGTCTGATTACTTACAATAAATATTAATTCTTATTCAGTACAAAAACCTGCTCCGTGCTTTCTATCAACCTTGGTCCGGAAATCAGGTAAATTGGAGAATTCTAAGTAATTATTTTAAAATCTTTAGCCTTTGTGAGAACTCCTGGAAAAGCAGGGCTTGATTTCCAGTGTGTCACCCCAGTGGGTCTGTCGTACAGGTAAGAGATGACTATGGTCTCAGATATAAGTAAATCTTAAGTCCTACATAAATTGTTGGTTGACAAAGAAAATATGTTAATATGAAATAAAGTGCAGATCTAAAATAAAGCAGAACATAATTGAAATACATAGAACAGTCAGTAAGTATGAAGGAAGAAAGCAGTTCCTACTATCTCTAAAGTAGAATATTTTTTTTCTACCAAAGCTAAAAGAATTTGCAAGATAATTATGGATAATGAATTAAATTTTAGCTGATTTCAGAGAATCCAATAGTTTGAAAATTGAGTTTAAAATCTTTATTGATGCAAATCCACAGCATAAAGCTGCAGATAACTTGACAGAAAAGAAGCAATCAAAAATGTTGCAGACTCAGAAGAACTGCTCATCCAAGATCCAGGGTGGAATATGTGGCTCACTTTACATATCTCAACAATGAGAAATATTTATTTTATCCATCCATCTACTATACTAATCCTCCATTCTTGGACTGTAGTATTGCAAATAACCAAGGTATTTACTACTATTGATTGTTTGATGCAGTGTTATAGCAAGTATGTCATGTGACACAATTGTAGCATCTGTAATAGTGGCACGGAAGTTCTGAGTGTGTGCCCTATGTCAGGACTTATTGGCCGTGAAAGGTACATTTGTACGATGTGGCCAAACTAGAAACCTGTAATCCATTCCAATACCCTTGACAGCCTGTGTTAAGGACAGAAAAGTTTCCTTGTCATCTATTATGCAGAAGGCAATGGCAGACCATTGGGGTACTTTGCCCATAAGTGAGGACCATTCCAGTGCAAGTCCATGGCCCATCCCTTCGAAATGAGGATGTGAGCAAAGACACGGCTATTTTGTTATGACATATGAAAAAGGAAACTTTGCAAAGAAGTTTGTATCCTTTTAAACCAAAGTGAATCAAGGGGCTATCAATACCCTTTTCTACAGCATCAACAGGTTTATGGTGTTAACTTGGGTGGTAGCTATAGAATACACTAATAATTCAGTTATTGCATGGCCATTATGGATTTGCACCACTTTTGGAATTCCAGGTTTATAAACTTAAAGTAAAGATTTCAATATCTGCATGCTCACCTTATAGATATTGACTGATTTGCTGTGTTTATTCAAGCATTTTGTCTTTTATTTCCTTAGTGTATAATGATGGCCCTGTATTTATTGAATAACATTTTCCAAGCTCGTTTCCTCATAACACCACATTGATACACTTCATCATTTAAATAAATCACAAGTGTTTATTTACCCTACATGAGGGCAGACATATAAATTTCAGCAACTCATTGACAGGCCAGTCTAATAAAATCTTTTCCATTTATTCTGGAGCATTCTGATTTCTTAACCAATGAATAATTATTCACAAACTCAGATATTGCGCTTGCAATTTTTTTTCGGGACATCTATGCAGAATCATTAATAAGTATCATTATGAATAGCAGTGGGTGTAGAACAGATCAGTTCCAAGGGGATTCTCTTGGTCACAGCTGCTCAATTAGATTAATTATCATCAATGCTGCCCACTTTTCCCATTATCTCAAAATTAATAATTTCATCTTGAAGCATATGAGCTTTCACTTCTGTTGTAAGTCTAGCCCGAGGAATCTCATGAAATGCTTTCGGAAAGTTCAGATACAGAACACGCATAACCCTCCCTTGCAATAACATCAAAGAATTCCGAGGGCAATATAGGCTTTTGTAAACCCTTCATTAACGAGGATTTGTTCCCCATTATCTTTCCTGACAGTCTTGAATTGCTTCTTGATGGCATACTTTTCCCAGCATGTAAGCTAAGTGGTTCTTTCCCTTTGTTTGTAAGGAAATAGTGGATGAATTCAAAGGGCAGGTTATCAGCATAAAAGTTCACATCGTGAATACGCTTTCTCTACTCTTTTCTATGCCAAGACCATAATTTCACCAGTCGATTGGTTAGTTAGCTCTACACAGCATGCACAGACTTCTGTAATGTGCTGTAACTGGCTAGTCTGCTGGAATTCCGAATTCAGTCACTTCTCCAGTCACAAGGAGTTTTGCCGCTGAGCCAAAAGCTCATCCTCAAAAAGACCGCACCCCTGTCAATACAAGGTTTGCTGTATTGCATAGAAATGTCAGTTTAGGTTATATGGTCAAATTTATTTGATGGGGGTGTGGGATTGGCAGGGACTGGTCTTCTGAGTCGGGGTGGACTACTCTAACTCACTCCAGCTAACATCTGCACTTAAAATTTCCAGGAACATACTTCCATCGCTTACATATTCATCAACTAAAATAATCCTCGTGTTTCCACTGAGAAGCTAAGAAGAATGAGAAGAATATTTTCTCCCTTTAAATGATTTCGTTGCTGCTGACAGTGCACGTGCAAGATCACAAATTCTGCAGAGCCAAACCTACTGTTCTGCGCCCGCATTCAAGAGCCTCAACAATACTTTAATGCTTGCTGTTCTACAATGTGTAATGACTTAAGGGATAATTGTAGAGGCTTTTAGAAATACAGACTTCAGACACTAAAGATGTGTGGAAACACATCCCTAGAGAGGATGAACTAACTAATCCAACAGCCTACTGACAGATGAGGAAACAACAATGCCAGATGTTAAATAACCATTTGCAGATCACTATCAAAAAATACTTTTATTAGTGTCTAAAGGCAGGCTATAACCACCTTGGGCAGGAATGTAAAAATGCTTCAGGGGATGAGGATTGGATATAGAGAGAATGAACAACATGTTCTACACACTGGGCTGAGTTTGTTTAGGGCTGTGATATCAGGTGAGTGCCCTTGCCATAATTTACCAGATTCACATCATTAATTGTTTCAGAGATAGTAGGAACTGCAAGGTCTAGGCCCGAAACATCAGCTTTCCTGCTCCACTGATGCTGCTTGGCCGGCTGTGTTCATCCAGCTCTACACTTTGTTATCTCACATCATTAATTGCCTGTTCTATGGCACCTCTCATGCCCCATTCTAACCTCATCTTATGACACACTATTCCCACAGCACCTTACCACTTAGTGAGCCTACGACTGGCACTCTTATTGTCTGCACTATCCTTGAAGGGCTCCTGAAAGAACATTTGGAATCCAATGCCCTGCTCATTGATGGACAGAAGGTGAACATGACCTAGAAGGGAAAACTGGCAGTGCAATTCTTCACTGGTGCAGAGGAGAAGAGGAAGCCACACCAGCTGATGCTGACAGCTTGTTACAAGTCGCCACATGTGTCAGTGTCATCTCCACACTGCAGGGAAATAACCATGCCATAGAAGGTCAATGAGATAAATGGCCAAGCATCTTAATAAGCTTCATTGTGCTGTGCTGCCCTCCCATTACCACCAGTGCTGGGTTATTATTAATCTGCTCAAGCTTTAAGCCCTCTTATACAACTTATTCGCTCTGTAATGCAGGCATTAACGCGTCCAACAAACCTCCAAAACAAGGCCAGTGATGGAAATCCTTAGCTCAACATCTATCTCTGGACTAAGTGAAAATAAAGCTGGAATAGGCCTTCACAATTTGGCAGCAGTGATCATTTTTCATTTGAACATTCTTGGAGTGGGAGCCTTTTCTGTTGATGAACTCGGCAGGTTGATGATAGTGATTCTCAAAGTGAAGTGGGTGCAGTCAATCACACCCTCTACCTGCGAAAACCAGTGACAGTGACGAGTTGCAATGCATTGGCTGTTGGAAGCCCTAATCATGGAGAAAGGATATGAACAGCTATGATCTGAGGAAAATAGCATAAGCAACACCCCATTTGCATTTCTGAGTTAAGGATTGGGAGATGCCATACATGTCCCCAATTGCTGCTTTAAAGAAGTTGATGCAATAAAACCTCAGAATAACTGTGACCATCTAAACTCCTGAAAACATGTCCTGCTCCAGCATGTGATACACCGGGATGTCTTTAATCGATGCCTGAACTGTCTTTCAGAAAGGCCGTGGATGCAAGATCGTAACATATGGCGCTTAATAGATGGTCATCTGCTTTTTCTATCTCTGGAGGCTGTGTGTTGCTGTTCTTGCTCATCGTGCTGAGGGAGATATAATTGCGGTCTCCTTCCACATTATCTTTGTAATCACACCAAAGCCAAAGGACTTCTGCAATGGCGATCTCCATCTGAAATCCAAGAGCAGAAAATTTGTGGGGAATGTCAGAAATATGACACAATTTTATTGAAAGAACTCCTGAGTCCTCTCATCCATCAATTGATGTCTCACATTGTTCTCTTACAGTGTGGCATGGAAACTTCCCAAAGACATCACTATCATGCTTCTAGAAGGAGCTCTGAGGTATTTAATTTTATCTCAATGTACATTAAACAATGCTTTCCATGCTACATTGAGAGTAGAGTTCTGCCATTAAGCCACTAATGTAATTCCCCCAAAGAAAAGATTTTCTTCCACATTACAGACCATTTCTTTGCATATCTGGTCGCCACATTACCAAAAGGATGTGGATGCTTTGGAGAGGGTGCAGAGGAGGTTCACCAGGATGTTGCCTGGTATGGAGGGTGCTAGCTATAAAAAGAGGTTGAGTAGATTAGGGTTATTTACATTAGAAAGACGGAGGTTGAGGGGGGACCTGATTGAGGTCTACAACATCATGGGAGGTATAGACAGGGTGGATAGCAAGAAGCTTTTTCCCAGAATGGGAGACTCAGTTACTAGGGATCACGATTTCATGGTGAGAGGGGAAAGGTTTAAGGGAGATATGCATGGAAAGTTCTTTACGCAGAGGGTGGTGGGTGCATGGAACGTGTTGCCAGTGGAGGTGGTAGAGGCAGGCATGATAGCGTCATTTAAGATGTATCTAGACAGATACATGAATGGGTAGGGAGCAGAGGGATACAGATCCTTGGAAAATAGGTGACAGGTTTAGATAGAGGATCTGGATCGGCACAGGCTTAGAGGGCCGAAGGGCCTGTTCCTGTGCTGTAATTTTCTTTGTTCTTATTTACAATTCAGTGTGTGAATTTGGCATTAGTGCAGCAGTGTCTTCCAGTAGTAGTGATGGAATGTGCTTGTGAAATGAAAACTTCAGATGTTACTTTTAAGTGCCTTGTTCTCATTACAGTCAAACCCATAAGATGCAGGAGCAGAAGTAGGCCATTTGACCCATCAAGTCTGCTGCATCATTCGGTGACATCATGGCTGACCTGATAATCCTCAACTCCAATATATTACGTAATTCCCATAACCTTTGATTTCCTACTATATGTCCACCTCAGACCTGAATATTCTTACTGACCTAGGCTGAACAGCTCTTACTCCACTCTGTGGGTGGTATCAGCCCCCTTACGTAACTGTTAATGTCCCCACTTTATCATTGTTCCCATGGCTTTAGAAATTATATTATTAACTCTGTACCGTCCCTTGTCGAGGCTGAATTATTGTGACATCTGCAAATACCTGCCCATTCTACCCGAGAACTTTTACTCTCCGCCCTTTAACTTTGAGGTCTCACCATACCATCTCCAATACCACACTGTTACTCTCACCATTCCTCAGCAACCCACTCCAATGAAGCCCATCTCCAGATCTGAGGTGCCCTCTTTCCCAAATGATCCATTATTGACAAAGCCCTAAGGATTGATTCACTGACCTCTGTCCCTGAACATAAAGTGAACTGATGGAAGCATGCAAGTTGTAAGTGTCCCCAGATTCCAAAGTAAAGTGTTGAAGTGCTAAAGTGGATGTGATAGTTAGTCCAAGAGCAGCCATGATTATGTGGTCAGGCTGACTTGCTTAGATGAAAGATTCAAGAAGGATGTTGTCAAAGGAGCATGTATGGACATTGGGCAGAAGATAGACTTGCATGATGGCTGGGGCAAGCATTCAGTTACATGTTAGCACTTTGTGTTGTCTAGTTTCTTAGTGAAAGAAAGGAGAAATTAAAGTGATTTGTTAGTAAGGTGAGTTGAGGCTTTAATGAGATACAAATGCATGGAAGTAAAGTAGTCATAACTCAGTGGCAATGTTTTGAAGTCACCATTTAATTCTTATGAGGAGAGTTGAACAATTGTCATTGATATTAAAAATCTACTTTTTTTTAAATTGCTTCTATATTTCCACCCTTTTCACCATTGTTCAAGCCACTTCAGGGAGGGGATAATTCTATGCAGTGTTTCATGTCAGTGACCTTTAGCAGAAAAAGGAAATTTTACGCATGTACAAAGGTTGAGTAAGGGATGTCTATGAAATGGACAAAAGGAAGGTCTGTGTTAGCGTGGAAGAAAAGAGATATTGAATGTAAAGGCAAGGTTATTGAAGCATTTTTTATGCCCAAGAAAGTGCAACAATGTTAAATTTATGAAGTGATCAAATGACCTCTCAGTATTGTCTTAGCTATTTAAATTTAGATTTTGAAGTGACTTCTTTTCTCATTTACAACCTTTTCTATGCACATTGCAGCTATTCATTTTTATTCATTTCCCCTCCCTTCCTACTTTCATCTCTTAATTTATCTTCTCCACTTCCATCTTTGTCTTAATGAAATCAGCATGTCTGAAATTTGAAACATTCATTTCATTATTACTCACCCCATACTTGAGTTATGGGACCAAATCATCTGCAATTATAATTATTACTTTAAACCTCACAAAGCACCAGATTTTTCACAGTTTTACATTCACCACTGAAAATTAAACCACAGCGTCTGTACTGCACTCTGATGTGTTGCTGCATCAAGAAGCAGTGCTGAGCTAGCACCATGAATTCAATTCTCCTTTCGAAAGTTTCCCATCTTCAATCTATTAAAGTTGAAGCAATTAACAGCTTTCATGCTATGTACCATCCCTTTCCCTGATGTTTCTCTTCTGTCCTTTTCACCTGGTGGTCCAGGTCAAGCTTTCATTATTAAAGTTTTCACCTCACAGTCTTGCTGCTTGACTCAAAATGGCTCAGTTGTCATCTCAACCTGAGGTTCAATTATCTTTTGATTATTTAGATCCAAGTCAGGTTTTCTTCTCTGTTAAGTTTTGTGGAAATGCTCATGTGGACAAGCTGGTGAACAATGACAATAGAGATAACAAAGTGTAGAGCTGGATGAACACAGCAGGCCAAGCAGCATCAGAGGAGCAGGAAGGCTGACGTTTCGGGCCTAGACCCTTCTTCAGAAATGAACAATGACAATAGATGAGTAATAATGTCCTCTAATGTTATACTGTTACTTTTTCTGCTATCCTAATAGAAGTTAATGGGGGAAATGTTGCTTGTTAAAGTAAAACTAACGATCATATGGTAAAGGCCAATCAAGAGGGACTTGTGAGCAATTGAATATGGGTGAGGTAAAGCAAACTGAGTTCATTGCTCACTTTTAGACTTCAGATTAAATATGTATAGGGAACTAAAGGACTCTTGTCGTGCAATGGTAGTGTCCCAATCTTTGGGCCAGGAGGCCTGGTTCAGGTACAACCTGTTCCACAAGTGTGACATAACATGTCTGAACAGACTGATTAGAGGTATCTATGAATGGACCAAACTAAAAAATCTAATAATTAGATTCTCCAAGAGATGATTAGTACATACTGCTGTAATATCCTTAGCATGTGAGTGGTTTCAATATGGTGCAATAATTTGTGTCTTGTCTTCTAAGATCCATCAGATAGCTTCATCCTTTTTTGCTTCAGAATTAACAATGTTCCAAAATTGAATGAGTGACAATGGCCTGGATCATTGGAGAAGGGGCATAAATTGGGAAGTGCCACACTGACCCAGTGGAGGTCCTCCGCTGGTATGTGTATGGGAATTTCACGGGAAATTCAAAACTCTGATAGTTTGGCACATTCTAGGATCTTCCCTGAGGGTCTCTGACAGTGAGCTCAGGGCAAAGAAATTGGGCAATATTCAGGACTTAGCTCCTTAATTACCCTGGAAATATCAGATGGCTTAATACCTTGTCTAATCCAGTGTGTCTGAACTGAGCATCACGAAACAACCCTCCCAGCCACCACACCAACCCACCCAATTACCCCCCTCAGCAGTCCCTCTCCTGATCTTTTAACAACAACTCTTCTAACCTCCTGTCAACTTGAACAACACCCCCTGACCCCACAATGAGCCCATCAATCTGACCTGATTATACCTTCATCCCGTTACCCATCCAGTTATTTATTAGAAGGCTTGAAACCTCTAAAAACTTACTGAGGACAGCAGGTACCGTCATTAAAAAGAGAACAAGTCTCTCCGTCTCCCAGGTCTCTGATGCTCACTGGTTAAAAAGCTTCATGGGTCAATTTCTGCTTCAACAAGTATCAGAGGTCCTCGCTGAAAGTGGGTTGTATTGTTGGGTCAGGAAAAGTGTTGAGGCTGCCTGACCAGAAGATCTGGGCCTATATTAGGACAGTGGTTGTCATGAAAGATAATAACAGATGCATAGAAATACATCCACTCTCGTCAGCGGCTTTTTGTTAGATCCTTTGAGTGTGAATAAAAGTGATTTGACATGACTATCAAAATTTCAGCATTCCTGCAAATCAGTAACCAAGCAGAGCCATTGTCCACTGCTGGTGACAGACCTGCTGAGCTTTTCCAGCAACTTCTGTTTTTGTTCCCGATTTACAGCATCCGCAGTTTTCTCAGTTGTTATTTGTGAGATCTCGGATAACTGTCCTTGAATATTTTCCCTGCAACCCCCTCTCATGGTTGTAGATTTAGCAGAAAATAATCAGGCTAGTCTGCCCGTGTAGCATTGTAAGAGATATAATCTGAGGATGATTTGCCCTAGAAGTGGCAAAAATAGCATTATTCTTTTTTTATTTCTGATACGTTACTTAGTAGGCATTTTCATTCTGCTCACAACACATACCAAGTTTAAATTAGTGACTGCTAGCTATCCTGCAGTTTAGAGAAAATTCACTGCCCAGTGTGGATCATTTGTTAGCGGCAACTTTGAATTGGCAGCCTTTCTAGTAGATTATTCAATGTGATTGGAAATGCTCAATAGGTCATACCATTCCATTTAATGGTAGGCATTCATGGGAATGGTTATATTATGTTTGCTGACAGATGTATGTGCGTGGGTGTTGGTGACAGAGTTTTATTAGAATAATTGTCACCTGACCTGATTTATTTCTAGGAAAGGGTGTGGAAAATCCCAGAGTAGTGAACACTGAACACGAGCTCTGACATTGCTCCACTCCCACAGCAACTGTTATAAGGATGGATTCCAGTCTATCCAGATACTAGGCTAATTTTATGTCCGACATTTGCACACCCAAGAGAGTTATATCCAAACTACAAAATTGTGCCAGAAACGTTCAGCTCCAAATCTATTATATATTCAATTCAGCAGTAAAACCAGCAGCATTGCACAAAGAATCAAAGCTGTGTCATTCGCTACAGACTCACACACTGCCTACGTCAAACTAAACATGCATTATTGGTATGATGTTTATAAGGTTGTTATGTTTTAGGACTGTCTCTTTAATTCAGGGTTCAATAGAGGAACGAAAGGATTCATGAGGTCTGTTCTGAATTCTGCTCAACAATCAGCTTAGTTTGGTACTTAAAGGTTAAAAAGGGCCCCTACTTGTCTTATTGACCAAAAGTTGCAAGCTGTCTATGCGCGTAAACAATGACTAAAGCAATTATTCTGGCTGATGGGTAGATAGCATCAAGAGAGATTTTCATAAATGGTAATACTCTAAATGCCTATATTATTTCAAGTTAGAAGGAGGTCAAGAAGATAGCTAATGAGCATTTCTACTCAGATATAAGGCCCATGTGATGCACATTGATAGGAAGATGGGCTTTGGGAAAGAAAGAGTCGATAGGAAGCCATTACAGGATTGGCTTACAAGTTTTTGTAGCAACGTTACTGAGCCTTACAAACATGGTCAGTCAGCCGTCTGAGAGAGGAAAAGAGCCAGGCAGACATGTAGACACGGCAAGTCTCTGTTTTTCAACTGCTGAATGCAGTTTGTGGCTTGTGCTCAGAGTGAAGAGACTAAATCCATGAGGGTTTAAACAAAACTTTTTTTTTTGTCTAGAAGGAAGGATTTCCAATTTATCCCTCGCCAGGCAAGTCAGTTCGGGAAGTAGATGTCTCTGGTTGGAAAGGAAAAAGAAGCTGTGAATAGTTTGAGATAACAAGCATGGGGCTGGATGAACACAGCAGGTCAAGCAGCATCATAGGAGCAGGAAAACTTGACGTTTCGGGCCTAAACCCTTCATCAGAAATAGGGGAGGGGAAGAGGGTTCTGAAATAAATAGGGAGAGAGGGGGAGGTGGATAGAGGATGAATAGAGGAGAGGATAGGTGGAGAGGAGGCAGACAAGTCGAAGAGGCGAGGATGGAGCCAGTAAAGGTGAGTGCAGGTAGGGGGGTGGGGAGGAGATAGGTCAGTCCAGGGAGGACGGACAGGTCAAGGGGGCAGGATGATGTTAGTAGATAGGAGATGGGGGTGTGGCTTGAGGTGAGGGGAAAAACAGGTGAGGGAGGTGGAGATGAGCTGGGCTGGTTTTGGGATGCGGTTGGGGGAGGGGAGATTTTGAAGCTTGTGAAATCCACATTGATGCCATTGGGCTGCAGGGTTCTCAGGCTGAATATGATTTGCCGACACCCTCATCCGCCTAGCCGAACTCATCCTCACCCTCAACGACTTTTCTTTCAATTCCTCCCACTTCCTACAGACAAAGGGGATGGCCATGGGTACCCGCATGGGCCCAAGCTATGCCTGCCTCTTTGTAGGTTATGTGGAACAATCCCTCTTCCGTACCTACACTGGCCCGAAACCCCACCTCTTCCTCCGTTACATTAATGACTGCATCGGCGCCGCCTCGTGCTCCCACGAGGAGCTCGAACAGTTCATCCACTTCACCAACACCTTCCACCCCAACCTGAAATTCACCTGGACCATCTCCAACACTTCTCTCTCCTTCCTGGACCTCTCTGTCTCCATCTCGGGCAACCACCTAGAGACAGATGTCCATTTCAAGCCCACTGACTCCCACAGCTACCTGGAATACACCTCCTCCCACCCACCCTCCTGCAAAAATGCCATCCCCTATTCCCAATTCCTTCGCCTCCGCCGCATCTGCTCCCAGGATGAGACATTCCAATCCCGCACATCTCAAATGTCCTCATTCTTCAAGGACCGCAACTTCCCCCCCACAGTGGTCGAGAACGCCCTCGACCGTGTCTCCCGCATTTCCCGGAACACATCCCTCACGCCCCGTCCCCGCAACAATAACCAAAAAAGAATCCCCCTCATCCTCACATACCACCCCACCAACCTCCGGATCCAACGCATCATCCTCCGACACTTCCGCCATCTGCAATCAGACCCCACCACCAAAGACATTTTTCCCTCCCCACCCTTATCTGCCTTCCGGAGGGACCACTCCCTCCGCGACTCCCTTGTCCGCTCCACACTCCCCTCCAGCCCCACCACACCCGGCACTTTTCCTTGTAACCGCAGGAAGTGCTACGCCTGCCCCCACACCTCGTCCCTCACCCCAATC
>JAHRHZ010000039.1:17540453-17592454 GCA_024137785.1 Ginglymostoma cirratum
CCAGCCCCATGCTTGTTATCTCGGATTCTCCAGCATCTGCAGTACCTTTTATCTCTGATATTATCTGTGAATAGTTTGGGCTGGTTTTTGGAGAATGAAATATCCATTTAAGATAGAGAGTAAATTGTGACTATGCAGGAGACTATTAGTCATTGTATAAGTTAACTGTGGTACTTATTCTGTGGTTGAGTGTGCAAGTTGCTGTGGTGACTGGATCAAGGCTGCCGACATTGGGTGCATTCATCTTGGACTCCTTGGTTTCTTCAATGCTGGACAGAAGGGGAGAAACCGTGGGCTCTCCCACTCCGTTTGGCATCGAAGGAACCTTAGGTGCCCAAGATAGATGCAGTCAATATCACTAACCTCATTCCAATCACTACAGTTACCAATTAAGTGTTCAGTTAATGTTGGTTTGAGTAAAGATCCTAAAACTTGAAATTTAATCATATGATCTTTTCAGTCATTCATTGAAAGTTATTGCTTTTTAAGTTATCAGTCTCAACAGTGATTACAATGACTGACTATGGCTTAAAAACTAGTGTCCAGCAGCACAGACTTTTATGGATGGCAAAGTTGCTGAGTTGCCTTGGATTTTCTGTCAGCTGTGAATGACTTGCAAGATGTTTGCCATTTTGCAGGTATTTTTCGATTTTAAGGTTGTTTCGAGTACACCGCTCTTGCTGCAATGTGTAAATAAAGTGGCTCATGGTAATAATTTTGCAACTGTGTGTGCTTTTACACATAAATCTTCATTGTTGTTTGAACAATAAAAGTTGTATTTAATGTAATTACTTTGCTCTAGAACAAAACATACAGAATAAAGAAATAAATTTTGTCTTTACCAAACATTGTTTGATATCCATGTATTCTATTCCATAGGCCTACTTCATATGTACGGTGGTATTTTCATGTGTGAGCCAGGTGGGACACTCTCTGCTTCTCTAACTTCATATTCACAAGACCTATTTTTAGGCAGTTATTAAGGATGCAAGATGCATTTCCAATGGGATTTTCATTGAACCTACATTTGCAAAACATTCTCTTGGTGACTTGTCTATTATGGTAAATGAAAATGCTATAAAATACCTCTACAATGGCTCTGTGATCCCACCTTTAATTTAAAAATAAATCATACATCTGCAAACAGCAGATAAAAATGATCACACCTGGAACAACATTTTGCATCCTAACTGACACACGAACAAAGATCATAAACAAGTTTTCTACTTTCAGACACTGACTTGCTTTTTTAGTTTATTTTCCAATCCTTGTATTCACTTCTCATTTCCAGAACATATACATTTTCTTTGTATTTCAGACTGAAACACATTTGAAAAATTGTATAGAGCAAATATTTTACAAAGTTAGATGATCAAGTTCAGGCCAAGAAAATTTTTAAGCAAACAACTGAAAGAACTACAGATGCTGGAAATCAGAAATAAAAACAGAAATTTCTGGAAAAGCTCAACAGGTCTGGCAGCATCTGTAGAGAGAAAACAGAGTTAACCTTTCAGGTCCAGTGACCCTCCTTCAGAAAAATCCTGCAACTTTAAGCCATTTTAGAGTCAGAGTTTTACAACATGGAAACAGACCCTTTGGTCTATCTCATCCATGCCAATACTGATATTCTATACTGATCTAGTCCCATTTGGCAGCATTTGGCCCAAATCCCTCTAAACCCTCACCCTAATCATGTACCCATCGACATGCCTTTTAAATATTGTAGTTGTACCAGCTTCCAGCACTTCTTTTGGCAGCTCATTCCACACCAGGAGCACCCTCTGCATGAAAAGGTTACCCTTAGACCTCTTTTAAATCTTTCCCCTCTCACCTTAAACTTATTCCCTCTAGCTTTGGGGTCCCCTACCCTGAGGAAAAGACCTTGGCTTTTTACCCTATCTATGCCCCTCATGATTTTATAGACTTCTATAAGTTCACCCCTCAGCCTCCAAAGCTCCAGGGAAAATGGCCCTAGCCTATTCAACCTCTTTCTATGGCTCAAACTTACCAACCCTGACATGATCCTTGTAAATCTTTTCTGAACCCTTTCAAGTTTCACATCTTTCTTATGACAGGGAGACCAGAATTTAATGCAGTATTCCAAAGGTGGCCTAGACAATGTCCTGCACAGAAGCAACATGACATTTCATTCCTATACTCAATGCACTGACCAATGAATGTAAGCATACCAAACTGCTTCTTTATCACCCAGTCTACTTGCAAGTCCACTTTCAAGGAACTAGGAACCTGTACCACTTTATTCAGCAACACTCCCCAGGGCCCCACCACCAACCGTATAAGTCCTGCATTGATTTGCCCTTACCAAAATACAACATCTCACATTTGTCTAAATTAAATTTCACCTGCCAGTCCTCAGCCTATTGGCCCATCTGATCAAGATCCCATTGTACTCTGAGGTAACCTTCTTCACTGTACGCGACACCACCAATTTTTGTGTCACCTGCAAACTCACTAACCATACCTCTTATGTTCACATCCAAATCATTCATATAACTGACAAATAGCAGTGGACCCAGCACTGACCCTTGCGGCACACCGCTGGCCACAGGCCTTCAATCTGAAATTCAAATGTTCAACACCACCCTCTGTCCACCTTTGAGCCAATTTTGTATCCAAACGGCTAAATCCCCCTGGATTCTTGATAACCAGTCTACTAAAAGGAACCTTGTCGAATCCTTTGCTGAAGCCCATATGTATAACATCTGCCACTTTACCTTCAATTGTCTTTGTCACTTCTTCAACAAATTTAATCAAGTTAATGAGACATGTTGGCTCTTCCTAATCAGTCCTGGTTTTTCCAAATACATGTAAATTCTGTCCCTCAGAATCTCTTCCAACAATTTGCCCACCACCAATATCACACTCACCGGTCTATAGTTCCCTGGCTTTTCCTTCCCACCTTTCTCAAATAATGGCATCATGTTAGCCAACTTCCAGTCTTCCAGCACCTCACCTGTGGCAATCGTTGATACAAATATCTCAACAAGGGGCTCAGCAATCACTTCCCGAGCTTCTCACAATGTTCTGGGATACATTTGATCAGGTCCAACTTTGAAGATATTAAGACGTGAGACAGTACAAGAGGAATAAGGTTATTCACCCCTCAAGCCTGATACATAGGAACATGAGGAGGCCATTTAGTACCTCAATTGAGCCTGTTCTGTCAGTTGATTAGATAATAGTTTATCTATGCTTGCACTCAATTGACTCTCTTAGTCCCATATTCCACATTGTCTTTACACAACAAATATCCACCATTCCAAGTTTTGAAGTTTCCAATCGATCCAACCTCATCAGCTTTTTGATGGAAGAAATTCCATATTTCCACAATGCTTTATATGAAAAAGTGTTTTGTGATGTTTATCCCTGATTTACTTCGCTTTAATTTTAAAGGACCTCCCCCTTGTCCCCTCTTCCATCGGATCTATCTACCTATCAAATCCTTCAATAATTTCCACAGCAAATTAGCCTGCCTATTTAACATTGCCTCCCTAAGCCGGTTTTTAAATGTTCCAGCAGCAGTTGGATCATTCCCTCTTATTTCCTATACGCTGAGACTGACATTTCTAGCTTCTATTAACAAGTGTATTTGTTTAATGCTCTTTGTGAAATGTTCTGCTAGATTTAAAAACAAACTAAAAATGAAATACTTGCTAACAGAAATGTCATCTCTTAACCACTGTACTCAGCCTTCACTGCACCATATGGGCACACCAGGTGCCCATGGTACTTATTTTCCAAACACGGTGTGAAGAGTTGTCAAATCTACTTAGGATTCTCATCGACAGACTTGCAGGAATTGCTTCCCATGCTGTAAGATACTCCTACAGGAATACAACATGGCAAGGTTGGTCAAGTGAATTGGTACCAGGAGTCTTTTATCAGTTGATCCTCCCACCAGTCAGGGTTAACCTAATGTCAGGCTAGCTCAGTGCCAGCTGGTAACCAAGTGCTACGTGCCCAGTGAGAATCGGTCATTGCAATACATCAGTCTGTCTCCATTGGACTTGCTGTGTAAGAAACATGCCAACTTTATAGCCCTCTAACAATCTCCCTTCCATGTTCCCCATCCAGGGAAATCTTCAATTACAAGTGAGGACATAACCCATTCCTCCTATACTGTCACTCTGAGGCAATAAACTAATTCAATTGCTCTGAGTTACTATTTGGAGCTTGTTTAATCTGAAAACTGTTTCAGGAAAGGATTGAGCACTACCATTGCTGATAAACCTACAGATACCTAACAACAACGAGTCATAATACAGAAGGGAAATAGAGGGCTTGGTGACGTGGTGCAATGAAAACAATCTGTCTCTCAATGTCAGCAAAACTAATTGATCATTGACTTCAGAAAGAAAGGGGGAGAAGATGTCGCCTTCTACATCAATGGAGCTGAGATTGAGACGGCGAAGAGCATCAAGTTCCTCGGAGTGACGATAACCGACATCCTGTCCTGGACTTCCCACGTAGATATGATGGTCAAGAAGGCACAACAACGCCCCTTCTTTGCCACAGCAGCTCAGGAAATTTGGCATGTCCATAGGGACCCTCACCAACTTCTACAGATGCACCATTGAAAGCATACTGTCAGGGTGCATGATGGTCTGGTATGGCAACTGCTCTGCCCAGGACCATTAGAAACTACAGAAGGTGGTGTACACAGCCCAGACCATCACAGAAGCCAATCTTCCATCCATGGACTCCATCTACGTGGCTCACTACCACAGAAAGGCTGCCAACATCATCAAAGACCCATCACACCCCAGCAATTATCTCCTACAACCTCTTCCATCAGGCAGAAGATACAGAAGTCTGAACACATACACAAACAGGTTCAGGAACAGCTTCTTCCTGGCCATTATCAGACTGGTGAATGGACTCTCTAGCCTCAAATAATGCTGATCTTGCAAATGTTAATCTCACCTAGTGCACGCTCTGTGCAATATAATCTGTATGCTTCTGTGTAAGTCTTTCTGATCTGCACATCCTTGTCTATTATGATCTGCCTGTACTGCTTGTAAATAAAGCTTTGCACTGTATTTTGGTACATGTGACAATAAGCCAATCAATCAATCAATGAAACATTGACATTACTTAATTGTACCATCACCAGCATTAATGCAATGTACTGCATAACTAATAACACAAGTAAATTGAATCTACATTATTAGACAGAAGGATTAATATATAGCTGTAGAATTACACACATGAAAAAAAAACCCATTGCCAAAGAATAATAAAAGCAAATTGCAGACATCAGAGCAAATGGATAGAACCATCACACTGTGGAACCTGTTGCATGAAGAGTTCTGCAGTATGTCACAACTTGTTATAGATAAAGCAGGCCATTTGGCCCATCTTAGCTCATCTATGTTGAGACATCCTAATCATTGGCACCCCTGCCCCTTCCATCCAGCATAACATCCAGGAATCCTACATTATCTAATAAACCTATCCCGAGAATTCCTCAATGCCAATAAGGACACCAGGATAGATTAGGACAAGATGATGACACCCTTTGATGTAACAACACTATTTACATCCATAAACATTGATCTGGCCAAAGAAACAATTGCCACTCTGCTAGATGAATCAAGTAAGCAGACATCCCATGACACCAACAACATCAATAAGGACACCACCATGAAACTACTAAATTTATGCTTCACAACCCACTTCACCTTCAACGACAACATATACAAACAAATCAACAGAACATCAGTGGATCCCCAATATCAGAGCTGATTGCAAAAGCAGTAATGAAAAGGTTAGAACAGACAGTGCTCCCCACTGTACAACCCAAACTTTGGGTCCAATATGTAGATAACACCTTCGTGATTATTAAACACACAAAACTGGAAGAAACCTACTGACACATAAACAACATCTTTACCAGCATAAAATTCACAAAAGAAGAAGAGAACAACAACTGACTACCCTTCCTGGACATAATTGTAGAACACAAAAACAACAGGCAACTGCAGACGAGCGTAAAGAGAAAGACCACACATACAGACCAAATACTCAATTACACTAGCAACCTCCCCAACGCCCACAAATGGAGCTGCATCAGGACACTATTTAAATGAGCCACAACATATTGCAGCAACCCAGAACACTTATATGAAGTTTTCAAAAGAAATGGATACCCTAAAAGCACAATCTGCCATTACCTCCGAGACAGACCACAACTGGAAGACACAACACGACCAGAAAGTCACCCTACCATACATCAAGAACATTTCAGAGATGACCACAAGACTACTCAGACCCCTCTGTATCAAGCCCAGGACAGAAATGTTTAAGTAAGGACAGGTGGTTTATTGAACAGGAAGGTTGGTGTCATTCCTATAGAGGTGTTCCACAAAGGCGTCACCCAGTCTACATAAGTCTACTCTCAGACACTTCCTCCAATCTCCCTCAGGATAATGATCTCATCATTAAATATCAGGCTGTTTATTCCAGGACTGTCACTGGCCTCATTTCCTCTGGTCAAACCCCCTCCTCAGCTTCCTACAACATATTGCCCCTACAACACACAGCCTGCTTCTACCTTCTTCCCAAAAATCCTTAAACAGGACAGCACTGGCAGAACCTACATTTCAGCCTGTGTCTGCCCCATTGAAATTATTTTGTCTGATCTTGAGTCTATTTTGTTTTTCTTGTTCAGTCTCTGCTCATGTTGTCAGGCATGTTAAAGAAATATGAGATAACAAGGTGTGGGGCTGGATGAACACAGCAGGCCAAGCAGCATCATACGAGCAGGAAAGCTTGACGTTTCGGGCCTAGACCCTTCATCAGAAATATTATGTTTTACTATGAAGGGATATGAATGCAAGAGTAAGGTGATTATGCTTCAATTCTTCAGGGCATTGGAGAGACGACATCCTGCAGTACTGTGTACAGCCCTGGTCAGTGTACTGACAGAAAGATGATATTGTGTTAGAAGCAGTTCAGAGAAGGTTTACTGAACTAATACCTCAAAACAGCAGACTCCCTTATGAGGAAAGGCTCGAGAGGCTAGGCCTGTACCTTTGGGAGTTTAGAAGAGTTAGAAGTCACTAAACTGAAACAGATAAGGGAACTTGACCAAGTGCATGATGAAAGGATTGTTGGAGAATTTAAAACTAAGGGTCACTGTTTAAAAATGAAGGGTACCTTTTAGTACCGAGATAAGGAACCTTCCTTTTTTCTCAAAGGGTTGACTGCCTTTGGAATTCCCTTCTTCAAAAAGCAATGCATGTAGATTCTTCAAGTATTTTTTTAAGGCAGAGAGCGATAGGTCCTTGATTACCAAGGCGATGAAAGACAATCAGGAATGTGCAGTGATGTAGAGTTGAGTTTAAAAGCGGATCAGCCATGATCTTCTTGAATATCAGAGCAGGCTCAAAGGGCCTACTCTTGTCCCTTGCATGCATGTTTGTACTGGATACAGTGCCACACAGACTGGACATCCTCTTCCTCCAGCCAGTCCAAGGTTGTTACTCGGATCAGTGCTGTCTCAGCTGACTGGAGGAATGCACAGTTTTGTAGAAAGCAGATCAATGTCCTTTTCTATTCCATCAGTGAAAATGAGACCATATTCTCTCCAATAGCTCACACTCACTGTATCTCTGACACTCTACCCACCTCCCAGCTAAGGCTCATGCTCTGCCTCGCTCACTATTGCCTGCAACATCTTCCCCCACTTGCTGTCACCCACCCCAACACCCACCACCACTCATCCTGCATGCCCTCTGTACTACCTACTCACTCAAGCGGGTTCCTTCCCACCTGCACCAAACATAACAGCTGTGCCACCCACTGGTGTCTCCATTAATAGCTGCTTATTTCTCATTCCAGACAAGATCAAGTCATGGACCACTGAACAAAGACTATTTCCATTGACTTGACTAAGAACAGCAATGCGGTTAGCCTGGTATCGCCGACTGAAGGGGAAAAGTGGGAAAAAAGGCGAGGCAAAGCAATGTAAGGAAGGGATGCTGTGAAAATCCAGATAAATTCAGTGAGTAAGCACTATTAGAGCACGCTAAAGGGCAGGAGATATAGCCTGGCCCAGTCTATGAGCTGGTTGTGTATCCCTGAGTACACAGCATCCTTGCAGTTACATTATAATAATAGTTGCTCGTGGAGCCTGGAATGCAGTATTGAAATGTGGAAATGTACTGTAACTAGATCGTAGATGTGCCATGAGGCTTCTGGCACACCTCAGGTACCAATGGCCTTGGATGTAGGTTACATGTGGCCAGTTTCCATGCAATGCAGTTGAGATGTTGTGCCTGGTGTTCAACATGAAGGACTTTTGAAGCAAGTTTCAAGCTAAAGTTGCAAGGTACCCAGGTGCCCAGGTACCAGCTCAGACTGCCATGTTGGGGATTCTCAAAGTCTATCTTCCTCGAGGTGTTTGCATGATAAGAGATTGAACATTAATGAGGCAAGTTGTGGTATTAATAAGACATTAGCACGCTATAATGTCCCCTGAATTGGCAACTCACCAATGCCTCATGAGAAACTGGCCTCAGTATTTGGCAAACGTATAAAAGATGCAACAAGTTGCTTCCAATGTCAAGATAAGCTTCACTGGATGTCTCCCACAAATCCCAGCCGAGTTCATATCGTACAAGCACCTAGAGGATTCCATCCTTTGTTTCTTATTCCACAGATGCTGCCATACCTGCTGAGTTTCTCCAGCACTTCCTGTTTGTATTTCAGATGTCCATTATGGTCGATAACATTATCATCACTGAAGCTTTCACTATCAGTACCCTGGGAGTTAAGTTGGACAGCTCAAATAAATATGGCACCTTCAAGATCAGGCCAGGGGACAGAAATTCTGCAGTGACTGTCTCACCTTATCAGCACCTGCCCACCATCTACAAGGCACAAGTCAGGAGTCTGATGGAATATTCTGCACTTGCCTAGATGGTTGCGGCTCCAACAACGTTTAAGAAACTCAACACCATCCCAGTCTAAACAAGCCACTGGATTGGCAATCCATCCATTAACTTCTCCACCCTCACCAGAGGTACAATTTCCTTAACTGCTACAGCACATTGAAAGCAGGATGTACTGTCTACAAGATGTACTGTAGCAACCCACCCAGTCAGCTTCGGCAGCATCTTCCAAACACCCGACCTCTAATGTCTAGGAAGACAAGAGCAGCAGGTACATGGGAACACCACCAGCTGGAAGTTCCTCTCCAAGCCACATACCATCCTGACTTGGAAATATATCGCCATTCCTTTACTGCCCCAGGGTCAAAATCCTGGAACTCTCTTCCTTCCTAACAACCAGGTAGGTGTGTCTACATGCCAAAGACTGCAACATCTCAAGAAGGAAGTTGAATTAAGGATCTGTGCTACACATTGGCCTAACCAGCAATGTCCACCTCCCATGAACAACATTCTTTGAAAAAGTTGCTGTTTGCTCTGTCATGAGGTTCTGGATTGAAAATTTCCTGATTTGAGTAGTATACAAGATGGATGATACATTTACACTTTCATTATTCATATTTAAATATCATATTTCATGGATAGAAGCTGGTTGAAGGTGCTTCAGAAAGGCACAGTTAAAAAATGAACACTGAATCAAAGAAGTTGATATCAGGAGAGGGATAACCAAATGATTGGAAAAAAGAAGCAGACTTTCAGGAGGATTGTAAAAGGGAAGGAAGTGGAGGGGTGAAAATAACTCCAGCATCTAGTCAGTTGAAGACACAGCAGTCAATGATGCACAGGGAGGGGTAATGCAAAAGAGATTTTTGTTAGTGTGAAGAATTAATGGTTTAGTGATCATTAAAGGAGTTTAATCATTATGGAGATGAAATGGTCACAGAAAACATCAAATCAGGATTTTTTTTTTTGCTTGGGGCTATTCTGGTGATGTGGGATAGGTGCAATTCAATTACAAAAATTAAAATAAGCAGTTGAATGAAAGAGGGGACATTTCCTTCCCAGCAGCACCATGGGTGGAGTTACAGTAAAAGGACTGCAGCGGCTCAAGAAGTCTGCTCATCATTACTTTCTTGGGAGTGATCAGGAATGAGCAATAAATACTGACTGCGGCATTGATGATCACATTCTGTGAAATAATATGTCCTTTAAAAAAACAAACAGGATTGCAACAAATTGTTCAAAGACTATTGAGAAGAAAGAGAAGGAATCTTTCCAAAACTGAACCCCATTTGATTAAGGTCCGCATTCAGGCCATGAACAGAAGCCTGCTTTGCAGACAACAGTCTGTACTCATCAAGGAAATAATGGTCAGGAAACTCCTGATGTATGAGCACCATAACACACAGTAACAGAATATTCAAATCAGCAAGCGTTTTAGATTCTGTGTCTGATTAAGAAAGATCAGAAGGCAGTCAAAGATATGACACTTCCACTTAGTGATGTTTCCCTTCAGGCAGTCTTCCCACAGAAGCAAGCTGAAATGTTCTTTAACTTATCATGCAGCCTCTAGCCCCAGGCTTCTGTCACCATTACGTTTTGTTGCAAAATCCTCAACTCACAGCAGACGAAGTAACTCAAAATTCCTTTGAGGAGAAAAGATTATTTCAGTAAGGTTTTGGAGTAGATTTGTAGCTCAGGTTGTGGGCGTTAAGGTTGTTGAGGTTGGTTGGCTCGCCAAGCTGGTTTCTTGTTTCGCAGACGTTTCATTACCGCGCTGGGTAACATCATCAGTGCACCCTCCGATGAAACGTCAGTGTGTTTTCCAGGCTGGTTTTTAAACTCTGGGGTCTGTTGAGATGGATTGCCTCACTTCCAGTTTTCCTTCGTAGTGGAATGTATATGGAGTCAAGTTCAATATGTTTATTAATAGCATGCTTCGTGGATTGCCATCCTTCCAGGAATTCTCATGCTTGTCTCTGCCTAGCCTGTCCCAGGATCTTGGTGTTGTCCCAGTCGAAGTGATGGTTCTCCTTGTCCATGTGGATTGAGATGAGTGAGTATTAGTTGTGTCTTTTTGTAGCCAGTTAGTTTTCATTTACTCTTGTTGTTAGTTTCCTTCCTGTTTGCCCGATGTAATGTTTCTTGCGGTCTCTGCAGGGGATCTTGTAGATGACATTGATCCTGTCCATGGCGGGGAGTGGGTCTTTAGTTCGGGTGAGCAGTTGTCGTAGGGTTGATGTGGGCTTGTGTGCCACTCTGATGCCCAGCGGTCGTAGGAGTCTTGTGGTGAGTTCTGATGTGTTTCTGATATAGGGTAGTGTGATGAGTGTGTCGGGGCATGTAGTCTCTTTCTGATGCTGTTCATCATCTGACCCAGTTCTTTGGATACCCATTATCCTTGAAAACCTGGAAGAGGTATTCTTCTTCCTCTTGGCGTAGTTCCATGTTGCTGGAGTGTGTTGTTGCCCTTTTAAATAGTGTTTGCATGCAGCTTCGTTTGTGCGTGCTGGGATGGTTACTGTTGAAGTTCAGTACCTGGTCTGTGTGTGTGACTTTTCTGTACACTTTCGTTTTCAGTTCCCCATTTGTCTTGTGCTCTACCATGACACCCAGCAATGGGAGCTGTTTGTTCTTCTCCTCCTCTCTGGTAAATTTTATTCCGGTGAGGGTGTGGTTTATAAGTTTGTGTGTCTCTTCTAATTTGGTCTGTTTAACGATGACAAAGGTGTCGTCCATGTAGTGTACCCACAGTTTAGGTTGGATTTGTGGAAGGGCAGTCCTTTCCAGTCTTTGCATCACTGCTTCTGCTATGAGTCCAGAGATAGGTGATCCCATGGGGGTCCCGTTGATTTGCTTGTATGTTTGGCTGTTGAAGGTGAAGTGGGTGGTCAGGCATAGGTCCAATAGTTTGAGCATGTTGTCCTTGGAGATAGTTTCACTGGGGTCGTGTTCTGGTTCAAGTAGTGTTGTCATTGTTTCCCTTGCTCGTGGTATGTCTATTGATGTGAATAGGGCAGTGACATCAAACGATATCATGGTCTCTTCGTCCTCTATCTTTATGTCTTTGCTGGAGTTGAGGAATCCTTGGGCTGAGTGGATAGAGTGGGGTGACTTGTTGACTAGGTGTCTGAGTCTTCTTTGGAGTTCTTTGGCTAATCTGTGCGATGGAGTGCCTGGTAGGGAGACTATGGATCTGAGGGGGACTTCTGGCTTGTGCACTTTAGGGAGGCCGTAGAATCAGGGTGTGTTGGTTCCTTCGGGTTTCATTCTTAAGAAGTCTGTTTTGTTGTTTTGTCCTGTTTGTTTAAGTCTTTGTAGTGTGTAGAGGATTCTGTTGCCTACTTGCGGTGTTGGGTCAGTTTGTACTGCTGCACTGAGGATGTTACCAAGCATGGTAAGGAAACGTCTGCGAAACAAGAAACCAGCTCGGCGAGCCAAGCAGCTTCAACAACCTCAACACCCATAACCCGAGCTACAAATCTACTCCAAAACCTTAGAGATTCTATAACTCTCTATAGAGTCATCCCTCAACTTCTGATACGCTAGTGAAAATAGCCCCAGCCTAGTCAGCCTGTCCCTACAGCTCAAAGCCTCCAACTCTGTCAACAGCCTTGTAAATCTTTCCTGAGCGCTTTCAAATTTCACAACAAGTTTCCGATAGCAAGAAGACCAGAATTGAATTCAATATTCCAAAAGTGGCCTAACCATTGGCCTGTACAGCCACAACATGACCTCCCAACTCCTATACTCAAGCAGTGAACAATAAAGGAAGCGTACCAAATGCTTTCTTCACTATCCTGTTTATCTACAACTCACCAGTAACAAGGGTTTGGGAAAGTATTTTGGTTAGGAGATTATCAAAAGTGTTTTGTTAGGTTTGAGTGAATGTGGGAGCAGGTGGTGAGTTGATGGGTGTTCAGGTTGTGGAACAGGGACATTTGGTAAAGAATGACATGGTTGAACTTATTGCTGGACACTTGTTGAGCAAATTCCACATGATGAGACAATTTCTATTAACGAATGAGGTCTGGATTAATAGTTTCTGATGTACAACTGATATTTCTTCCAGGAAATCTTCGAGGATCATTAGGATGTTGTTAACCTAATCCTGTTCATCATCATCAGTCATATATATTTGGTAATTTCATATTAATATCTCCACCTATTAGTAAAGGTTGTTAGTTAATCATTTCTGGATTGGCAAGACAATGTTTTGCTCTGCTGTTTTCCGCGTTTGTGGGTTGTTGATGGGTGGTTTGTACTTCACACTGTGTGGTAATACCTGGTTCCTGAGGCATCCATGTAGGAAGTAGAGTTGTTTGTGGGTTGCACTCTCTCATTTGGCGTAGTTTTCCCATTTTCTTGCCAATTTGAGCAATTGGGATCATTTATCTCCAGACTCATAGCAGAAGCAGTGATGCAAAGACTGGAAAGGACTGCCCTTCCACAAATCCAACCTAAACTGTGGGTACGCCACGTAGACAGCACCTTTGTGTCATTAAACGGATCAAATTAGAAGAGACACACAAACTTATAAACCACACCCTCACCGGAATAAAATTTACCAGAGAGGAGGAGAAGAACAAACAGCTCCCATTGCTGGGTGTCATGGTAGAGCACAAGACAAATGGGGAACTGAAAACGAAAGGGTACAGAAAAGTCACACACACAGACCAGGTACTGAACTTCAACAGTAACCATCCCAGCACGCACAAACGAAGCTGCGTGCGAACACTATTTAAAAGGGCAACAACACACTCCAGCAACACGGAACTATGCCAGGAAGAAGAAGAATACCTATTCCAGGTTTTCAAGGATAATGGATATCCAAAGAATTGGGTCAGACGATGCCTACGTGAGCAGTATCAGAAAGACACTGCACGCCCCGACACACTCATCACACTACCTCATATCAGAAACACGTCAGAACTCACCTCAAGACTCCTACGACCGCTGGGCATCAGAGTGGCACACAAGCCCACATCAACCCTACGACAACTGCTCACCCGAACTAAAGACCCATTCCCTGCCATGGACAGGACCAATGTCATCTACAAGATCCCCTGCGAGAAACACTACATCGGGCAAACAGGAAGGAAACTAACAACAAGAGTAAATGAACACCAACTGGCTACAAAAAGACCAATACTCACTCATCTCAATCCACATGGATAAGGAGAACCACCACTTCGACTGGGACAACACCAAGATCCTGGGACAGGCTAGACAGAGACAAGCATGAGAATTCCTGGAAGGATGGCACTCCACGAAGCATGCTATTAATAAACACATTGAACTCGACTCCATATACGTTCCACTACGAAGGAAAACCGGAAGTGAGGCAATCCATCTCAACAGACCCCAGAGTTTAAAAACCAGGCTAGAAAACACACTGACGCTTCATCGGAGGGTGCACTGATGATGTTACCCAGCGCGGTAACGAAATGTCTGCGAAACAAGAAACCAGCTCGGCGAACCAACCAACTTCAATGATTTCAGTAAGTTCAGAGACTTGATAGGGCAGAAGTGATGACCTGTGGTTTCAGCAGCACTAAGACTGTTTCACCCATTTCGAAGCATTTTATTGATGAAAACGAAGCCAATATCAACAATTCTTTTCAATTTATTCTGGACTCCAACGGCAGCAAACTCTGCCAGCAATTAACTGATGAGAGAAACTAAATTGCTTTGCTAATTCCAGACCAACACTCCCAACTTGGATCCATAATATAAAGAGTGTCTGAAGATACGCTTCTTCATTCATGTTGATCAGTAAAATTTGCACCTTAATCAGAAGCATTGGTTTTAATTCTCAAGTGGCTTTATTATCATGTACATCATTCGATAAGCTTTCTTTTCCCTTATAGAATGAAATCTGCCCTCAAAATGTTTCCCTCTCGACTGCAGTTCGGAAGTTATGCTTATTCACATTATACAAGATTTGGCTGACAAATGTCTTGTAGCTAATAAATCGTGCATCTGGCTTTGAGGCTGATTTGTCTTCCTACAGTATTTTGCTTGACTCAGTGGCCCTTTTAAACAAGAGCTCTTTATTTCCAGCTGGGTCTTTACACACACACACACACACACACACACACACACACACACAGAAAGTGTCACAGGACCTGAAACATTAACTCTGAGTGTTTCTTCACAGATGCTGCCAGACCTGCTGAGCTTTGTCCAGCAACGTTTCCAGCAACATTATTTTCATTAGAAATATGGAGATTGAGGGGGTACCTGATTGAGGTCTACAAAATCACGAGGGTATAGACAAGGTGGATAGCAAGAAGCTTTTTCCCAGAGCGGGGGAAGCAATTACTAGGGGTCATGAGTTCAAAGTGAGAGGAGGAAAGTTTACGGAAGATATGCGTGGAAAGTTCTTTACGCAGAGGGTGGTGGGTGCCTGGAACACTTTGCCAGCGGAGGTGGTAGACGCAGACACGTTAGTGTCTTTTAAGATGTATCTGGACAGGTGCATGGATGGACAGGGAGCAAAGGGATACAGACCCTTAGAAAATAGATGACAGGTTTAGACAGAGGATCTCGATCGGCGCAGGCTTGGAGAGCCGAAGGGCCTGTTCCTGTGCTGTAATTTTCTTTGTTCTTTGTTCTTTGTAACTTCTGTTTTTGTTCCTGATTTACAGCATCCGCAGTTCTTTCTGTTTTTATGTCTTTATATGCTTTCTCTGCACATGAGTTTAGAGCTTCTACTCCCTTCCAGATAGATCTAACTGGTTTTGTGACTCTGACCATGTCTTAACATTATCATTTGTGTAGAGTTCATATGCTAATCCCATTACTTGACATCTTCTCTGAACTCTTTATTCCTATCATATTTCAATTTTATTCATCTGAACTCCCAAAAGCTCAGAGATCAAACAGATTGTCATTGTGATGCTTTGACCAATCTGTTTGATCTGACTTTCATCTTTTTGCAAATGTTTCGTACTCTCCTGTATGTTGATATGAATAATCTTCCCTGGGTGGTTTCAGAGCTTTTTTAGTCTTCTTCTCTGTGTCATATGGTCAAGTTTTTATTACTCCCATAGTTGCTCCAAAGGATTCTGCTGGGCTTCTGGCAACTCTTTTGCTCTGTGCCTAATATTGAAATTTTGAGCACAGTTGCCTTTTTGCTCTTGCTCCTGCTGTTTTACCCTTTTGCAGTCATTCCTGTAATAATAGATTTTAATGTATTTGACAGAAATGGAAGCTACGTTTTTACTCTCCTACTAATGAGTAACTCGAATGGCAACTTTCTGTAGTGGTGATGATTGACAGCTCCATTGAGCAAGGCTAAGGTCTTTAGTTCTCTTCAGTAAAGTATTAAAATTTTTGTACCCCTTTCTCAAATGCTTCATTTCTTTGAGGATTCCGAGATGAGCTGATAACTTGATTGAAGTGACATTCATATCGAAAATATTGAAATAGCTAATTTGAAAACTGTGTGCAATGTGTGAATGTACAATGTATAGAATCCTTCTTTTAGAACATAGAACAGTACAGCACGGTACAGGCCCTTCGGCCCATGATGTTATGCCGAACTTTTACCCTAAACCTGAGTTCTATCTAACCTCCACCACTACCTTACACTATCATCCATGTGCCTATCTAATAGCTGCTTAAATGCCCCTAATGAGGCCAACTCCTCTACCCTCTCCGGCAATGTATTCCAGGCCCCGACCACTCTCTGAGTAAAGAACCTACCTCTGATGTCTCCCCTATATCTACCTCCACTCACTTTAAAACTATGCCCCCTTGTAATAGCTACCTCCACCCTAGGAAAAAAGCCTCTGGCTGTCCACTCTATCTGTACCTCTGATCATTTTGTACACCTCTATCAAGTCACCTCTCATCCTTTGTTGTTCTAAAAAGATAAGCCCTAGCTCTCTCAACCTTTCCTCGTAAGACCTTCCCTTCATTCCAGGCAACAACCTGGTAAATCTCCTCTGCACCTTTTCCAACGCTTCCACATCTTTCCTGTAATGAGGCGACCAGAACTGGACATAATAGTCTAGATGTGGCCAAACCCGGCTTTTGTACAGCTGGAGCATAACTTCATGGCTCTTGAACTCAATCCCTCTATTAATGAAAGCTAACACACCATACGCCTTCTAAACAACTCTAACCACCTGGGTGGCAGCTTTCAAGGAACTGTGGACATGAACGCCAAGAGCCCTCTGCTCCTCCACACTGCTAAGAATCTTTCCGTTAACCCTGTATTCTGCTTCCAAGATAGTCCTTCCAAATTGAATCACCCCACAATTTTCAGGATTAAACTCCATCTGCCACTTCTCAGCCCAGCTCTGCATCCTATCAATGTCCCTTGGTAACCTAGAACAGCCCACCGCACTATTCACAGCTCGACTCACCTTCGTATCATCCTTGAACTTACTCATCCACGCTTCTACTCCTACATCAAAATCATTTACAAAAATCACAAATTGAAGAGGACCCAGAACAGATCATTGTGGTACACCACTCGTAACTGAGCACCCATGTTGAATATTTTCCGTCCACTACCACCCTTTGTCTTCTAAAGGTCAGCCAATTTTGAATCCAATCTGCCACATTTCCCCCTATCCCATGCCTCCTTACTTTCTGCTTGAGCCAACCATGGGGAACCTTATCAAACGCCTTACTTAAATCCATGTATACCACATCCACTGCTCTACCTTCATCCAACTGTTTGGTCACCTCTTCAAAGAATTAAATAAGGTTATTAAGAGTTAAACAAGGGAATGATGTTTGCATCTCTCCAACCTTCCAGCACTATACCCATGGTCAGTGAGGACGAAAAGATCATCCCCAAACGCCCTGCGATCTCTCCCCTTGCTTCCCATAGAATCCTTGGATAAATCCCATCAGGCCCAGGGTACTTATCTATCCTCAAGTTCCTCAAAATTCCTAGTACATCTTCCTTATTAACGTCGACCTCCTCTAGCCTACCAGCCTGTTTCACGCTGTCCTCCTCTGCAACTAGGTCCCTCTCAGTTGTGAATACCAAAGAAAAGTATTCATTAAGGACCGCTCTAATCTCTTTAGGCTCCATGCACAAATTCCCTTTGTAATCCTTGATCGGCCCTACCCTTTCTCTGGTCATTCTCTTATTCCTCACGTACATGTAAAAAGCCTTAGAGTTCTCCTTGATCCTATCTGCCAAGGTTTTCTCATGCCCCCTTATAGCTCTCCTAAGCCCTTTCTTCAACTCCTTCCTGGCTAACTTGTATCCCTCTAGAGACTTTTCCGTTCCTTGTTTCCTAAATCTTATATAAGTATCCTTCTTCCTCTTAACCAGTCGTTCGACCTCTCTTGAGAATCAAGGCTGATGTGATTAATATTATGGAGATGTTAAACTCAATCTATCTTGAATAATTATAAAGAAGAGTTTCTTTCCCTCTTCAAACAAATCTATTCCCAGGTGTGTGCAGAGCCTGATGGGAAAGAAAGAAGTTAATAGTGTTTTTTTTGTATTAGATAACAAGGTGTGGGGCTGGATGAACACAGCAGGCCAAGCAGCATCAGAGGAGCAGAAAATGTGTCATTTCAGGTCTGGACCCTTATTCAGAAATTTTTTGTATTGGCTGTTTACAACACAAGGAATGTGGTTAGCAATTGTCACTTCAATAGGCTGCGTGATACTTGACAACCACACCTATTGTTTTACAATTTCATGACACTTTGTGACTCCTGAATGTCTTGGTGAAGGTTTAGAAGAATACTAAGGAGAAGTAATTCCTACAGAACTTACCTGAAAGTGAATGAAAAAGAGCAATTCAAGGATTCAGTCTTTATATTTAAACTTTGCCATGAGCTGACCTTTAACTTTTAATGAAGTCCTTCTTGGACCCTATAAGTCAACTAATGATAATTGAAAGTTAATCTCTTTGAGTTATTTTAACTGTTTTGATAGTACTGAAATACCAACACCTTCATGGAATTTAAATTCTGTGTGGAATCCATCCACTTTTAGTTTAACCCACCAATATTTATTTTCAGTATCATTTATTTCTCCTTGGAAATATCTGGTCTGTCCTTGTGATGGGTTTTACAACATCCTAAATGTGAAATTGCTTTATAAATTCCTCCCTTTGGTTGCAGATTGTTTGTGATTTAGAATGACAGGTGATCTATTCTTCCATAATTGTGGTACTTTGCTTTCTCTGATGAACATTCTTCTCATTTGTGGACCTTGTCCTTGACACACTATAGAAACTTTTAAGATTGTGTTTTGAGCATGTTTTTTTGTTTGTTTTGGTTGTTTGAGGGGTTTTTTTTCTCCTTTGTGGCTGACAAACTGAATTGCCTTGCTTGAGTTTTTTTCTCCCCCAAGTGCCATCACTTTCCAGTTGAATGAATATCTGATTCTGTTTCTCGCTTCATGATTTGAACTGCTTTCTCTGGAATTAGTTCGGCCCCAGAATGCAAAATTCCTGACAGCAAATTATCTGCAACCCTGGCTCGTGTCTGGTTGTAAATCAAGTCTGCTTTGAATCCTTCATAAGCACAGTTCTCTCCAGCCTGTAAAGATTGTTTATAAACTAATTTATGTGTTCCACTGGCCTTTACTTTCATGTTCAAACTTTGCTAGTACAATATTAAATTCTGACGAATGCTGAACATTGCGCGGAACACTCATGATACCTATTCTTATGAAGCAGTATTCTAACCAATGCTTTATCTTGCTACTTTGTTGATGCCAATTGTGACCAATATGTAATAATGTAAAATCTGGTCTACCTCATCTCTCTCATGCAAGCCTGAAGTAGCTTGATACCTGGCGAACATTTTCTTCCAGTTTCCCAATCTTGGGACTGTTGTAATCCTTCAATTGCCAGGAATGTTTTCAGCAGCAGGAGCTCAGGAATTGTTCCTGTGTTGGCTATAGTTTCTGTGCAACTTTCTATGGCTTTGAATTGCTTATTGTTGATGTCCAGTTTCTAGATTAGCTTAACGTTCTTGATGTCTTGATGAGTCTTCAAATTTTTCCCTGTGCTTTTTAATTTTGTTTTCAGCTGCTGGCTTTCTTAATTTTTTTTTGCTTTTGCTGCTGCCATTATATTCTGTGCAATCTGGGCTTGGGACAGTTTATTTTGTGCTGATTATGTCGTGTGCTGTTTGAGTCAATGGCCTTTTTATGCAAGACCACTTGATTTACAGCTAGATCTTTAAACACGTTCTCATCAGATTCTCCCTCTCCCTTTGAGTTGTTCTAAGGATTCATGTGACTCTAATCCCTTCATTATACCATCATCCTTTCTGTTTCTGATATTAATTCCATCGCAGAATGTATGAATTATTACAGTGCTGGAGGTCATTTTTCCTTGTGGTGGCTCTTCAATGAAGCACAGCAAGTAGTTAGGGAATGGAATGCACTGCCTGGACATGTGGTGAAAACAGGTTCAATTCAAGCATTCGAGAGAACATTTCATACTTTTTTGGATAGGAAATGTGTGCAGCAATATGAGAAAAAAGCAAGCGATTTACATGAGATGACAGAACTAGAGCAGGCATGATGGACCAAATAGCCACCTCCTGCGATATAATTATTCAAATGAACATTTTTTTCAATGATATGGTCTTGCTTTCTCCCCATAAGTCGGCACATTTTTCTTTTTTAAATAAAAATCTAACTCTTTCAAATGCCTCAATTGAACATGCCTCCAGAATGCTCTCAGGCAAAGCATTCCAGACCGTCACCATTTACTACAGAAAAAGCGTTTTCTGATATTGTTTCCAGTTTTTTTTTTGCAAGTTACTTTGACTCTGTAACCTCTTGCTGTCAATTTTCTTTCATGAGTAGGTGCAGCTTTACTCTGCACTGACCCTTTCTTGAACACCTTCTCTTCCAAGGAGTCATAAACAGTCCATTCAGTCTTATGAACAAATGAATATAGTAGTTCAGAAACAAAAACAGAAATTGCTGGCAAAGTTCAGCAGGTCTGGTAGTATCTGTGAAGACAAACCAGAGTTAATGTTTCAGGTCCATTGACCCTTCCTCAGTAATTCAGAGCAGGACTTGCCACTCAGCCTCTCGAGCCCACTCTACCATTCAATAAGATCGTGTCTGATCTCATTACTCTACATCTTTCCCACTGTAAATAACCCTTCACCCCTTGATTATCAAGAATCTATATATCTCTGCCTTAAAAGATTCAAAGACTTTGCTTCCACCAACTTTTCCTGTAGAGAGTACCAACTTTCTACTTGTATTTCTGATTACTTTTTATAGTTGTACACTAACCTTTTGAAATTCATGCATTTGGACATCCGGGATCCTCTACATCTCGTAGCTCTGCAATCTCTCTCTGCTAAAATAATATACTTCCTCCTTATTGTTCCTGCCAAATGAACAATTTCACATTTCCCAATATGATACACTATTTGCCAGATCTTTAGCCATTCACTTAATCTATCAGTCTGCCTTCATTACCTCCTTGTCTCCTTTTCACAAGTTACTTTCCTTACTTTCCCACTTTCCTGGTTAAACTAACTGGCATATAATTGCTGGGCTCACTTTTAAGCCTTTGGAGATGCTCAGAGACATGTTCTAAGACAGGCAGCCAAATGTATTTCTAGTCCTCCAGCATTCTACTTTAAGGACTTAATCAATCTGTTGGTTCAAGAAATATTTGAGCCAAAAAGGAGAGGTGAGAGTCTGGAACCCACTATCTGAAAGACTGATTGAGTCAGAAGTTCTTGTAATATTTAAGCGATATTCAGATATTTACTTCTATTGTGTTGCCCTAGCTTCCATGGAAACTGTGGTCAGGTTTTTGTTGGCTGGTGTGGACATGATGGGCCAAATGACCACCTTCTGTGCTGCAAATGTCTCTGAACTGATGAATCTGAGCAGCTCTACTGGCAACATTGCTCACTTCTGGACCTGCAGGAGTTCTGGGAACGGTAACCCCAGAACAGGCCCAGAGTTCAGGAAAGTGTATAACTTTGTAACTGATGTTTCTCATCACTGGAGCTATTTTCATGAGTCTTTTTACTTCTCATCACTGGAGCTATTTTCATGAGTCTTTTTACTGCACTCTCTCCAAAATGTTCACATCCTTCCTAAAGTATAGCGTCTAGAACTGAGGCTGAGTTAGTGTTTTGGGGAAGTTCAATATTACCTCTTTGCTCTTGAACCCAAGCCCTTGTTAACTTAGATTCAATATGTTTTATGATGTTCTATTAAAAACATTCTCAAATTGTTCAACAGTCTTTGATTAATGATGTATAAAGACACCTAAGTCCCTCAACTCCTGTATCTCCTATAGAATTTTACACTTCATTTTACATTGTATTTTCGTCTTCCAACCAAAATTTATCACTTTACATTTCTTCCTTTTGAACTACATTATATCAATCAACCCACTCCTCCACTAGTCAATATCCATTTGAAACAAACAAGAGAATGCTGGAGAAATGCCATGATGCTGCCAGACCTGCTGAGTTTCTCCAGCATCCTCTGTGACTGTTTCAGGTTTCCAGCATCTGCAGTATTTTGTTTCTATTCAAGTATCTTTCTGAAGCGCCATGCTATCTTTCTCACAGTTTACAATGCTTCCAAGTTTTGTATCATTCACAAATCTTATCATTGTGCCTTGTAGGCCAAGGTCTAGGTCATTAACACAAATGTCATATAATATATAAGGGTGGCATGGTGGCTCATTAATTAACACTGCTGCCTCACAGCACCAGGTACCCTGGTTCAATTCCACCTTTGGGCATCTATGCAGTTTGCACATTCTCCCCATGTCTGTGTGGGTTTCCTTTGGGAGCTCAGGTTTCCTCCTACAGTCCAAAGATGTGCAGGTTAGATAAATTGCCCATTGTGTCCAGTTTTGGGCAGCCATGGGAAATGCAGAGTTACAGGAATAGGGTGTGGGTAAGATGGTCTCCGGAAGGTTGATGTCAACTCAATGGGCTGAATGGCCTGCTTCCACACTGTAGGGATTCTATGTCAATAATGCCAGCATGTCAACACTGAACCCTGGGGAACTGCACAACAACCCACCTTCCAGCGTATAGGACATATATTATTCATTACTTGCTGTTTTTTGATGCTCAGCCCATTCTATAACCATGTAGCTTCCGCCCCTTTTAATCCATGAGCTGTAGCTTTGTTTACTATGTGGCACTGTATCAAATGCCTTTCAGAAATTCATGGTCACTAAATGAACAGCACCACCCTCATTAACACTCTCTTTTACCTCTTCAAAAAACTTCAGTGAGTTAATTAAACATGTGATTTTCCCTTCCAAAATCCATGCTGGCTCTCTTTAATTAACCTGAATCTTCTGTGTAGCTATAAATCTTGCCCCAGCTTAGCCTTCTGAGAAATTTTTCCACCACTTAAGTTAAACTAACTGGCATATAATTGCTGGGCTCACTTTTAAGCCTTTGGAGATGCTCAGAGACATGTTCTAAGACATGCAGCCAAATGTATTTCTAGTCCTCCAGCATTCTACTTTAAGGACTTAATCAATCTGTGGGTTCAAGAAATATTTGAGCCAAAAAGGAGAGGTGATAGTCTGGAACCCATTATCTGAAAGACTGATTGAGTCAGAAATTCCTGTAATATTTAAGCGATATTCAGATATTTACTTCTATTGTGTTGCCATAGCTTCCATGGAAACTGTGGTCAGGTCTTTGTTGGCTGGTGTGGACATGATGGGCCAAATGACCACCTTCTGTGCTGCAAATGTCTCTGAACTGATGAATCTGAGCAGCTCTACTGGCAACATTGCTCACTTCTGGACCTGCAGGAGGTCTTGGAACAGTAACCCCAGAACAGGCCCAGAGTTCAGGAAAGTGGGGTGGGAGATTGTGAGGGCCCATTAGCTAGGCACTAACAAGGGAGAGGTGAGTGGCTTCCAAGGGCATAGTGATCTTCTTCCACAGGATAGTTCATGCCAGTGTGGGGTACAATTTGAAAGGGCCTCCTCCCTTTCCTCCCCTCTAGGAACCATAGATTCCCTACAGTGCAGATAGAGACCATTTAGCCCATCGAGCCTGCATTGATCGTCCAAAGAGCATGCCACCAAGCCACTCACCCACCTTGCCTATCCCTGTAACCCTGCATTTCCCATGGCTAATCCAATAAGCCTACATATTCCGAGATACTACAGTGCAACTTAATATGGCCAATCCAACTAATCTGCACATCTTTGGACTGTGAGAGTAAACCAGAGCATCTGGAGGAGACCCACGCAGACACTGGGAAATGTGCAAATTCCAGAGACAGTCACTCAAGGCTGGAATTGAACCTGTTTCCCTGTGCTGTGAAACAGCAGTGCTAACGGCTTAACCACCGTGTTGCCCTCTAACAGTAGGGAGCTGTCCACTGCCTCCCTCGCTACTGGAAGAAAATCAGTGGAGGTCAGAAATTAATGGGCTCAAACCCTCCACCCCACCACCCAGCTCCCTTTCAAGTGTGGAGTTAAATTCCAGCCCAATCATTGAAAAGCTCAAACTTTCCTTGTAAAGAGGGACACTTCAGTCAAAAGTGAGAACAATTTATATTGAATTTAACTGTCATAATGATCATAATCTCTCATAAATGTCTACATATTGAGAGGGAATCTGACAGCTGTGTGGAAAGCACACAAAGAAACTCAAATCCAAACAGAAAATGTCAAATGCATCAGTTCTTCATATCAATTCATATCCAAGTCACAATTGATTTTGAAAATCTACTTGCACAGATCAACTGGACTCTAAATACGCTTCGGCTGTCTGAAATGTATTTAAAATCTTAACCTGAAATTTTACACTGTCAACTATGCTGGAATTCTGCCAGACTGTCGGAAATTGACTCCCACTGATGATTGGTCAGTTTCCTGGTCAGCTGACATCCAAATCCATGAGATGATGACTAGTGCAAATCCTGTAGTGTATAAGAGAAACATTGCATTGAAGACACTCAGTTGATCTGTCCCAGCATTTCTTTATCCAAGAAAGTTGAAAGTCACACACTGAGCAAATCCTCTTCAGATGGGGTGTCTTCATAGTTGGCTCATTGTTTTAAAATTCAATCCTTGAAAGGCAGATGCTGCTACAAGTGCCACATAGAAATGCACCAAAGTGTCCATGTGTTTTGTTGTCTTTGATGTTACCAAATGTTGCCACGCCCCTGTAGTGTCAATAGGTGAACTCACGCTTCCTTCTGACGCTCCTAACTCTAACATTCACGTGAATTTATCTGAAGGGAGTAACTGGTCAAGACTCACAGCTCTGCTCTTGGTTAATTGCAACAATGACAAATGTACAAACTTCGGTACTCTTTTTAAGTTAAAACAGCACTTACAAGTGAACTTCACACAACTGTACCCTGGTCTTTTATTGAAGTGAAATCAGCACCACGTTCGCAAACACCATCCCTGATAACTCTCTGCTGTGCAGTCGTTTTCCATTCATGATTTTTCTAATCAAAAAATAATCAAGCATCAAGAAAAAAAGTCAAGATTTTTGAATTGCTTTTTTGAATTTTCCTGCAACAACAACGGAGGAGGAATTGCCATTTCGCGGACAACTCATGCTCGGAACACAAATGGAAATCATCCTGCTCACCAACCAACTATCTAGCCACTTTGAGGCTCATGACGTTCTCCCTCAAAGACAGAGGCAAATGAAAGAGATGCATAAGCAGCAAACAGGTAGAGAATGACCAAACCTATACAGTGAATAGAAAGTGCATTTAGAAATACAAATCCAAATACTTCAATATGAGAGGTTTCAGATTATATTAAATCATGATACTTTATTGCAAAATGAGCTCAAGCAAATGTATGGCATATGAACAATATGAGAATGAAAACTCTAGGAATGATGATTGTGTGGTAATGTTGAGTTATAGGAAGCTCAAAAAAGACAACCAAGTTCTCAAATAATTGTAACAGGGAACAGTACATCCCTCTCCAGACAGGTATGGACAGCATGTATACCTTTAGGAATTTTTAAACTCTTTGCAATAAAGCAGGTTTGTATTATGTCTCACAGTTAGTACGCAGTAGATCTTTCAGAGATATGCTGATAATATTGTCACTGTATGAGACCTGATGGCATAAAGGTGTCATACTCCATCCTAACTTGGGCTATTTGAAATATGACTTGCTGATGGAAACATACTTTTCTTTATAAAGTAATAATTTAATATAAGCCCAGGCACTTAAGCAATATTTGTATATGTTAGCAATCTGTAATTAAGATCTATGGGATATTTTAACATCATGTTACACACACTTACATTTTTATGTTCTAGTGCATTGCTAGTCAGGTAAAGATATCCTTCTGGAGGCAAAGCTTACATCAATCACCAGCAAAATTCTACTTTATTATTCTCCTTAGCAACAGAGTGAAACTACACCATTCTGTTTGCAACCTTCGTATCATACTTAACACCAAATTTACCCATCGTCCACTTATCTGTATCATTAGAGATATGGTCTATTTCTATATCATTATCATCAATGACTCCTCCCTTCCCTCAGCGTTCTGCTTTTGTTACTCTAAGCTTGAATATTCCAACGTACTGCTAGCTAGCTTCTACCATTAGTAAACTCAAGCTCATCTGAAATTGTGCTTCCCTAATTACTGTGTCCTGTCTTGCATCAAAGCACTGTTCATCCATCACCCCATAATCATTGTCTGACATTGGGTCCCAGTTATGAAATAATTTTTAACTCCTCATCCATGTGTTCAAATCCCTTCATGGGGTCTCCCTTCCATGTCTCAGTAATATTCTCCATCCACATGACATAATGGTGTGCGTTTAATTCTAATCTCTTGGCAATTCTCAAGTTTGATCGGTCCACCAACCATGCTGGCAATAATGGATGTTGTTGAATTCCTTTCCTAAACCTCTCTGGATCTTTTTCTCTTATTCCTCCTTCCAGATGCGCGGATTACTTTTTCTGTGATCTGCCCTTTGTTTAATAATGCATCAAAAAAGCCATTATAGAAACACATAGGTGTCATCATAGATTGTGAACTAAAACTCCTAGTGCACAGCTTGAGCTCAAGGCCTGCTGGTCTGAAGAGGAACCTGGCATCAACTGAGCCATTTGGTCTTGGAGCTTGTTATTGTAATTGATGTCCAATGTGCTCCCAGGCCCATCTCCTCAGGTCTGAGATGTAATCAATCTGATATTGTAGAGAAGAAAAGTAAAATTGTGGAATGGTACATTCGATTGGCGGTGGAAAGTATTTGATATTAATAGAAAGCCCATATTAAAAATAAATACAGGATCTCTGAACTATGTAGTAATAAACACCAAAAGTCACTGAGTTATGGGATTAGCATCAGTATTTCTACACTGTGGCATTCTGTAGCTTGTTGCTACTTGAAGTGTACAACACTACTTGGGGAAAAGAGTGAAAAGTCATTATTCTTTGCATATCTTACAAAATACCTAACATTTTCTTTTTCCATATAAAGAGTGATTGCACTGGGAATATGCAATGTGATTGGTGTGGGATTGTGCATTCCCAGTTCAATTGAGATTGACCTTGCTGTTCACGACCATATCATAACATAATTTTTGATTAAGGGCCAACTGTTTTAAATGGGGAATGGGCTGCTGCCCATTGCTTCATATTCAGTGCAAAATTCATGAAGGTTCAAATACAGTGTTTTGCTGAGAACATAAATAGGCAAGCAGAACCATTGTAATATTTAGGTGAATGGATCAGTCTAGTAATGGATGGGTTTCTCATTCTTGCTCTTTTAAACATAAAGGATAGTATTCAAGCAGTATTCCCCGCATGGGAATACTGATGAGAATTCCCTGCATCTCTGGATTTAAAGTCTTTAGGCAATAGAGAGAAAGGAATAAAAAACATGGTCGGTGTAGCATTATTGGCTAATAAAATCAAATATTAATTGATTCATTGTGACATATACTGGAATACAGTGAAAAGCTTCATTTACGAGCAGTACAGGCAGATCATAGTAAGCAAGGATGTACAGATCAGAGGATGTAAAAACATTTAGACAGAGGCATCACGTTAGATTGCACGGAGCAAGTGCTAGGCGAGATCAATGTTAGTGAGATCAGCATTATTTGAGGCTAGAGAGTCCTTTCATCAGTATAACAGCTGGTAAGAAGCTGTTCCTGAACCTGCTTGTGCATGTGTTCAGGCTTCTGTACCTTCTGCCTAATAGAAGATATTGTAAGAGATTATTACCAGGGTGCAATAAGTCTATGATGATGGCAGCCTTTTAATGGCAATGAGCTGTGTAAATAGAGTCCATGGATGGAAAGTTGGCTTCTATGATGGACTGGGCTGTGCTCACAACCTGCTGTAGTTTCTTATGGCCCTGGGCAGAGCAGTTACCACACCAGGAGCTATGCACTTGGACTGTTTGATTTCAATGGAGCATCTATAGCAATTGGCGAGGGACCTTATGGACATGACAAATTTCCTAAGCTGCCTGAGGAAGAAGGGGCGTTGTTGTGCCTTCTTGACTGTCGCATTTATGAGGAAAGTCCAGGACAGATTGTCGGTTATCATCGCTCCAAGGAACTTGACGGTATCCACCTTCTTAACCTCAGTTCCATTGATGTAGATGGGAGTGGGTTCTCCTTCTTTCTTTCTGAAGTCAATGATCAGTTCCTTAGTTTTGCTGACATTAGGAGACAGGTTGTTCTCACTGCACCACGTCACCAAGCCCTCTATCTCCCTTCTGTATCTTGACTCATCATTGTTAGATATCTGTCCTGCTACGGTGGTGTCATCAGCAAACGTGTAGATGACATTTGTTCAGACTTTGTAAACACGGCCATGGGTGTACAGGGAGTACAGTAGAGGGCTGATGACCCATCCTTGGTGGAGTGCTCCAGTGTTGAGTGTTATTGTGGAGGAGGTGCAGTTACCTATCCTCACGGATTGTGGTCTGTGGGTCAGAAAGCTGAGGAACCAGTTGCAGAGGGCAGAGCTGAGACCAAGATGACAGCTGAAATAGATCAGTTGGGAGAACATTAGACTGCAGATCTAAAGGTCCCTGGTTCATTCCCAGGTTTCGGCAAAATGTGTGCTTGCTGATCAGGTCAACCTTTGTTTATGAAATGCTGAGAGGCATAGATAGAGTGGATAGCCAGAGACTTTTTCCCAGGGCGGAAGCGACTATAATGAGGGAGCATAATTTTAAGGTAATTGGAGGAAGCTATAGGGGAGATGTCAGAGGTAGGTTCTTCACACAGAGGGTGAGGGATGTGTGGAATGTGCTGCCAGCAGTGGTAGTGGAGTCAGATGCTTTAGAGACTTTTAAACGACTCTAGGATAGGCACATGGAGGATAGTAAAATGTAGGGTGGGCAGGGTAGATTGATCCTAGTAGGATAATAGGTCGGCACAACATCGTGGGCTGAGGGGCCTGTACTGTGCTGTACTGTTCTATGTTCTATGTTCTAATATCTCAGAGTTCAGTCTGGAGGGGATAACGGTGTGGAAAGTGGAGCTCTAGTCAACGAGCAGGAGTTTAATATGTTATAGCTGCAAGGAGGGATAAAATACAAAATGAAACATCCAATGAGGCCAAATGGGTTGACTCAGAAACAGAAAAGTGGCACCACACTTCTCATATGGTTACTGTTGACCCACAATCAGTAAAAGAGAGTTAGCAGAGCAAATATGTAGAAATATTTGAGTGTAAAAAGAGGCATTAATGGTTGGGGACTTCAATTCCCCAAATATCACAGGGATACAAATCATGCCATTGACACAGAGGACAAAAAAAACCTTAAACAAAATTCAAAAGAACTTAATCAGCCAGCATGTAACAAGTCCAATGATCAAGGAGGTAATTCTAATGTTAATCTTTACAAATGAAAGCAGGCAAGTGGATGACATGGTTGTGGGTGAACATTTTGGAGATACTGACTTTGATACAATTAGATTTCATATAATTTTGAAAAGGACAAAGATAGAACAAGATGCAAACTGGATAAAGCAAATTTTGCAAAACTAGGAGGTGTCATTGGACTGGTTACAGCTATTTGAAGGAAAGTCAGCTGCAAATCAGTGGGAAGCATCCAACAGCAAAGTTCTATAATACACAGTATTGGCTTGTCCCCTCAAATAGACAGAACTGCAGCCTCCAGGTTATCCAGAATCATACAGGGTAAGAAAGGCAGAAAAATAGACCTTTTATAATGTTTAAAAAAGCATTTTAGAAAGCTTAGAGGAGTATAAAAAGTGGTGGGGGAGGGGCTGTGAAGTGAAATTGAAAATTAGGTAAGCCAATTGAGGATACAACAATAAATTAACTGCAGAAATTAAGGAAAAGCCAAAGATACCTAATGGAAACATTAAGAGTAAGTGGATGACTAAGAGAATGCTTGACCTTATCAGACGCTAATATGGTAGAAAACAAAGGGTGGAACTGGAGCTCAGAAATAGAGAAAAAAAGGCAGATAAAGGGTAAAGGTCAACCCAGGAGAATCAATAGCTGCTAATGGGGGTCATTAGTGACTGACAGAGTTGTTTGCAGTAGCAGCCCATGTGATGACGAGCAAAAACAAAGTTGCTGGAAAAGCTCAGCAGGTCTGGAAGAAGTCCTCAGAAGTTCTGAGGAAGGGTCACCGGAACCGAAACGTTAACTCTGTTTTCTCCTCCACGGATGCTGCCAGACCTGCTGAGCTTTTCCAGCAACTTTGTTTTTGTTCCTGATTTACTGCATCGCAGTTCTTTTGGTTTTTATCTGATGAGGAGGCCTGGTGTATGGGGTTTGGGGTAGGACATGAGAAAAGGGAGGAGCAAACGCTCCTACCTTCTGTGACCTCTCCCATTTTTTGTTTTCTGTTCACACGAGAGAAGGTGCGCAGGCCCTAAAATTATTAAACTCAATATTGAATCCAGAAGGTTGTAGGGTCTCCAATGGAAACTGAAATTCTTTTCTTCTAGCTTGCACTGAGCTTCATTGGAGCATTGCAGTGAGCCTGAGTCAGAGATGTTGACAACGGAACATGGTAGTGTCTTGAAACGGTAGGCTACAGAAAGCTCAGGTTCATTTTTGCCGGCAGAACATAGGTATTATGCAAAATGGTCACCAAGTCTGCAGTTTTTCTCCCCTATATAGAGGAGACCACAATAGACAAACAGGAGGCTGGAAGAACAAAGCAGGCCAGGCAGCATCTGGAGGAAAGGAGAAGTCAATGTTTCGGATATTACCCTTCTTCAGGACTGGATGTAGGGATAGGGGATGCTGCAGATAGAGTGGGTGGCGGAGAGTTGTAGTGGCCTGGTGGTGATAGGTGGGCATTGGCAGCAGGTACGACTGATTGGTCGATGAGAGGGAGGAATCCGATTGGTGGCTGGAAGGAAGGGTCAGAAGGTGCAATGGAAGGGAGGAGATGGGGCTGGAAGGGGAGGCAGGGGATGGGAGGGAAGGTTATTTGAAATTGGAGAACTTTGAGTCATCCAGGCTGTAGGGTGCCCAGGTGGAAGATAAGGTGTTGTTCTTCAAATTTCCGTTCTGAATTGCTGCGACACTGGGGGAGGCCAAGGGCAGACATGTTGGAGGGTGGAGTTGAGGGTGGAGTTGAAATGGGTGGTGATTGGGAGGTTAGGCTGGCCGTTGCGGGCCAGGTGAAGATGCTCGGCGAAGTGGTCACCTAGTCTACATTTGGTCTCACTGATGTAGAGAAGACCACATCGGGAGCAGCGGATACAATAGACTAGGTTGGAGGAGATGTAGGTGAAGCTCTGTCACACCTGGAAGGGCTGTTTAGGGCCCTGGATGGAGTTGAGGGAGGTGGTGTGTGGGCACGTGTTGCATCTTTTATGGTTACAGGGGAAGGTACCGAGTGGGTTGGAGTAGATGGTGCGGAGTGTGTCACGAACTAAGGACTGGAGAAGGGAATGGTCCTTGCGGAAGGCAGAGAGGGGTGGGGAGTGGAAGATGTTCTGGGTGGTGGGATCTAATTGTACTTGGTGGAAGTGTTTGAGGATGATACTTAGAATAATGCAGTAGAGAAGACCACGTTGTGAGCAGTGAATGCAGTAGATGGGATTGAGTGAAGTGCAGGTAAATTGCTGCATCACCTGGAAGGTATGTCTGGGTCCTTGGATACTGAGGAGGAAGGATGTACATGTAAAGGAATTGCATGTCCATGACAAAGGAGAGAGGTGGCTGGGGTGTAATTTTAAAGATGTGGCATAAAAATATTTCCTGTGATTATGCAAAGCTGCTTTACTTTGTCCTGAGTGTATTCTGACCTCCATACAAAGCAACTTAAGAATGGGCTTGGGAATGGAACCCATTTGCAACCTGAGGACTGCCTGGATAAGAACAGGGATTTGATGCTGGAATGATATAAGACACTGGTTAGGCCCCAGCTGGAGTTTTATGTACAGTTCTGACCATCAAATTACAGGAAGGACATCATAGCTCCAGAGACAGGACAGAGGAGCTTTACAAGAATACTGTCACAACTTAAAAGTCACAACAAGGAGGGAAGATTAGACAGGCTGGACTTGTTTTCTTCAGAACAGAGGAGTCTGATGAGTGAATTCATTCAGGTATGCAAAATAATTAAGGGTCTATATAGAATGTACAAGGAAGACTTGTGTCCCTTAGCAGAGAGTTCAATTACCAAGGGGCATACATTTAAGAGAATTGATGCTAGGACTGTGGGGACATGAAGAAAAACATTTTCAGTGGATGGTGTGTATCTGGGATTCACTGGGCAGTTTAATGTTTGAATTGGGAATGTCAACTCATTTAAAAGGAACCTGAAATGAAGGTCCCTACAAGGCTACAAACCATATGTTGGGAAGTTGGATTGGAATAATTTAACTGGTTTATTCAACCAGTGCAGGCACTATGAGCTGAACGGCCTCTTCCTGTGTTGTCACATTTCTATTGTTATGTGATTTTTATTTTAGTTGTTATATTTTTAAAAGCTTTTCTTTTTGTCCTTCAATCAGGTATGGTGTTTCTGTAAAATTTTTATTGTCAAAATTTGTCGCAGTAGAGGTTAAACTTGGGGGTGTGGAAACCGAAGTCTGTTTCTTGAAGTAATCTGGCAAAAAATACAAAGAATTTGCCACCTTTTTAATGTATCTGTGGGCAGCAAACTGTGTGACATTAAAGATATCTTCGGAGATAATCAGAGGCTGTCACAAAGATTATTAGTCATGGTGTTGTGGGTGGCTAATTGTAGTGACATTCCTGTTCTATAGGTTAGCTGGAGTTCTTGTCAGAAACATAATCACTGCCCTTTTGCTCAACCATAGTTTTGTAATTTCAGATTAAATCCAGGTTGCTGGCTCTAAGATGCCCACCAAATGAGGGCAGTGGTAAGTCTGGACAATATATGTTCTTGTGAGAATGGAATAGAATAGCAATTTATTGTCATGTATATTTTTGCAAGAAAAATACACATGACAATTTTTCTAAGTCATCATACCGTAGCATTTAAATTAATGACAGAAGTCATATAATATACAAAAAAGATATAAAAGTTCACCACAGTTCAACTAATGGCTCTTGGGTTCAGGGCATGCTGGGAAAGCAGGCTGAAATGCCACACAGGGCTGGGCTGAGACTGCAACGCCAGGCAGAGACACAGCCTCCATGCCCAGGCTAGACCTGCACGCTGGGCTGTTGGAAGACCTGGAAAGCACCGCCCAAGCCAGGATGTGACCCTCATGCCAGGACGAGACCCGTATGACGGGACCACAACTTCACGCCAGGCTGCTGTCATACTAGGTAGGCAGCGATGAAGACCTCGACTAGGCTGGGACAGGACCACCACCCCGGGCTGAGACTGCCCCCTCCTGGACAAGACCACCACCCCGGGCCGAGACCGCGCCCCCCTGGACAAGACTACCACCCCGAGCCGAGACCACCCACTCCTGGACAAGACCACCACCCCGGAATCCATCTCACTGCTGGGCCTGGGGTGGGAGAAAACACTTTCTGCCAAAGTCATTTTAAGAAGGTAAGGTACCGTAATAAATGGAAACACTGAAAAAAAAGCATAGAAAGAAAAAGTAAAGCAGACAGAGGAGATGAGCTCTGGGCTCCTGGGCTGAGGAAACCGTGTGGTGTGCTGTTACTCTGCCTCTCTCTTGGGGGGACAAAGACCATCCACCATCTCTAAACTCCAACTCTGCTGCTGCTATGTTCTTTTATCAGTCAAGACCAATGCCAGAACAACAGGAATGCTATCTCCTCGATGAAATGTACACAGAATAACCTGAGATCAGAAGCAGCTAAATCCTGGAGATTCCTTGCTGTTGCACAATCCAGCCATTCTGAAAATTCTCCTCTACTGCCTGATGATTTCTCAGTATCAGAATTGTCTGGCCTGAGAGAATGCATTTCACGTTTTCTAGAATAGCAATTTTTAAAAGAAGCGCAGTTCCAATGAAACAAAAGACTGAAGATGTAAATTCAGTGGCTGTCTGAACAAACAGGCTTTGGAATTTCAAAGGAGCAACAAAGGGAGAAATAAACAGGGTATTGAACTGTAATCTCCTGTGATTATCTCAGACTGTGAAAGCACTGTCCGATTGGAAGTACAGCTCCGTGTTTCTGAGGGGGACCTGAGCAGAGTCTCTGCTCCAAAACGTGGAGCTCCACTTTCTGTGAAAAATGGAGGCCAGGGTAGCAATCAGCATGAGATAGTCACTCTTTGGAAAATCTGCCCCCATGACAGCAAACATGAGGGTGAAATGGGGTCCAGAAAAAGCTTATGGTATGGAAAATAAAATGGCAACAAAACACAGGCCATGCTCCAGGCAAAGCAATGATAACAGTCAGAGTTATTCAAGCTCGTGATCTGCATGAGAAACCTTAAATAGGATACTATTTTAGACTTACACAGAAGCTGTTCATATTTTTTTAAAAGGAGAACTCTGATTATTTCTGCTATTGCAGTATGACCATAATGATGATGCTGTCCTAATGTCAGTTCAGCATGTGATTATATAAACTGTCCCTTAACAAAGCAGACAACAGCCGAGAATTCCACTGATATAGGACATCAGTCAAGTTTATTCTGCTGCTACTGCCGCTCAGTGCTCTGAGCATTATTGCCTGCTGTAGCAAGTAGGGAGGTCATACTGAAAGATAGCAAGGATGAGAACGTTTTTGGAAAATGCGGACATAGGAATTAGGAGTCGGAGTAGGCAATTCAGCCTTTCAAGCCCGCTCCACCATTTAACATGACCATGGCTAATCTTATCCTGGTCTCAAGTCTACTTTCCTACCTGCTCCCTATAGCCCTTTATCCCACTTCTCATCAGAAACATATATCTATTTCTTTCTTAAATCTCTTGATTGATTCTGTCTCCACTGTATTCTTGGCAGTGAATTCCAGAGATTTACAACACTCTGAGAGAAGCAATTTCTCTTCATCTCCATTTTGAACCTAACTCCTCTCACTCTATATCTATGACCCCTTGTTCAAGACTTTCCCACAAGGGGGAGCATCTGTTCAACATCCACCTTAACAAACCCCTTCAGCATTTTATATACTTCACTCAGATACCACCCTACACCCCGCCCTTCCATTCTTCTGAACTCCAGCAAGTACAAGGCGAAACTGTTCAACTGCTTCTCATATGACAGCCCTTTCATACCTGAAATCAACCTGATGAACCTCCTCTGAACTGCCTCCAGTGTCATCATATCCTTCCTCGTAAGGAGGTGAGAACTGGAGACAGTATTCCAAGTGTGGTCTCAGCAATGCCTTATATAATTGTAATGACATTTCTGTACTTTAATAATCCAGTTCTTTTGCAATAAATGCCAGGAATTACATTTGCCTTTCTTTTTATATATTGCATCTGCATACTCACTTCCTGTGATTCATGCACGACGATCCCTAAATCCCTCTGTGCTGATGCACTTCGAATTTGCTTCCATTTGATAATAATTTGCCCTTTTAGTTTTCTGGCCAAACTAGACAACCTCACATTTATCCACATTAAATTCCAACTGTAAGATTCTGGCCCATTTTCCTAGCCTAACAATATCCATCTGTAAACTCTTTATCTTCTCATCACTGCCTGCTTTCCCACCTATTTCAGTATTATTGCGAACTTTGCTATGTTACATTCTGATCCTACTTGCAGATCATTTATATAGAATTCAAACAGTTGAGGTCCAATAACAACAGCAGCCCACTAGTTACAGTTCATCATCCAGAGAAGGACCCATTTATCCCAACCCTCTGATATCTGTCAGTCAGCCAATCCTCTATCCCAGCCAATGCACTACCCTTAACCCTCGGAATCTAACCTCTTCGATCAGTCTTTTATGTGGCACCTTGTCAAATGTCTCCTAGAAGTCTAGATATACCACATCCACTGGATCCCTACTATCCACCTTACAGGTTATATCCTTAAAGAACTCCAGCAAGTTTGTCAAGCACAACTTGCCCTTCATGAAAGTCTACTGACGCTGGTGAATTGAGCTTTGTTTTTTCAAGTGTTCCAACATCTTCCCCATTACAGAAGTCAAACCAAATAGCCTATAGTTTCCCACATTTGCCTGTCTCCTTTTTTGAATAACACTGTCACAGTAACATGGTTCCAATCCATTGATACCTTTCCAGAATCCAGGGAATTTTTGAAAAACATACCTAATGTATCTAACATCTCAGCTACCACCTCCTTTAATAACCAAGGGTGCAAGATGTCCTGGACATCTATCTGCCTCTAATCCCATCAGATTACTTAATACCTTCTCCCTAGTTATAATAATTTCATCAAGTTTCTCTGTAGTAACGGCAATTCTTGGGAAGAAATTATTATCTTCCACTGTGAAAATAAAGACAAACTATTGACTTAGTGCCTCTGCGATTTCTGAGAGTCGCATTGTTACTTCGTCATTTTTGTCCTCTAAATGGTCAACATTTACTTTCACCATTCTTTTCCTTTGAATATACTTATTTGGATGACGGTCAACCTCTGAGATCAGACACTCAGAGTGGAAAATTGGCCATTCTTAGAACTCAGTTAAAAACCAAAGTAAAAGCATTTAAACAAACAATAGATTGTGTATCAGGTTTGAGACATATGGAGGCTAATAAGTTAGCTTGAAATTATTGAGTTTCATGTCGGCTGGTGAGATGACAACACTCAAAAACTCTCTGGCATGGGTATTCACAGAGCTCTTGCAGACTCAAGGGAAATTTACGAATGATGGACAGAACATGGATCTAAAGTTGGTAGGAGGGCCATTTAAAATATAGTACTGAGTGAAAACAGACTCAATTGCTGCAGTAGCAAGGTTTTCAATATACAATGGGAATATCACCAAATTTTAAAGTGTATGTGTATGCTTTTGAAGAGCTGTAGAACTATCTGTCAAACAGCTATTTTGTGAAACTTGTGAAACTATAGCTACCAGCCTTCTCCCAGAGACTAAAGAACACAAATTGCAATATTATTTAAATCCCATGGAGAATTTTAAAAATTGTGCTCTCGTAGTTGCAATAGCCATTTGTGCACATCTCCACAAAAGCTATCATTATATGATTATGAATTCTTGGCTGCTTTCCACAAGCTATAATTTTCTCAGCTGTATATCCTAAGTTTGCAGATTAATTGGCAGTTTAAAGATTTTATTCATGGATTAATGAAAGGATTTTAAGAGCCAAGAGTAGTGATTGTGTTGGCTTAAATTGACACCAAGTTGGCATTGCTATAAGTCACCACGGAAGTGACTAGAGAATGAGTTGGCATTAAAGAGGCATGAGAGCATGGAGGATGCAGGGAAAGTGGGGAACAGGTTGATGGAAAGTGAAGGTGAGAGCTAGAGGCCCTGCAATTTAACAAAACATATGGGTCCAAGCCTAAGAGAAAAAAAAAAACAGACTTCCTAAACAGTAATTGACAGCTCCTCTGTATGAGGATATTGAGCTAAATTAAGCCAACATTTGTACCAACATCCAGAGGAGATTCTCCTGAAGTGATTATACCAAGGGAGGAAATATTCTGACTCATACAACCCATCTTGAGACCAGGGCTCTGTGCCAGATATTTCCATTCTGCACAAGAATGGATTTGAGGAAAGCTTTTCAATATTATAAAGGAAACAAGTGGCAGGAATCTCTATGCCCGTTACCTTATCATCTGTCATTAGGATAATTTAGTATTTATTATTAAATAATTCATAGCAAGTCACTTAGTTAAGCACAAGATAACAGACAGTCAACACACCTTTGTGAAAGGAGATCATGTTTGAGCAATCTATTTGAGTTCTTTTAGGAAGTGACGTTTGCTGTGGATATAGGAGAACGGGTGCACCATAGTCAGATTCTCAGAAGGTGTTTGCTAAGGTGTCACATCAAAGGTTATTGCAGGGAATGAAAGCTCGTGGTGTAAGGGTTAACATATTGACATGGATAGAAAATTGACTAGCTAACAGGATGCAGACAGTTGGCATAAATGGGTCTTTTTCAGGTTGTCAAGATATAACAAATGGTGTGCCACAGAGTTAATGTTAGCACCTCAACAGTTTATAATTTATTTAAATGACTTAGAAAATGGGACAGGAGGTATGATTCCCAAATTTGCTAATGCCACAAAGGTAAGTAGAAAAGTAAGTCATGAGAAGGACTTAAGAAGGCTACAAAAAGATAGTAGGAACAAAATCAAAGCTGCTGGAGTAGCTCAGAGGGTCTGGCAGCATCTGTGAAGGAAAATACATAGTTAACGTTTTGGGTCCAAACTTCTGAGGAAGGGTCACCGAACCCAAAACGTTAGCTCTGTTTCTTTTTACCTTCACAGATGCTTCCAGGCCTGCTGAGCTTTTCCAGCAACTTTCTTGTTGTTCCTGATTTACAACATCTGTAGTTCTTTTGGGTTTTTTTTTCCACAAAGATATTGATAGCTTGAATGTGTTGGCAAAGATGTGGCAAATGGAGTATAATGTGTAAAGTGTGAAATTGTCCATTTTGAAAGGAAGAATAAAAAAACAGGCATGTTAACTGAGTGGTGAGAAATTGCAGAGCTCTGGGATGTAGAGGGATTTGGGTGTTCTAGTGCACGAATCAAAACTTTAGTAAGCAGTTACAGTGAAGAAAGTTAACAGAATGCAATCATTTCTTGCAAAACAGGTTAAAGATGAATATAATTCTTCAGACATACAGTACTGACTGCCTTATTTAAAGGAAGATGTAAATATCTTTTGAGGTGGTTCAGCAATTTATCAGGCTAACAGTTGGGATGAGAGGATTGTCTTATGAGGAAAGGTTGGACAAGGTGAGGCTTGCATTGAGAGAGAGTAAGAACTGCAGATGCTGGAGTCAGAGACAACACGGTGTGTAGCTGGAAGAACACAGCAGGCCAGGCAGCATCAGAGACAACAAAGAGTGGAGCTGGAAGATGCCCGCTATGCTCCTCCAGCTCCACACAGGCTTGCATTGGCTTGAAGTTAGGAGAGTAAGAGTCAACCTGATTCATACATATAATATCCTGAAGAGCCTTGACAGGATAGATAACAAGATGTGGAGCTGGAGGAACATAGCAGGCCAGGCAGCATCAGAGGAGCAGGAAAGCTGACGTTTGGGGTGTAGACCCTTATTCAGAAAATTTTTGAAAAAAACTAGAACAGAATTGAAATTTTTTTTCCCTTTCCCTCTGTTCCTCATGAAGCCCGGTGACAATACTGACTCAACAGAAGCACCAGGAAGCTAAGAACTCAAAAGGTAATGAGAATATTCTTACAATTCTAGAAATCAACAAATCAACAGTGGGTTTCAAGCTAAACATTTATGATTTGTGGATATTCAAATGACTCTGACATACTTTGTTCCAAATATATTTCAGGTTGGGGGTCAACCTGCGCTGTGGACCAGTGGAGGCTTGAAAAAACAATGCCAGTTGTTACTTCATTGGGTTTTATAGTAGGAACACTGTCTATGCTGACAGTGAGGCTCACTTAGGAATGACTATTGGCCCTACCCACTGTGCTCTCACCCACAGACACCATTCTGTGCCTACAAAATGAGTTTCTTCCACTTGCCTTTTGCCTGGTGCTCTTGTTCTGCCCACACCCTAACATCAACCTGAGCAAAGAGTGAAAATTATTTAAGTCGTGTGTAACAGTTCACTTTTCGCTGCTGGCAAATTTTTTTTTAAATTTACCCACACCCCCAGTAGACATATTGACAATACACCGGCAGCGATCCAGTGGGTTCATGTGTGAGTTAGTGACATGAGCCAATTCGGTGACTTTGTTTTGCTGTAGGACAACTAGTGCTTATTTCCCCATCTCTACATTGCACAGGTCTTAAAAAAAAAGACAGAAGAAGCAGGTCAAATTCTGTATAAACATGTAGCTGGCATGAGTAACCAACATGGAATCTTCTGGTGACTTGCTAAACATTGAAGTCTCACAGAGGAGAAAGATGGCAGCCCATTCCCCCACCCCCCAAGACTATATCTCACGTGACCAATGGTTTAAATTAAAACCAAAGACGTAGCTGTGAGGTGCTATGGAGTAATACCTTGACGCTTAGTCACAAGAATGAATTCCTTGCATTGTCTAACAGCTATCATGACTTAATGTTAACAGCCGGATATCAAACTGCCCTCCTGGAGAAGCAGTAGAAACCTTCCCAAGCTCATGAGATCTCCTCATCAGATGACTCTCACACAAGACCATATCTGTGCGCAAGAACTTATTTGATTTCTGTTCTTTGCCAACAAATTCTGGGACAGAACCCTTGGGATGCTGAAGCAGCAATTCTAGTGCCAAGTCAAATCAGGAGGGACCCTGCAGCATTCTCCAAAACAGTCATTGTAGAGTATTTTTAGTGTGCGATGATCCAGAATAATGCAAGTTTTCATTTTTCTGGGACAATGCATGTTCAAGTGGTGTAGAACCAACAACAACAACAAAAACAAATTTGCTGGAAAAGCTCAGCAGGTCTGGCAGCATCTATGAAGGAAAAAACAGAGTTACCGTTTCGGGTCTGGTGACCCTTCCTCAGAACTTGAAGGAAAAATCAGTTAACGTTTCCTGAAGGAGCCAACTCTCAGCTTAAGGCCACACCCGTACACTCGGCAATTTGATCCAGCAAGAATCCATTTTCAATTTTGCACCTGAAAGTTGCTTAGTGTCTAATGTCTGAAGCAGTACAAAAGCCAAGTACGGCAGGTTCTTTCTTTAGTTTGCAACATAAAATTAACTCTGTTGAAAAACTGTGACCGTGACATTTAACTTGCTTTTAGGCCAATTATGGTTGGAGAACTTTCCAGAAGCCGATCAGTCAGCCATTCAGGGCTATCAGTGTCAGGATGCTCTCCAAATAACAGGTGAGGAGCCCAATGTCGGACAATGTACCACCCATCTTCTGTGTTGCCTGGGCCCTGTATTCTTCATGGAATGGAAAAGAGGCCAATATTAAAGGAGATGAAACTTGGTGGCGCAGCTGTTATTCTTGGTGCAGGTGGAGAGATCTCCCCAGCAAGGAAGTTGGCAGCATGGAGGGCATGGATGGTTATTGGTGTCTGGGTGAGAATGAATGAGAGAAAATATTACGGCTACTGAGAGTGATGGAGCAGGAGCCTTGGTATGTGAGAAGGCACAGCAGCAGACATAGGGTGAGAGTGAGATATCTAAGAAAAGTTGGAATACTTAACCTGGCTAAGTAAATAAGACCAATAGCCTTATTATGGCTCTGCTGGCATTCCTCTTGATCATATATGTGAGGGAATCACAGAGCCAAATTTTGCTAACTGCCTGGAGATATCTGGGAGGAGGAAAATTGTGGAGAAAGGCATCAGGAGCGAAGCCTGGCATGATTATCTGACGCACGGGATATGTTCAATGGCTGGAGTGACAGAGATTTGATTGGCAGCTGACCAAAGGTGGACGGTCAATGAGCATAATAGTTAGTTCACATCTCATAGTTTTACTAGGCCACTGGAGTTTTATGACCCTGTTTGGAATGGACTCCTTTGCTATCAGCTGCATCGAGGCAGCACCCCAGTGTCTTCCTGGGAACTCGATGGGGATCTGGGTATTTTCAGGGGAAGGTTCTATTTCTAGTTACCTGTCAGCGTGCCTCAACCTGAGGGAGACTACTTTCCTTGAAGCCTGAGTTGCAGCTAAGTCTGTCAATGTTGCTGTAAAGGCTGCGGCTCTCTCAGTGTTTTGCCTTAAGAGGAAATGTATTCTGATCCTTCTAACTCTGTAGGAATTACTGGTAATCAAAAGTTGGCTTTTTAATTGCAGCCTAACTTTTGAAGAAGGCTGGTTAAAATGTTAAAGACATCGAACCATTCAAAGAAACAACAAAGAAGAAAAATAGATCATGAGTCATTTAGAAAACTGACCACAAAGCTGCCCTAACTGGCTACTCATCACTTGTGACCAAAATGTTCCTGTCTTAATCCCACCTTCAGAAAAATGGTTAGTGGGGAATGCTGCCTGCAATCTAACGTACTGCCCACTGTGTTATGGCAAAATTATCTCCCTGTTGATGCACGTGGAGCATTCAGGGTTCATAATTGCTGTGGTTAGAAAAAAAAAGCAAGGGTCAAATGACTTTAGATGTAATAACACAAAGTCATTGAGACATCCTTTGAGAGAAATCATTTCTTCAGGAAAGAAAAGTTCATTAGCTGCATATTAATTCTTTCAGCTGAAAGCCCCGTTTTCTTTAACTTAGGCAGAGTCACGTCGACATACTAAGAAAGAGACAAGAGACCTTTATTATCACTTTGCACCTGGATAACGGCCATCCATTATTGTGCTGTTTCGTCTGGGGGGTATTTTGTGTTTTGGAATTATATGCTGCTGTGGTTGAGCCAAGCAATCCAGCAAATGCTCAAACATGAACACAGTCCAGATTGGAATCAAAACAAATTGCATTTCTCATGGGAAGAGAGGAAATTGGCAGATGTCCTACAAACACTAGCTAATCATTGCAGTCATCCCAAAGATACAGAACATTGCCATTTTCTGAAGACAGGACAGCTTTCTTAAGATATGTGTCATGTTTCAGCTAAATTATCTATCTGGCTTTAATTCATCCCTGGCTGGAATATGTTTATAATTCTACATCCAAAAACAAACCAACATCTTTGAGTCCACTGCTCGCCTCCCAGCCTTTACTGGCTTAGCTGAGGGAGGTGTTACAATGAGAAAAAAGTCATACATGAGACCACAGAGAGTCCCCCTCCTCCTTGAAACAAATAGTATGCACAGTACTGACAGGCATGGGAGCAGATTAACTGCCTCATGCTCAGCTGGAAAGTGGTGTATATGTTGTGTGACTCAAAAAGACAAGTTAAAAAGTGTCTAGGCCCGAAATGTCAAGCTTTCCTGCTCCTATGATGCTGCTTGGCCTGCTATGTTCATCCAGCTCTATACCTTGTTATCTTAAAAAGTAGGGCAACTTGCATTCAGTTCATCAGATTAAGTTTGCTGCACTTGGCAGAGATTTTTAAATGTTAAAGAAAGCAGGCCTACCATCAAATTTGGAAAGAAGAAATACTATAGATCTGCTGCTTTAAAATTAAATATGCAGCCATCTGATAAATGGAAGATCTTGTGGGCAGTATGTGCACAGCCTGAGGAGGAAAAAGTAGTTTCTTTGCGATTAAGTGAAATTTTCTCTGCTAAGCCATCACTCATAATCAAAGACAACCTGAGCATTCATCATTCCTGGATCATTATACAAATGATGGCTAAGGTATTCAAATCAACCTTGAAGATTTCTGCTCCAGTACCTGAATGAAACAATTTGCATCTGAGAGAGGGAGAGGAAACTGCATAAAATTGTAATTGTTCTGAAGTAACTTTTGCAGGAACTAAAGGCTTATTTTGGAAAAAAACTTGACTTTAACTTAGATGTGATCCAGAAAATATCAACAACAAGGAAAACAAGGCATTGGAATAACAATTTTGGGTACCTTTTAATGTTTCCCTCGTGATTGTTGTGTGATTCTTGTTCCTGCATCAAGTTAAGGAACTTGATAAATTGGTGATAGAGCAATATGATCTCTAATCATGTCTGTTATACTCCATTTGAGATTTGTATTGGTGCTTGAGGATAATGGAAGTTAAAAACAAGATCTTGCGCGATCAGCCCTTTTCAGTCTCACAATGTTTATTTCTATTCATAACGTTGGTTCCATTGAGTAATTGTTTGTTGTAATGATTTTCTAAGAAGTAATGCTTTTCCTATGCGATTTTCTACAAATTAATTGAGTTTGCCTAGAAGAATCTTCACCTCAGCCTATTTTTTTTGGGCTACAGGATCTATGTCTGAGATTCCCATAAATTCCATCCTAATGCTTTTATTATTCAGGATGTCATCAAAACAATGGCTCCAAATCCACAACTGTCTTCATTAAGTTTCAGGCTGATTCTTTCTGTAATTTCAGGTGTTTGCCAAACCCCCCAATATTATATTGTTCATCACTGTGTTGACACTGTCAAAGAGCAGGTATACCAAGTGAACGGTTGTGCAATGTATTTCCAGAGTCAAACACATTGGAGAAGCTATAATCAGTTAGTTGCCCATTAAGATATTCCCAGCTTGGAACCTACCTTGTTTAGATTTGTTTTCAGATATTTGAAGTTACTCTGAACTTGTAAAAATATTCTGCATTGTGTATTAAAACTTTGTGTAGAAATAAACAGTGTGACATCTTGGTGCCTTTTTTTTATTGCAGTTTTTTTTACAGCAGCTTAGAATGGAATAAATGAACCTTCCCTCGTATCTTACCAACAATTTGTTTGTCATGGAACCTTTAGGTTACATGAGGAATATATGATTAAAATGAGCTAGATGGGTCATTTTGAAGCCTGGTCATTGACTGATCTCCAAGAATGTAATACAGAAATAAAGTAATTCTTGATGAGCAAATATTATGGCTTTTTTAAAAATTAAAACAAAAGAACAAATCTCCAATTGTGTGGGATTACAATCCACTAGATCACATTTGTCAAAAATGAGACCCTAAACAATTTAAAGATAAACATCTTAAATTCTGGGATTGCACAATACTACATGGACAATTCACATGAAAACTCTTCTAAAATTATTTCATGAGATATGGGCATTTCTGGCAAGACCAGCATTTCTTGCACACCTTAACTGTCCTTAGGAAGACAGTGGTTAGCTACTTGATGAAGCATTTTAGTCTATCTATGTCTGTAATTTAACTGAGGTAAAGAAAGCCTTTTGTAAAGAAAAAGCAGCAATCATGTGTTCAGAATATGATCTGAGTTTATCTCCATTAGAATGAAGAAACCTCAACTGTAGACCAGTGAGGCAGATGCTAGTCTTGGGTAAGTTGTTGGGGAGCATTCTGAGGGACAGGATTTACATGTATTTGGAAAGGCAAGGACTGATTAAGGACAGTTAACATGGCTTTGTGCGTGGGGAATCGTGTCTGATTAACATGGTTGAGTTTTTTGAAGAAGTGATGAAGAAGATTGATGAAGGCAGAGCAGTGGACATTGTCTATATGGGCTTCAGCAAGGCATTCGATAAAGCTCTGCATGGTAGACTGGTTAGCAAGATTAGATCACATGAAATACAGGGACAGCCAGCCATTTGGGTAAAACATTGGCTTGAAGGTAGGAGAAAGAGGGTGGTGATGGAGGGATACTTTTCGAGTTGGAGGCCTGTGACCAGTGGTGCACTGCAACAATCAGTGCTGGGTCCACGGTTTTTTGTCATTTCTTTAATTTATTTTAATGTGAGTGTAGAAGGTATTGTTAGTAAGTTTGCAGATGACACCAAAATTGGTGGTGTGGTGGACAGCAAGAAGGCTACCCCAGAGTACAATAGGACCTTGATCAGATGGGCAAATGGGCTAAGGAGTGGCAAATGGAGCTTAATTTAGATAAATGTGCGTGTTGCCTGTTGGAAAGGAGAATCAGGGCAGGACTTATATACTTAAGGGCAAGGTCCTGGGGAGTGTTGCTGGACAAATAGGCCTTGGAGTGGTAGTTCATAGTTCCTTGAAAGTAGAGTTGCAGATCAACGGGTGTGGGGGGGAAAGATTTAAAAGGGACCTAAGGGGCATTTTTTTCATGCAGAGGGTGGTGCACGTATGGAATGAGCTGCCAGAAGAGGTGGTGCAGGCTGGTACAATAACGGTATTTAATAGGATTCTGAATAAGTACATGAATGGGAAGGGTTTAGGTGAATAGAGGCCAAACGCTGGCAAACGGGACTAGATCAGTTTAGGATATTTGGTCCGCATGGATGAATTGGACCAAAGGGTCTGTTTCTGTGCTGTACATCTCTATGACTCTATGACTCTTTCTTGCACCCAGACAATTGAATCAGGCCTGCTTTGCTAAGGAGATCGAAGAGGTAATAGAATACTGTCCGGCATGTGCAATTGCCAGGTATTATTGCAGTAAACTATTTGGAAATAAGATTATAACCTACACATAGCAACATTATGACTTGTGGGTCAGCCATAAGCCCGGGGAAATGAGTTCAGACAGCAGCTGAAAAAGGGTCACTGGACCCAAAACATTAACGCTGATTTATCTCCACAGGTGCTGCCAGACCTGCTGAGTTTTTCCAACACTTTACAATTTTTTTTCAGATCGCAACTGTTCTCCTTCTGATCATCTTCAGTTAACCAGCCCCTTTGCAATTTCCTGTGGCAAATTCCAATCCTAAGCCTTGATTGGAATCTTGGCATTTTGCAAGATGCAATTCTAAAATCTCAAGTTCACAGTCAGCAACAGGAATTGTAAACATTTATTCCAATAACATTGGTAGTGCTCCAGCTGTTTTCAATACAATACTAATAGCATTCAATCCCACTTCTAAAACTAAATTGTTGCAGATGCAGGAAATCTGAAATCACAACAGAAAATGCTGCAATGCCCAGCAGGTCTGAGAGCATATGTGGAGTGAGAAAAAGAAATAATATTTCAGGTCAGTGATCCAACAAACACAAGACATCTATATTCAATGCCTGAAATTGCTTTCCTCTCAAAGCATACACTTGGTCTTTCCAGTGTTGCACAGCAATTGTTCTATCTTCTGCTTGGAGTGATATGGAGCCTTAGTGTCTTTTAAATGATTCTATTGTGGTCTGTGTTCATTCAAACAACAGCTTTTTATCCACAGAAATTGACATACACATTGAGAGGTCAAATGAGCCCAGTGCAACTTTTCCATAAGATTTCTCTCCAGCTTCACTTTGGTCAGGTGAAATTACATTATCAATACATTATGGTCTCTTACACTCATGCTGTTGACCCGTTAGTGCACGCTGAAATTATTATTTTTTTCTATTTGTTTGCACATTTTTCCCCATACTGCACAATGGTAGCCTTATCCCCATTATTCATGCATACATTTCCAAAGGTTGAACCACAATGGGTAATAGATACTGTGCTCTGTACAGCCAGTGCCAATGCAAGTGATCTCTCACAAAATGAGCTTTGACCAACAGTGTGGCAGCTTTTTCACTGGACTGATTTTTAATCTACTTTTCGTCATTAGCTAAAGCAGAAGAAGCTTTCAGTTTCCTCATTGCACTGCTCTTCAGCTGCTGAGTTTGCTCTTTTATTGCTTCCACTGTCCCTATCTGTACTGCCTTGGTAAAGATCAGGGTAGATTTCCATCGCAGACGTATTTATAGTATTGTTACAGTGCAGACGTAGGCCACTCAGTCTATTATGCCAGCACCAGCTCATTAAATATGTACTATTACCTAGTGCCAATCCCCTGTTTTTAAATCCCTATTACCTTGCACATTACTCTTGTCCAAATAATCATCCAATGCCCCCTTAAATAACTCAATACTCTTGGAGACTATTTGACACTCTTGAAGTTTTAAGTAATGATTCTGTCAGATTATTAAATCTGCAAGTCTCACTGTTAAATCCAAGATTCATTGCCCTGCTCAGCTATGAAGAATGCTTGTCTCTCACACATCCAAGGCTGAATTTTCAAATGAATTCAGAGAAATCCTTTCTTTTTAGCTTTTGTGGCCATCTTTTTTTCCTCTAACACTCCGTTAAGAACTTGTGTTCCAGGGTCAAATTCAATTTCATAAAGTGAACCTCGAAAAATTCAAGAGGGCTGGTGATTCTAAACCTGCTCTGGTGTCAATACTGCACCAAAGATGATACTTCAACGTTTATGGAGGAAATCCCAATTTTCCTCCACATTCCCACCACCACATTATTTTCTTGTTTTTTTTTTGTGGATCAAGAATGTCAAAACACACACCTATCCCTGTATGTTTGAACTCCCTATTTTAGATAGGATCAAAATCAACGTCTCTTCTCCATGCCATAGCGCAGGCTTGGGAAGCCCAATAAAAGCATGTTAGCTTCTACAGCTTCTTCTTGATGAAAGTGGAGAACATTCTAAGGAGTCTGAAATTTACAGAAGTTGTGTGAAGTGGTTTCACACCTTGAAATGCCATTATTTGATGCTATATTGTGTTTTAGATGTGTTTTAATCTAATGATTCGTCATTGAGATCTGCATTTTAAAGGTAAATTGACACTTACATTGACTAGCCTGTGAATTTGCTCGGATAGATTGCAGTGTATTTCAAATGGAGAAAACACGATAATGCAAAGAAAAATATATCAAAACTTTCTGTCAGCCTGCATTGTCATCTTTTCTACCATGATTTAAATGGCCTCCGTTGAGTCTAGGTAGCTTTCACAGTAGTGAGCTCCCCTCTAACGAAGGCAATCTTAGCCTAAATATGAAAACAGAAGCTCTCCGCTGCATTAGTGATGGTTGGAATTCTTCCTGAGAGTTTCATTGCTTTCCATTGGTACCTGCAATCCATTTGCCCTCGCGATTTTTCCACTTTCTGTGGGATTGCAGCTGGAAACAAATTTATTTGGTTTCTTTTTAGCTTTTGTGGCCATCTTTTTTTCTTCTAACTCTCCGTTAAGAACTTGTGTTCCAGGGTCAAATTCAATTTCATAAAGTGAACCTCAGAAAATTCAAGAGGGCTGGTGATTCTAAACCCGCTCTGGTGTAAATCTCAGAAGTGGAATTGTTTTAGTTACATAAAATTTACCAATAAGCCACTTTGAATATCTTGTTAAATCATTTTTCACACCAACCGTCAAATGTTAGTATGGTGCTTTACCAACCATTCAGACAAAGGTAGCAATAATGATGTGAAAACTTCAAACTAAGTTTTGCCAATAGGTATACAGAGGATAATCCAGATATTTAGAACCATCAAAGGCAGCGATTAAGGATATAGGTTATTTAGCTTGCTCTATGATCAGAGAAATTCAAGACATGAGTATTAATGAGCCTCCAGTAAAACTGGAGATTCAAAAAGTGATTTCCCAAAAGAGCAATAGACAGCTAACAGATTCTTTACTAAAGCACATAAAGCTTTCTAATTGTTTTAAAAGAGGGGGTTAATATTTCATTACAAGTAGGCAGCTATAAATCCTTGACTTATGGGGATTTATCAAGGTATGGGATAGAAGAGTAAAATTTTATTGAGACTTATATTTCTAATGGCTTTACCTGCAGGTGTTTATATTCCTCATAAAGTGGAGGAATTTGGAGTGGTCATAATTGGACCCAGTTAGATGAACAGAGATGCCACAATTTGACAAATAGCCTTCCATCAGTTTAAGCTATGATTTACTCCGGCTGAGCAGTAAAAAAGACCAACAGGGTGGAAAACACTCCCTTGTTAAAAAACAGAAACTAAGTTCACCACTGAGACTCTGAGCATTGACCATCCATTCCTGGAACTATGGATCAGAAATATAGTTGGCTGCATCAGAATTAATAGTTAGGAAGACAGTAGACAGTGTAATATCCTGTATTCTGCCAATTCTCCAAAGTGCCATTCAAAAACATTGTGTTCTCATAAACTGCCTTATTGCCTTCTTCTCCAGGCAATGAAAAGTTCTTTGGGTCTGACCTAATTTATGTAATTGTTCAATGTCTTAATTACAGCTTTATATAATTCAACCTTTAACAGACATAGTTTTAATCTGAAATTTGTGTGAAACGTTGAGATGTGTTTTTTCTTCATGAATTCCTAATCAGCAATAATATGTTGTAACCATATGCCTTTGACACATAACCAAGTCATTTTCCTAATGATTATATACTAAAATGAAAAATATGCTGACTGAAATAAGCAGCATTAATGCCACTGCAATGTGTTAAATCTTTCACAAAGATCATTTAGGTAATGTTCCATTCATTTTAGATTCATGAATATGCCTTTTCAGATTAGATGTGCACACCATAAATCTGAGGTTATCTGTTGCCACGTGTCATGTTATTATTTACAAGTGTACATGTTTGCCTTCTGCATTACTAGCTGTATAATAGTTACCTACTTTCCTATGCGGAATGTACACTGTAATTCTCCATTAATAGAGGTTAAATAAATAGCAACTTTTGGCACAGCAGCTCAATTTTACATTCCAGTCAGCAGGATTCTTCGACATGTGATTTCAACTCCAGCTGCTTTTTTTTTAGTTTCTGTCTTGCTCCAACACATGGAATTTAAATGTTACACTGGTTGACAGAAATGGAAAATGCTGAGAACACTCAATAGGTGTAAAAGCATCAGCAGAGGCAGAAATGGTTAATATTTCCAGTCTGGAGCCTTTCATCATAGCTGGGAAATGTTAGAAGTGCAAACCATTATGGGCAACGGGCGATAGGAGAAAAGAAGAAAAGGGGTGATCTAAGATAGGATGGAGGGCAGGAGAGATTAATTGCTGAAAAGGTTTCATGTTGCAAAGCCAAAAAGAAATGGGACAGGTAAAGAAACAAACATTGGCATGTTTGTCAGAACAAAGCAGAAATTTTTAAAAAGAACAACTGTTTAATCTACTTGATGATCTGTTTCAAACTATAATGCACTTTTTTTGATATTATTTATTCTCAGTACGCAGGTGATTGGAGGGAGGAGAAATGTGACCCAATCATGAGGATAGTGGGCTTGCATTGGTGGTCCAGGGAGAGCATAGTGTCTGGTGATGGGTGGAATTTGGATATCTTGGTTAACAGGCCACTCTCTTGTTTCCCTTTCCCTCAGAAAAAGCTGTAAAGGCACTTACTGCTTGGATTCAGGCCCTTCTTAGACCCCATTATCTGCTAGGCCAATGCCGAGTGCTGGATGCCTGACAAACATAACCTTAATAATAAGAAAATGAAAGTTCTGGGTATTGCTAGCAGATATGGCAGAATCTATGGAGAGAGAAATAGAGTCCAATTTGATCTTCCTTCAGGTACAAAAAGGCCTGGAAAAATGTTGGCCTTTATGTTCTGGCAGAAGGGATGAGGAGGAGCAAGTGAACCAGATGAGAGAGATTAATCATCAGCTCCTCTACCCTGGCAAGACCAAACACAGACAGGGTGAGCATTTTGCACAGCACCTGTCTATAATCATAATCCTGACCTTCCAGATGCTTGCCGTTTCAAAAAGCCATCTTGTTCTCATGTTAACATTTCTACCCTAGGCCTGTTGCACTTCTCCTGTGAAGTCTAAAACAGCCAAAGGGCCAGCATTTCAATTTACACTTGGATACTTCACAATCTTTAGCACTCACATTGAGTTCAACAGCTTCACACCATGAATTGTGGTTTCTATTTTCATCAACGTCCAGAATTTTACTTGCAAGGGTTTGCTCTTTGCAAAGCCGATCCATTTTTTGTAATTAACACCTACTTTTCAATTATATCCATTCTCCACGATGATTAGCACTTCTTCAGTCTTTTGCTCTAGATCACCTTTGCTCTAGATCACCTTCTTCTCGCGACAGAGATGCTATCAGATTTGCCGAGTTTTCCAGCACATTTTAATTCTATTTCGGATCTCCAGCATCTACACAACTTTGTTTATATATGAGTTTAATAGTGTTACTGTTAAAATACAGGCAGGCAGACTTGTGTAACTAAATGACTCACCCCTCTGGCCAGTTGAGTTGACCATCCTTCTCCAGACTCTGGTTAAACTGAAAGTGGGAGGGTTCATGGCAAGAGATAAAAGGTACTGCAGATGCTGGAGAATCCGCGATAACAAGCATGGGGCTGGATGAACACAGCAGGTCAAGCAGCATCATAGGAGCAGGAAAACTTGACGTTTCGGGCCTAAACCCTTTTCTGATGAAGGGTTTAGGC
>JAHRHZ010000039.1:17592854-17613037 GCA_024137785.1 Ginglymostoma cirratum
GGCCTAAACCCTTTTCTGATGAAGGGTTTAGGCCCGAAACGTCAAGTTTTCCTGCTCCTATGATGCTGCTTGACCTGCTGTGTTCATCCAGCCCCATGCTTGTTATCTCGGGTTCATGGCAAGTTGTGCAGAATTTTCCCAGCCCTTTGGTAACAGAATGGGAGATGAAAGGATTGCCAATGTGGTAGGGCAAGGTGTCAGGAAGGAAGTTTGACATCTTGCTGCCACTTTCACAGACTGCTTACTAGGCGACTCCTACAAATTTACTTCAGATCACACTAACTAACAGCAATTATTTTCCTCCACTGGGATTTTGCCAGAACCAAGAGGGCCTGCTACTTGGTGGACAGGCCACAAGGTAAACCCTTGCAGGCTGCCACTGGGTAATGGGGTAGTAGGAACTGCCGATGCTGAAGAATCTGAGATAACAAGCTGTAAAAGAGGTAACAAGGTGTAGAGCTGGATGAACACAGCAGGCCTAGCAGCATCAGAGGAGCAGGAAGACTGACGTTTCGGGCATAGAGGTGTAAAGCTGGATGAACACAGCAGGCCAAGCAGCATCTGAAGAAGGATCCAGGCCTGAAATGTCAGCTTTCCTGCTCCTCTGATGCTGCTTGGCCTGCTGTGTTCATCCAGCTCTACACCTTGTTATGCCACTGGGTAATCACTTTTTCTAAGACTCTTACGACAGTAATGACTCTCAATGCCACGTCTCTATTGTTGGAGGTAATCCGCCTGACTCCAGCTTCCTTAGAAAGCTACCTAACTTTGATTTTGTCTTGGAATTGAAATTCCTTCAGGAGCCCAGTGCTCCTGTTGGCACAGACAAAGCTCCTGAGCTCCTTATTGGGCTAGCAGCTCTGTTGTGGGCCAGACTTTCATACTCAGATAGACATTGGCCCTGGCAGCAGCCTGTCAAGTGACCACCATTAACATACTGTCCAGATTGGGGTCCTCTTCTGCTTTCAAGCTGGATGATGGGACTTGCTTCTTAAATTCAGTCCTCTGTTTCAGCTCTGTTTTTTAGCCTTCAACTCAATACTGGTTCATTTGTTTTGCGCAGTTAAGATTTGGTCAATTGGGCTGTTTTGTTGGTACACTATAGTTACTACTTAAGGCTTGCTTTGAAAGATTCCCTCCAGGAAAACAGTTGTTTTAAATCGAAAACCCCACACGGAACATAAACAGAATAAGTTTTTTCTTCCAACAAATTCATGGTAAAAGAGTGTAAATATTACTATGCATTACAATTCTAAACATTAGTAATAAATAAAGTATTTTTGTGACCTGTGTCTAGACAAAGTCCATTTTAGTAGAGCATCTAATTGTTTAGAAGATCAAAAGTGTAATCACAAGGTCAGCAGCCATTTTCAGTCGGCATTAAGATGTGGTGAATGTAGCAAAAAGGAATTTAAATTAATATTGACAGCTCTCCCTGATGTTCTTGTTGGGAAAATGTTGTGCATTAACTTGCCCACAAGAAATGGAAGATGAGGAAGAAGCTGACAGAAAATCAGCAAGAGCCCAACCTTATGTTCCTTTTGAAGTTCTCACAAGTAATTGTTATTGGCCAGGAATTTCCTTTATATGATTTATGTTGCTTTCGTATCCTTTGTTAAAAGTGTTAGATTACCCACTGCCCTCTAGAGGCAGGTACAGAGAATCTCCTTGAACAAGCTCATTTACATTTCTTTTGGTGGCAGTTTTGTACATTTGTGCTGGCAGCTGAACCTTCAGGAATTGTGCGTACAGCTTTTTCAATGCATTGTTCAACCTGCAATACCCAGCAGATAATTGGGACAGGTATAACATAGGAGGAAAAGTGCTTGGCTCTTACATTGTTTCACTGCCAGACTTGCAAATGTTGTTGTGACATTTGTCAAGGACGATGAATATTCAAGTTCTTCTGGGGAAAATGAAAGAAATTTGATTGCAACCCTGAGTGTGGATCCCACCAAGTTTCCACAAATGATTTTTCATATCTATAAAGTGACAGTCAGAGAATCACTTGCAGCTGCTTATGTTCCCACTTGTCAGCACTATTCCCTCTGGTGACATTTCCTTGGTTTCCCTCCTATTTCTTATCTATATGTTCTGCCTTTCTGAAATCAACCAAAAAAACTCAGTGTTCGGTTCCACATATATGTTAAGAATGTCTGTTTCTATCTCATTATCATCTCTCGCGAACCCTTCACCATCCCCGATTTTCCACACAGCTTGTCCAATATCCAGTGCTGGATGAGGAGAAATTCCTTCCATTTAAATAATGGAACATTGAAGCCATTGTCTTTGGTGCCCATCTCTAATGTTGGCCTTTATATAGCATTTGACTCCCAGGTGAGCTTCCAGCTATATATGTGCATCATCATTAAATGTTCCTGTTTCCTCCTCCATCATGCAACCTTGGTGTTGCCTCCACTCATCTGTTGCTCAGAAACTTCAATTATACCTTTGTTACTTCCACACGTGACTCTTCCAAAGCACTCTGGTTAACCAACTGTTTTTCATGTAATGTCTTCCAGCATGGACTCAATGGGCTAACCAGTTTCCCTCTGTACCATAATCAATGTATAAACATAAACACATACTTATCCAAAAGCACACTACCCATACTTTTGTTATATTTGTCCATGGGTGCTGCTGACTAGACCAATATTTCTTACTTTTCCACAATTGCCCTAGAATGATGGTGGTGTGGTGCCTTTTTGGACTAGCGTAGTCTATGTAGTGTCACACTCACAGTTCTATCAGTGAGACAGTGCTAGGATTTTGACCCAGTGACCCATCTGACATTGTGCCAAATCTCACTCAGCCACCAAACTGTACTTTCCAACTTAGTTTGGCGTTGAGTTGTCCTATTTTACAAATCCCATTATGACCACGACCCCTTCCATACCTTCATAACCCTCTCAAGCCCTACATCCTTGCAAGATTTCTATAATCAGAAATATTTCTAATATTTCTCCTTTTCTGATCTCTTGGCCATTCCCTGATTTTAGTCACTCTGTGATGGCTATGCTTTGAACTAACTGGGCCATTAGCTCTGGAATTCTTTCCCAAAACTTTTCTACCACTCTTTCTTCCTCAAAGATTATGCTTATAAAACCTATTTCTTTGATCAGGCTTTTGATCAACTGTCAGATAGCTCCTCTTATGGCTTAGTGTCAAATTTTGATTCATAACATCTTGCGAAACATTTCTCAATGTTTTGTGGCATTGAAGCAACATAAAGGTAAAGTGTTGTTATTTATTCCACTTGAAGAGCATTGGTACTGCCACTGACTGACAACTCCCTCATCCTGGGAATGTGCAATAGTGCCACAATATTTCACATCATCAGGAAACCAGTGTAAGTGTGTCACTGTCCAGTGCTCCCTTTCCATCTCTATCTACACTGACGCAAATGTAGTGCAGTCGTATTCTGTTGCGCACAGCATCAAACTCCTCAATCTGCACTGCGATATCACACAGTTCGTCTGTATATTTACATGAATTTCTTGAAATAAATAAGAAGGCAGAGAGAAGTCAAAGTGAACATAGGCCCCTTAGCGAATGAGGCTAGGGAAATAATAATGGGGATCCAGGAAATGTCATGGAAGTTAAATAAATACTTTGCATCGGTTTTCACAATTGAAGACACTAATATTATCCCAAAATTACTAAACATTCAAAGGGCAAAAGAATAGGAAATAAATACAATAAATATCACTACAGAACAAATGCTAGGGACACGAGTGGTGTTAATGATCAGTAAGTCCCCTGGATCTGATGGGATACACCCTAGGATATCAAAGGAAGTAGCTACAGAGATAGCCGTATGTACTGCTAGTAATCTTCCAGGAATGCTTAAACTCTGAAAATGTTCCAGAGGATTGGAAAGCTACCAACATAATTCCTTTACTTAAAAATGAAAGGAGACAAAACACAGGTAGCTATAGGCCAGTTAGCTAAAATAAAACAAAATAAAACAAAGAACAGCAGATGCTAGAGATGTGAAACAAAAACAGAAATTGTTGGTGAAACTCAGCAGGTCTGGCAGCATCTGTGGGAAGAAAGCAGAGGTAACGTTTTGAGTCTGGTGACTCTTCGTCAGAACTGTGAACAGCTAGGAAAAAGTATTTATGCTGAAGATGAAGTTGGGAGGGTAAGGGGAGACAGTTTGAAGGGGGAGGTGGGAGGATAAGTGGAAATGGAGCCCAGAGAGTGTGAGAGAGATATGAAAGGTGTAGGTAACCATGTAGACTTTGAATAGCAGGCCAGGACAGAGGAAAAGCTAAGTAAGTGATGATAAGAGCTAAGAGTAGGAGAGAATGGGTGAGCTGTACTGAAAACAACTCAGAGAAGACAATAGGCCACAAGGATGTGAGAATGGGTGACTCTGCTAAAAGTAACCCATCTCATAACAGGACCAGGTGTGGTGTTGCATCCCAGGGGCTGCAGAGTCCACTAGTGGAAGACGGATATAGATAGGTTAAGCGAGTGTGCAAAAACATGGCAGATGGAATATAATGTGGGAAACAAAAACAGAAGTTGCTGGAAAAGCTCAGTGGGTCTGGCAGCATCTGTGCAGAGAAATCAGAGTCGGTGACCCTTCCTCCGAACAGAAGGCAAATGGAATGTTGGCCTTTATTTCATTTGGAATGGAGTATAAAGAAAGTAGATTTTGTAAACACGATACAAAACACTCGTTAGACCATGGCTAGAGGTACAGTGAACAGTTTTCAGCCACTTATCTAAGGAAAGGTACACTGGCATTGGAGACGGTCCAGTAAAGTTTCGCTAGCTTGAAACCAGGTATGGTAGGGGCGGGGTAGGGGGATGGTGGTGGGGGTGGAATCTGTCTCATAAGAAGAGGTTGAGTAGGTTGTGTCTTGTGCTCTTTGGAATAGAGAAGAACAAGAGTCGAACATATTGAAACATATGAGATTCTTAGGGAATTTGACAAAATGGTTACAAAGAGGTTGTTTCTTCTTGTGGGAGAGTCTAGAACCAGACGGCATAATCTCAGAATAAGGGGTTGTACATTTAAGACAGAAATGAGATGGAATTTCTTCTCTCATAGGGTAGTGGATCTGTAGGATTCTATACCACAGAGAGCTGTCGAGGCTAGGTCATGAAGTATATTCAAAGCCGAGTTTGATTTTTATTCAGTAAGGGGAGAAGGCAGGAAAGTGGATTTGAGAATTATCGGCTCAGCCATGATCTCCTTGAATGGTGAGCAGACCCAATGTGCTGAATGGTCTACTTCTGCACCTATACCTTATGGCCTTATGGTCAGACAACAAAAGGGTAATCAACTTCTAGTCTGATGAAGCTGACATACAGTAAAGTATTCAAACAGAACCAAACCTTCCATAACCATTCTCTCATATTAAATAAAATATTTTCTATTTGCAAATTAAGAAGGTTCCTCACACACAATTCAATTGTCTTTTATTTCTTCACCGCACTTTGATTCCTGTGATGGGCCTTTTTATCTTTTTTTTTCCCCTTTTCTTCTTTTTAGCCTGAGATTCTTTAACTAGGCTACACCAGCTCCTCCCTCGGAGTTATCAGGAGTAATTACTCCATCTTGAATCTGCACTCTGCTTGCTGCTTTTACAATTCTATTCTCTCTCAGCCAATTCCAGCTTGGGTTTACGGCTGTACATTCTGCCCTACAAGTTTTAATTTCCCTTTTCTTATTCAAAATCTGTTTCTCAATGCGCCATTTCAGCTTTTTATTTCTAATGCACGTCTTTTAAGAATCAACTCACGACAGTCTCTCACTCCTTTACCTTCAACTTGTTCAGTGAATGTACCCTTATTTCACGTGCATCTTCTTGGCGCAGCAGTTCCTTGTGCTGTAGCTAGACCCACAATGCCATTGGGAGGGAATTCCAGCATTTTAACCCAGTGACTCTGAAGGAGCACTACTATATTTCCAAGTCAGGATGGTGAGTGGCTTGGAGGGGCACTTGCAAGTGGTGATGTTACCATATATCTATTAGATAACATGTTGTGTATTTAGAAATTGCTGTCTGAGGATCTTTGGTGAATTTCTGCAATGACCATCAGTGGTGGAGGTAGTGGATGCTTGTGGATGTGATGCCAATCAAGCAGTTGCTTTGTCCTGGACAATGTCAAGCTTCTTTGGTGTTGTTGGAGCTCCTCAAATCCAGGCAAGTGAGGAGTATTCCATCACACTCCTGACTTGTGTCTTGAGATGTTGGGCAGGCTGTGGGGGACAGGTGATGAGTTACACACTGCAGTATCCCTAGTCTCTGACCTGCTCTTCTATCCACTGCATTTATGCGGTGAGTTGAGTTCAGTTTCTGGTCAATGGTGCCCACGCCCCAGGGTGTTGATAGTGGCAGATTCAGTGTTGATAACACCATCAAGGGGTAGTTGTTAGATTGTCTATTATTAGAGATTGTCATTGCCTGGCATTGGTGAGGGACTTATCAGCCCAAGCTCAGATATTGTCCAGATCTTGTCGCATTTGAACATGGACTGCTTCAGTATCTGAGGAGTGACGAATGGTGCTGAACATTGTGCAATCATCAGCGAATATCCCCACTTCTGACCCGATGATTGAGGCAAGGTCATTGATAGAGCAACTGAAGATGGTTGGGCCTAGGACATGCCAGGAGATATCACTGTATCACCATCATAGGCTAACTTCCATACTCTGCCAACATTTTATTTTGTTTTAACGAATGTGGTTATTAATGTAATAATGACTAGATAATCTGTTTAATAAAAAACAAGGGACTGTGGATGCTGGAAATCAGAAGCAAAAACAGAAATTACTGGAAAAACGCAGCAGGTCTGGCAGCATCTGTGGAAAGAAAGCAAAGTTAATGCTTGGGGTTCTGAAGAAAGGTCACTGGTTCTGAAACATTAACTCTACTCTCTCTCCACAGATACTACCACGCAATAAGTTTGTGGTGTAGATTGAGGCATAAATATTGACCAGAACACCAGGAATAATTTCTCTGTTTTTCTTCAAAATAATGCTGTGGCATCTTTTACATCCATTAAACAGGCAACAAAGCTTTGATTTAATGCTTCACCAGATAGATTTCTTATCCAACAGTGCAGCGCTATAGAAGGTGTGTAGTGAAGGTTTTCCAGACTAAATCTGAGATGGTGGGACTGACATATGAGTAGTGGTTGAATTGTTTAGGATTATATTGACTGGAATTCAGGCGACAAAGGGGAAATCTCATGGCAAATATCAAAATTCTAACTGGCCTAGACATGGTAGTTGCAGGAACGCTGCAAGAGCAGAATTTGCTCTCTTGCAGTTGAGAAGGTGAACCACTATATCCATCTGATGCATCTACATACTATCTGTCAAAATATGTTCTGTCACTTATGTCTGAAGATTCAGAAAAGATAAGGCTTTTGTATTCTCTGCTTCTGTTTATAAAGCCCATTAAAAGCTCGGGTATCTATTTTATACACTTTTCAAGCAGCACCTTGTCAGACAATTGAACACACTTTGGTTGTACATATTAAGCTTCCAGTTACACTTTTTAAAATATGTCCTCTGCAACATCCAAAAGACCATGGCTATGTTGACAAAAGTAATGCAATTTTCGCTGAGTGATAAATATTCTCCTATTTTAAATTGGAACCTACCTACCTTACAAATGCTCCACACAGAGTATGTAATAAGATAGCAAAGTACCGCAATGAAAATCTGAAATATAAACAGAAAATCCTGGAAATACTTAGAGGGCAGCACCATCTGTGAAAGGAAACATAATCAAAACGTTTCAAGTTCACAATCTGCACTCATTCTGATGAAGAGTCACTGACCTTTGTGTCTCTCTTTCTACACAGATGTTGCAAGTCTTGCTGAGCATTTAACATTTCTATTGGAACAAAAACAACCTGGTGTTCCAGCCCTTAGACAGAAGCAGTCAAACCTCTTGTTGGCCAAGAACCCCAGCAGCAGCTGCCTGAGACTTGGCTTGGCACAACATTAAAGATGATTTTCACAAAGTAAAAATGTGTGGACCAAACAAGAACAAAAACCAAAAAGAAAACATTTTTAAATGGCCTTGATTTACTTTGATAAATTTTGGAAATGGCATGGACCCAGTGTAAGAAGGTAATGTTTACACATTGTTTGATTATTTTAGTGAAGTTGCTGATTCATTACAGGCAGGAGATTCCAGACCTCACTTACTGGTCTGACTGAAATTAACTACAAGTGAGTCTCACCTCGTGGCACAGATATCTACAAGGTTCCTGTGATTTCTGAACAGGGGACATTACAAATCTGAAAACTCCTATGAAGGCAATGCCTCTGTGTGAATTTTGGGTAGATTCAGTCAAAAATTTGAATGTGAAAGTGTCATTCCCCTCATATGAAAATGTCCATCTAAAAACAGAAAAAAAATGACAGTTCAATTCAAATAAAACTTTAAATAAATCCTAATTTAACATCTGCTCAGCAATATTGCAATCTAGATATGCAATGACAACTGAGGTTGAATTTGTTTGGTGCTTATATTGAACAAAGAACTCCAGCAACCAGTTCAGTAAAATACTTTGCATTTTGGCCACAGCGCAACCTCTTAAATTCAATGACCTTCTAGTTTTCTTCCGTGACTTTCTTGGTAACTCAGAGCTTACAAATGGTTCATTGCACAACATTGATCATTGTCAACATCAAATAAATAACAATTCCCAAATTACAGAGCTATAACTTGTAACAATATATGATTGAAACTGCTCCCTTGTTAATTCTATGACTTACAGTAATGGAATCAATATGAGTGATGGAAGTTTCACAAAGTAGTTTTCACATGGAGAAGCAAGTGACAATCATTTCTAGTACTTTCAAATGGAAGTCAAGAAATGCTTCTCAATGCATTGTTGCATAGTACAAGACACACAAACACACTTATAAAAACATAGTATTTGATCCTGGTTTGAACAGTGTTGTCTGTGCTTTGGACATCTTGACCAGTTATGTATGAAAAATATTTTACCCAAATGCACTTGTCAGTCAGTCAAACAAATGGTCACAGAATTTGCCTTACTGTTCAACTCTATTTTATTAAATAATTCCTATTAAAAGGTCAGCATTTCTCAAATTCCTGCAATATTTACTCTATCTGTCTGCAAAAGGATATTACTCACATCGGTCCATGTGTTTGAGCTGGGCTGTTGGAATTTAATCCCTCTCCTCAGGGTGGATCTTCTCCTGGGCCTTCTTGGGTTGCCACATGGTCTTCCTCCAAGAGACTTGTTGCGAGTCTTTGCTGAGGAGGTGGCTTCCAGGTGTGTGTTTTTATGGCTCTCGTTCCGGTCCTTTTAGAATGTTCTTTGGCCACTGGAGTCATGAGCTGGGTTCAAATCATCCAATAGATCGTAGCAACATTCTTTATTGTTGCCATGCCGGGAGGTGTTAATTGCAAATACTCAGGCAGTCAAGGGTACCAGAAAGTCTGCTCAGCACTTTTCCAATACATAGCCCTCAGGGTGGCTGTAACTGGTTGTCCTTGAAATTTCAAAATCTTTTTGATCTTAGTTTCCACTGTTCCCTGTAGCCGATAGCTGCTAGTTGCTGTTTTCTGTCAGGCCCAATTTCTCCAGCTGTGGATCATTTAGACTATCCAATTTTGGGCCTGGGATCACTTACTCACAATAGTCTTTAAAGTCTCAAATTCTTTGGGATAATCTATGTTGCTGGGCATTTGACTTGTCGCTATTATCCACACATATGTAATACATGCAGAACAAGCTGACATGGTGTTGTGAATGGGTACAGTTCTTAATTTAATCAGAGACCCTTCGCAGACTTTTTATTTGACAATGGAATAATCTTGTCCATAACGAGGGAAGGTAACTGCCATCTAATAAGTTACTGCACGTTGATATTGTGGAAGTGCATGGTTCTGCCCAGACACCATTACTGGTTGTAATCACTGTCAAGGAAAGCAAAAATCATTACAATGGATCAAGCTGCAGATTTAAATTAATCTATTCAGGAAAAATTTCACCATTGATGTTACTCAGCATAGATAACCGTGTAATATGTACCAAAAATTATCTTCAATTCCTCAGTGTAGCAGTTACTTCAAGGGTATGCAAACCCCATGTTTCTTGACAACTGCTCATTCAAGTGAATAATAGTGATCCTTCACTCATGAAAGAACTTATGTAACATTTTACGAGCATTCCTTCCACAGGCCTGCTGCAAAGCATCTCCTGGATCTTTAGAAATGAATTAATTGAAGGTTTGTTTTTCACTCCTTCATGAGACGTGGGCATTGAAAGCTAGGCCAACATTTATTTCCCATCCTGACTGCCCTACAAAGTTGCCTTCTTGAACCACAAAGTCAAGAGACACACTCAATGCAGTTATGTTGGGAGTTTTGTCTCAGCCACAATGGAGGAATGGGAACAATATTACCATATAACAACACAGTATAGTGTGGTGTTTGAATAAAAAAGGTCAACATGGGCAGGGAGGCAAGATTTAGAAGGTTGGTTTTTAAATAAGTGGGGCAGTCAGAAGGAAGGGGGCTGCCTCCAGTGCAACATGGCTTGTGCCCACTCTGAGCAACCCTACCTCCGCAAAGACCCTAAATCTCTTGCCTAGTTCCTCTCCTTGTCTGACCTTCAAACCCTATTCTGACCCTTCCTGGATTCCCTGATCCATCCCCCTGCCAGGCTTACCCGGCTTTAAGCATCATGTTGCCTTCATCCCAAGGCCTAATTGTACAGGCAACGGCAACTTTGACTCTATACTGGCACTGATGGGTCTGTTGGACCTTGCCAGTCAATCAAATTGTCCACAGTCTAACAGGTCTGGAGCTTCCATCCACTGCCAGGTGGAAGCCTAACCCTCACTTCCTAAAAGCTCCCAGCAGCATGTTATTACCACTAGACAGTCTGAGCATCACGTGTTCTAACACTGACTGCAGGTTGGGGAAGTGGGAGAGAGTACATGGACTTTACAGCTGCTAATGTTTAAGGTGCCCCTGGAATTGTATCCACTTACAATTACAGTGAAAATGCTGGAACTCTATCTCTTAAAGTCATTTTGAAAGGTTTACTGTGAGAGCACTGCCACTTAACTGCATCATGTCTGATTGAACGAAAAGAATTTTATGGCTTGTCTGAAAGGCAGAACACAAGGAAAAAAAATCTACAGAGTATCACAAACATAAATTGAAGGCAGAGTATTGTTTCATCCTGATTTGTATCTGTTCTTTTGAACTAACAGTATTCCCACATGCCTTAGCATGTTGGATGCATAAGGAACGGTAAATTGTGCTTTGTGGCAAATTATTCCACAACCAAAGTTCTATGGAACGCAAATCTGCAAAGTTTAAATGAAGTGTTTGTTTTTAAAACTGAAAAAATGACTAGTTATTCCCAGACAGATTTGGCAATTTAAAGATTATATCTTTTCAATATGACCTTTTTTTGAAGTATGAATCCTCTTATTCAATTTGCATCTTTCTCATTGGTGTAAGTTTAATCTGTGTTTACAAATAATACATTTCTTTTTAAATTATGTGATGGAGTGACAGCAATTTGCAGTTGTAACAGTGTCAGAAGGTGAGCATGATGACAATCATAAAGTCTCTTATATCTTCAGTATATTCCAATAGTTCTATCCGTCAGGTTACTTGCTATGAGTCAGAATTTGTGGTGATTATTGAAGTTGAGTTGTTTATACTACATGCAGAATGATAACAGTGTCAGCAGTCCATTATGTGTGTAAGGATAACATCTTGTTATTTTTGTGGGTTAAAATGGGAAAAGGACAGTTGTAAAATCAAGAACGGGGGAAAAAATTGCTGCATTTATAAAATCAAGTTACTGGAACTCATTATGAGTTGCACTTACAATGTTACTTTGTTGGGTTGTGAGTGAGATAAGATAAGACAGCATGGACTGGGAGTGGGGAGGAGGTTGGGGGGAGATTCGGCTGACAACAGGTAGCTGATTGGTTTGTACCATTGTGAGCAGTTGTGGATGCCAAAGGTCATCAGTCTGACGACAACTCTCTGATTGGCTGTAGGTAGCCGAATAACTTGTGTTTAGAACAACACAGTGTTAAAAGGATTTACAGACTAGAAGAAACAAGGTTTGTCTCTATAACTCGGCAACTAAGTAAGACAAATCAAAAGACAGTTGTTTTCTTCCCCCACCATTTGATGTGACTAGCGACTGTGAGACTGAACCATTTAATGTGTAAATCTCCTGGTATCTGGCAAAGAACTGAGAATATAGAACGCAGGACATTGGAAAACATTGTGGCGATTTTGGAAAAGAAAAGGAACTTGATTTTAGCAATGCAGTGGGTAATGTTGAAGATGGGTGGCCTAAGGTGTTGGAGTGAGCCAATGCCATGTATATTGTCAACCCTGCTCCCACCTGACGTATTCGGTACTCGTTGACTCCCAACCATTCCACCTCATTACTGATCAAGGAGTGATGTTACAAAGCTCAATGAAACATGAACAATCACCCTGAATGGTGAAAAACAAACTTTTTCTCCCTCACCCATCTGCGCAACTGTGGACATTAAGTCCTCACCAGCCTCCCATCCTACATACTCCTCGCTGATCAATATAGTCATAGAATTTCCATCAATACAGCCAACTGATATTCTGGAGTTGCCATTGGTTTGGGTCAAGTTTTCAGCCTTGCCGATGGTTCCTCCTGACCCTGAACAATCTCTTTCTCTAAAGTCAAAGAGATCTCCTCTAGCACATGCCTCTTGGCTGGTGTGTTGACAGAAGATGTAGGACGCAAAAGGCAGAAGGTGTTACGGCCAGTGGTTAGAGGCAGTATCCAATGCAACTCTGGCAAATATCAGTCTCAGTGCCACTACACATGGTACTTGCTTGCCAGGATTTCACTGTGAAATGGCATCAGTAATGCTAATATCAGCCACATGCCTCCTCTAAGTGAGAGAGGTAGTTTACTTCAGCACTGTCGCACTGACCTGAACTTTATGTCGCTGGCCCTAATTTCAAGTTGACCTCACCTCATACTTATACAGGGCCATTTCTGTGGTTTCAACACCAAACTTCATCCCCTGAAGTAAACTGCCTCTTTCACTTTCCTGATGCCGTTTCACCCTTCTCCCCAAGTCCAGGAATAACAGATTTAACCTGGTGCAAAGTCTTCTCCCCAACTAGGATCCAGGACAGTTTGGTATCTAGTGAAGCTGCAGGCTGTTTCTTTAAGCCTGCTTTCAATGTTTGGAATGCTTGTTCTGCCAGACCATTGGCCGATGGATGGTATGGAGCTGCCCAAACATGGAGAATGCCATTCGACTTTAGGAAATACTCAGAATCCCTGCTGGTAAATGATGTCCGTGACCAATACTTCTGGGAGTCCATGTATAGCAAGCGATGTTCATAGCTTTTCAATCATCATCCCTGAGTTTTCAAATGAACTCTATGCATGTCCAACAACTTTGAATGCGTATTCACAATGACAAGGAATATTGAGCCCATGAAAGAACTGGTATATACCAGTACATAAGCTCTAACCAGCTACCACACAGCTAGTCCCTAGAACCCCTGAGACTGCTGTTTATATTTGTCAGTCAGATCTCCCTGATTGCCAAGGTGAATAGTCCCAGTGGGGGATGTCATACTCAATGAGATCCACATGGCCCTTGTTACAATCACTGCAACTAAAATGCCAAACATTGGGCTGAGCTGACTGCTGTACATTTATCATATAGCAACATGATCAGTAATGATTCTGCATGATCTGGGCTGATTGCATATTCTAGTAGATCTTATCCAAGTATTTTTGTTTGCATTTCTTAATGCACTCTCTGCTCATTGCACAGTTTTGGTAATTGTCTACCTGCTTTCTTATCACGTATCTCTTTCATTTACCTCTCTTTTTCAATAAGAATGTCCAGTGTCTCAGAATGGATAGACAATTTGTCACTGAACAAGGCCCTTCTCATCTCATTTCCGAGAACACATTTTGCTGGAAATGATAATCCCTTCCCTATTGATGATTCACAAAAATGCAGCAGTGCAATGTTAAAATCTTGATTTGTTGCTGGACATTTAACAATCATTGAATTGCTAGTACGTACCACACATTCGACTAAACATTTGAGCAAGGATAATGAGCTGACAATGTGATACCTGGTGCAGACAAACAGGAGGGTTGGAAGAACACAGCAGGCCTGGCAGCATCTGGAGGAAAGGAGCAGTCAACATTTCGAGTATTACCCTTCCTCAAGACTGGATGTGGGGGTAGGGGGAGCTGCAGATAATGGTTGGGGGGGGGGTAGTTTGGAGATGGAAGGGGTGGAGGTGGAATGGTGGTGATAGGTAATGGTGGTCTCCAAACATAATGAAATAGGGTCCAGCTTGCCCTAACTTACCACCCCACCAGCCTCCACATCCAACGTAGCATCCTCAAACACTTGCACCAACTCCAATTAGACCCCACCACCCAGAACATCTTCCATTCCCCCACCCCTCTCTGCCTTCTGCAAGGACCATTCCCTTCGCCACTCCTAAGTTCGCACCACACTCCCCACCAACCTCTTCAACCCGCCCGGTACCTTCCCCGTAACCAGAAAAGATGCAACACCTTTTGAGTCTTTTTGAGAATCTTCCTCATCTTTTCTGGATATTTCTGATCTTCCATGGAAAGAGCAAATACGTTAACCCTGTGAAGCACTTCCTTACCAATGACAAGCAAGAATTTTAGAGTTCTTTTGTCGGGATGACTTATAATTTGATCTGTAAAATGGAATTGCACATATTGTTTGAATGGTTGTAATTCACTAAAGGTATACAGACCTTAATGAGACTTCTGCTATCTCCAATTCATCATTAAAAGTGTTGGATTATAGTGTTTAAGTCAGTGTACATAAAAACGAATGCACTTTGATTTTGTGCCAGAGAAAATTTAACATATTCCTTAATAACCAGACTCAGCAACTGTAGTGATTGTTATATTTGTATCAACGATCAGGAAATGTGTTCTAAGTTACCAACTCTTTATAGTGCACTACACAGTGTCTCAACTCCAAAGTGGACTACAGTTTTTCTTATTTTTAATAGAGGCAATCTTAGAAATGTCTTTTTTTGTTGAAAGATTTCACATTCAATCTCCAAAATTTCAAGAAATTAGCTCTAGTTTGTTAGTTGGTCAGTTCCTTATCCTTCTGTACCTACAGAACCTGATGCGCTCTTTAAAGGTGAGAAGCTTTCCTTTGTCCAAATTCTGTGTTATCCAAAGCTGTCATCTTCAATTAGTTTTCCAAACAGCTACCATCAGGATATTAGACCCTTTTTCTGTAAAGGGTCACTGTTGCTAACATGATCTGAGTTTGCCTGCCACAAATTTCTCCTGATGTGATAATGTTTATGTTATCTGCCATAATGGAAAGAACTGTGCATGGATATTGCAGTATTGAAGAATCCAACAGACATTTATTATAGCCATTATATATTATATAAACAATACATCCACAGGTTCATGAATTAGAATTAGGCTATTAGATTGCAACATAGCAATATGCTTTCAATAATGAGTCCTGCTTCCAGTGATCCCTGGGGTAAGATGGCATCTGAGAGCTTTATACCCTCGAGTCACATGCTATGATGCAATGGAAATATCATGGACATCTCACTTAAAGGTATACCGACCATGGGACGTATCAGAACAGCACGACCCTAGAGCAGTGGCCAAAGGAATAGCAAGAGGAATAGGCCTAGCACGGCAAGTAGAAGGAAGTATAAGCAGGTGAAAGGGTTATGAAGAGTTATTTGGAAGTTACAGGATTAAGGATAAGAATCAGGTTAGCAAAGTACTTAAGGTTGTAAAAATGAAATGTAGTACATTTTGGAAGACAGCTGAATGGGTTCAAAATATGTAAGGTTATGCATGATTTATGTAGAGAAGGTTATCTTGAATGGTTTCACATGAAATTTTTTAGCATTATTTTCTTTGCTGACTCCTAATTACATACCACTTGAACATATTGCCAGCGAATCATTTTTGTAAAGGCACTTATTGCATTCTTTAACAAAAAGAAGAAATCACAGCAAAATGCACTTTCATGAGTGCAAACAATTCCTTCTGTAATTGATTTACTTTATTACAGCAGCAATGTTCTGTCTCTGATGTGGTTGGAAAATCTTCCACTATTCCCAACAGAACATTTGATGCACATTCTCTGCAGGCAAGATACCCCACGGGCAGCTTGAAATACTTTGTTGATGTTGTTGAAGTGGGCAAAAATATTCAATATAGTCATTTTGATACACTATACTAATCCACACACAATGCTGCTCCACATTTTAATATTAAACACTCTAGTTTCCTTAATAGTAATCACAAAGCCATAAAAGCTCTGCTGAATTTCTTGGTAAATTGCTTCTATTTACCGGATAAGTGAAAATTTGTGTACCATGAAAGAACAGTAGGCTATTATGGTGTATCTCATAGGGACAGAACTCGAATATTTATGCACTTTTTTTTCTTATGAAAATGCCTGTAATGAGACCAAAGTTGTAGCGGGAAAGGAAACCACTTCTGATGGTAGCTGGTCGCATGAAGTATTTCACCAAGCATCCTTTTTAGTCGTTCAAATTACAGGCAGGATGATATCTAATAGGTCTCTTTGAAAATAACACTGCAGTGGGTCAAACAAATGACAGACCCGTACTTAATATCAACGTTTGATTTTTTTGACTTAGAACAGCATGTTCATTCTTCATAAATTAACAATTATTTGTTTTTTGCAACATTTGAGAATAATCACCAGAATTGGAATGTGTCTCAACATTTAATATAGAGGGGGCTTAAAAATGAATTTACAAATATTGAAATCTTTGCCATGAGACCTCTCAATGAAACACTGCTTAAAATTAGTTGATGGAATACCAAGTGAGCCAAGGATGTGTGGGAGGGGAGCTATTCCTTCTAAGCTGCCAAAGACTGCCATTTTACTACTTTCTAGAAGTTATTCATTCCACTATGTAAATACATTGGAAATGAAGTCATCATGCATTTTCATTTCATTCTTATTTTGTCCGTGCAGATTTGTTGCACATTTGATATCCAGGATATCTGTGAGGAGCTCTGTCTTCAGTACTATGTTTACAATCTCAGTTGTGCTGATTTCTATTCTCTGAAGGTGCCTTAGAACAGCAGAGAGATTGTGTTATCCTCACTAGTCTTGAGTGCTCTCTGGGACACAGTTCAAAACATCAAGTTGCAGTATTTCTGTCAGGGTTGATTTAGAGTGCATGATTTGATTGTGTGTTGTCATTGCTGCTGCTTTAAGGATAGCTGTGTTGTACCTGCCAGAAATAAGATCTTCCATTTACTCTGCTGGGCCCCAGGTCATTGAAAAGCAAATCAATCCTTTCTGTTAACCATTTGCAAATGAGCTCCGCTGCTGCCAGCTGCTAAGTGATCATTTGCAAAGGAAATCTGCACATGTGCAAGTAGTTGACACAAGCAGGGTTTAAAATCACCAATTACATACATGGGATAAAAGACAACTACGAAAACAAGAATCAGAATTGGAAAAGAAACAAGTGGGTTTGAAGATTTTTCTCCTGAGTGGGATGAACAAAACCAGTCAAATATTCTCAGTGCCACCTGCAATATTATTTTTTCCCAATAATTCCAGAACCGTGATACAAACAAAATAATCCACAATGAGGATTGTCGGGTTTACTTTCTAGTGCTAAGGCAGATGGTACGTGACCAGTACAGGCACTTGGGGACCAGAAATTTTGGTTCAGATTCTACAACTGGAACTGTGCTCTGAAAGAACACATCAAGCACAAACATGGATGCAAGTCCATTTCATTTCAAAGTTATTGGGATGCGACAATAGTAACAGGGCAATAAGCTACTAATGGAGTGCCAAAAGGATCAGTGCTGGGGCCTCAACTATTTATTTTGTATATCAATGACTTGGATGAAGGGACAGCATGTTTTGTAGCTAAATTTGCTAATGAAGCAATGTAGGTTAGGAGCAAATTGCTGCAGATGCTGGAATCTGTACTGAAAACAAAAAATGCCGGAAATCACAGTGGGTCAGCCAGCATCCGTGAAGAGAGAGCGAGCTATCATTTTAGTCCAGATGACCCTTAGATCGTCAGGTTAGTTGTAAGAGATCACAAAGACTTTACACAGGGATTTAGGTCGACTAAAAGCATAATACTTCAGATGCTGGAGATCCAAAATGAGCACTGATTTGATTTGACTTATTATAGTCACATGTGCCTAACTACAGTGAAAAGCTTTGTTTTGTGAGCAGTACAGGCAGATCATAGCAAACAAGGACATGCAGATCATAGACTTAGAGCAAGGCATACAAGGTTACAGCTGCACAGGAGATGCATAAAGCAAGATTAACATTAGCAAGATCAACATTATTTGAGCTTAGAGGGTTCCATTCAGCTGTCTAATAACAGCAGGGAAGAAGCTGTTCTTGAACCTGTTGGTGTGTGTGTTCAAGCTTCTGTATCTTCTGCTTGATGGAAGAGGTTGGAAGAGAGCATTCACAGGTTTGATAGCATTTGTGGAGACAGAAACTGAGTTAACGTTTCGAGTCTGGTTTGACTTTTCCCCAGAATGATGAGTCTTGAAACTCAAAATGTTAATTCTGTTATTTTTTCCACAGATGCTGCCAGACCTAGTTGTCCCAGCACTTTCTGTTTTTATCTTAGGTGAGTTAAATCTGTTGTCCAAAAAGTTGGTAAGTCAAGTAGAATATGTGAAAGTGTGAATTTGTCCACTTTGCCAGGAAGGTTAGATAATTAGAATACAATTAAATGGAGTGACACTGCAGAAGTCAGTTGCACGGAGGGATCTGGGTGCACCATCACATAAGTTACAAAAGATTGGTATGCCTGTACAAGAAGTGATTAGGAATGCAAACAGAATGTTGCTATTTACTGCAACGGAAGAGGATATCAAAGTCAATAAGTTTTAGTCTAGTTGTACAGAGCATCAGCGAGAACACATTTGGATGCACAAATTTCAATCTTGCCATCTTCTATTCGTTTTCAAGCCTAGCCCATCTACTTTTTCCTAATGAAACAACCCACCTGTTTGTGGTATTCATATAGTAAGCCTTCTCCATACCTCTTACAACACTTTTGCATGTATCTTTAAATCAGGTGAACAATTCTATACAGAGTATTCCACATGTAGTCTCACCAGTGTCCTGTATAATTGAAGCATAACCTTCTACTTTTATTTTCTATTTCCCTCATAATTTATTATAACATTCTATTGTTTTCCTGTGATTCGTGCACTAAGATCCCTCTAATCCCCCTGCATAGCAGAGCCCTGCAATCTCTCACCATCTAGACAATATGCCTTATCTTTATCCTCTGCCAAGATGGACAATCTCCCACTTTCCCTAATTGGATTCCATTTATTCAATCTTGTCCGAACTAAACCTACCGCTTTGCAGTATTTTGATTTCCTCTTCACAACTTACTTTGCGACCCATCTTTGTGTCATCAGCATGTGAGATCTTCCATCCCTTCATTCCAGTCGAATAATCAGTTTGGGAATTTAGCAGTTTCACAAAAAATGTGGATATAGAATTTAAAGCTTAGCTGAGGAAAAAAGTATCCAGAAAGACTGTGCCCTGTGTTACCTTGCTCAGGAGACCAATGTAGCGCCTTTGAGCACTCATATTGAAGTCAACAGAAATTTCACGTAGGATGATGGTATGGTGGAAATATATTTGGATAAAAATTAGGATTAGAGAATGAGAATTAAACATATGGATGTGGAGATTTAGTTGCAAAACTCTTTAATGTCACATAGGCAGCAATAGACATTTATGATACATCAAACAAAATTATTCAGTTAAGATTGTATCAGAGATAAAAGGTACTGCAGATGCTGGAGAATCCGAGATAACAAGCATGGGGCTGGATGAACACAGCAGGTCAAGCAGCATCATAGGAGCAGAACACCTGCGCTCAGTTCGCAACAAACAACTGCACCTCCCAGTCGCGAACCATTTCAACTCCCCCTCCCATTCCTCAGATGACATGTCCATCCTTGGCCTCCTACAATGCCACAGTGATGCCACCCGAAGGCTGCAGGAACAGCAAATCATATTCAGCCTGGGAACCCTGCAGCCCAATGGCATCAATGTGGATTTCACAAGTTTCAAAATCTCCCCTACCCCAACC
>JAHRHZ010000039.1:17619755-17665973 GCA_024137785.1 Ginglymostoma cirratum
CCAGTGCCTCCACATCATGACATTTAGCTTGGTTCTCAATTATATTTGCTACTGACTCCATTCTGAGGGCAAGAGGAGCAGCAATATTTCTCCTGCCCTGACCAAACTAAATTGTCTCTGCACCAGGCTGTATCCACACAATGCCCACAATTGAGGTATTAACGTAGTCTTCACTTGCTGTTGTTGCTGCCTGATGTGGTGCAAATCTGAATCCACCAAGCTATTACTGGAGGGGTCCCCATTGCTCATCAATTCAATCTAAATTACTCCTTCTCCATGGAAAAAATGTCCTGCCTATGTGTTCCCCAATCCACAGTTATAACTCTCAGCACATGCATTAATAGTGGGGAACTGGGACATGTAATTGCAAGACTCCCACACCAGAAATTACAGATAATTTGATCCAACTGGATTGTGCCAGTGTTTACATGAGCCTCATTCCACAATTCTTCACCAGAAATTTCTCTTCCTTCTATTCATTTCCCCTCATATCCTGATCCAGTTTCCCCTTAAATGCACCAAGGGTTTGCAATAAACATACCAAGTGCTGTGATCATGCTCCTTGCTATTCTCTGCAATATCTAAAATCTTTTCATTAGCCAATCTGCTCTCAAAACTGCAAGTGGTCTGGAAATTATTATTCTGTGGAAACTTGCCCACTTTTAGATGCTTTCTCAAATGATTTCCGATCAGTTTATGACTTGGAACATGTAAAACATGTGTCTACTGGAGTGCATTGCGATTCATAGACAATGTCCTTATTTTCCTGGAAAGCAAAAGCAGACTCCATGGAGCTGGTGGGTTCTGAACTAAGGGGCAATTGCTTGGCAAGAACATAGTGTTTGGATCCCGACCAAGTGACAATGGCTTTTGTCGGGGCCAGTGCAACAGAGAAGCAACAACATACAAATAGAAAGCATCAAAAACTCTCTCTGACTCTCTCTTACTTGGAAAATATGAGAAAATCGCCAGTGACATCTAACTACATTCTATCCATGTTGCTCTGCAAACTGCCTTGTTGAAGAAAAACAGGGGAAAAAAAAAACAACTTCAGGGGCTATAGTGTCAGTTTTGTTGAGTTTCTTGGAGAGTTTTTCACCCTGAGTCCTAATGAGATCTCTCACCATATCTCACCAAGTTACCTCACTATCTTCCTACACCACCCTATGGTGTCGCCTCACCAAGTTCTAGCCCCATCTTAGCAATCACTATTCCCAGACCAATTCACCATTTACTGGAAATCCACCATATCTGGCACCTGCTCTATGTTTAAAGGTCTGCTGTGCAGCCCAGTGAACGCTGGCATTCTGAAGCTGCCAGACTTGCTGAGGCATTCAGTCAAAAGATGTATCAGAAGGAGGAAATAGTGCTGTGACTCTTCAAAGGGGATTTTCGGGTCCTGGTGGATGGTGAGGGATGTCTTCTTCCTGGAGAACTAGCAGAGGGCGCAAAACTGCCAGACCCTGTCAGCTTGGTCTGAGGTCGCCACCTGGGTCAGTGCAATCCCAATGGCCTGGAGGAAGGGCTGGCAATACCACAGGAAGGTCAATGACCTTTTCCATTCCAACAAGGCAAGCACCATTACCTCTCACTGCCATTGCAGCTACCTGGCACCAAGACTCATGCTCTGCCACAGTTACTACTGCCAGCAAACATTCTCCTTCACTTGCTCTTATTCCATTCTAACCTTCCCCACCATGAACTCTCCCTGGCCTCTGCACTGCCTTCTCACTTACTCCGGGCACCTCACCATCTTTCAACTGCCTGCACCAGCACTGACAGCCGTGCCGCTCACTTTCATCTCACGCATTTGCTCACTTTCTCTCAATCCAGGAGAAGGCATTCTGCAATGGGGCAAGAAAGATTCAGATGGGTGGAGGAGTGCCCAAAATCAGACTCCTCTCCCTCTGTGAGGGGACAATCCTGGCCCATGCAAGATAAAACTAGGACTGATCCTGAAAGAAACCCAAGAACCCTTGACAACCAATAAGTGCCAGTTTTCACTCCAATGCAACTCTCAAGTTAACCCCGCTGTTAATGTCATTCTGCGCTCACCATTTCTAACCAGTAGCCATTTCTCTCCTATTGTCTTGCAGATACCAATAGATGTCCATGGCCTTTTGAGAAGCAATGGGCTTCTCCACCAGAATGCAACTCCCTGACCTCTGAAGAAGATGATGCTGAGGCTTCAGGGGAAATATCAGCAAGGTTTCCCCCTACACCGAGCTACCAGCTCAGATACTGACACCTGGGTGGGACATCACATTTGGAGAGTTTGGGAGCACAACCTGGTGAGCACCTCACTGCAACAGCTCCGCAGCTGACCAAGGAAGCAGTGCCTCAGGCCGCTGGGTCTCAGAGACTACCAGAGACCAGGCATCTTCTCAGCTCATGGCAGGAGAGCACCCTGTAACATCGACAATTAGAGATTTCAACCACATTCACAGGCAGGAACAGGAGCAGGAAACAGGCGTGAGGGAGCCAATCGCCTTCATTGTCTGAAGGCTACAGGATTGCAGCTCCGCTCTGGGGACCCAGCTACCTTAGCATGCTAATGTTGGGTTGTCTCCATGGACAGGTTGGTGGCTGCCATGAACAACCATGCCCAGCACCTCAGAATATGTTATGAATCCATCAAATCTGGAAAATTAAAAATTATAATGGTTTTTGGGTACATACTTAAAGGCCCGTAGATAGGTAATGGGAGAGGTTTGATTGCCCTTTGAAGGTGTCAATACAGGTACAATAAAGTTTTAAAAACCTGCTCATGTGTAATTTACTGATGTGAATAAATATGAACACAGTAACTCTGGGAGATGCTGATTGCCACTTCACTGAAAATGAAACAAGGGAAAATAATGAACGTGATGGTTTTGTGGAATTGGTTGTTGGTTTGGGTTGAGGAGGGAAGAGCAAACATGGCTTTTGCTTTCAATATTCATCATCGTTGCAAATTAATGTAACTATAAATATTTAATAATATTTACAGTTAAAATTAGTGAATGGTACCACCGGAATAATTCTCTATAAAGGAGAATAACAGAGAGTAATCTCAGCCATTACTATGTACGATTGCTTAACATGTGAATGGCTTTCTCAGCTCCATCTCGACCTCTCAGTATAATACTTACCAATGAGTCAATGAATCATTTGGAACATCAATGTCACAAAAGGGAAGAAAAGCAAAATGAAATAAACCTGTTCCATTGCAAACCTCTATCGCATTTCACAGAGCAGCAATGCACTACTTTATTAATGAAATGATCATTTTGGGAGTCTCATTGGAAGAGGCAGTAGATTTGGGAATGGGGAAGAGGCGTGGGTATTGGTGCAAGGATAGGAGCAGGCTTACCTGTTGTTTGTGCATTTTAAAATAGTTTGGGTTGTTCTGTTTTGTGGATGTTGTTATAGCATCTTCACCCTCTGCTTTAATTTAATGCTCCAGTGACCAAATTGCAGAAAACTGGCATAGATCTAACACTTATTACAACCAGACACACAGTACATGCTGCAAATGGTCAAAATACCTTCTCTCCTGAGATATTTGCAGTGACACAAAGCCATAATAAAGTTTCATTCTCTCAAACTGGCATTGCAAACACTGTAATATGAATCCAATGCTAAACAAAAAACTGAAAGAACTGCAGATACTGGAAATCAGAAACACGAACAGAATTTGCCGGAAAAACTCAGTTCTGTGAAGGGAAATCAGAGTTATTGTTTCATGTCCAGTGACCCTTCTTCAGGCCCTTCAGACCCCAAATAATCAGCATCTACCAATTAAATGAATAATGTTAACCTCTTCCTGACTATAGATTAGCTTCCTTTTGAACATCAAAAAGATTTTGCCATTTATCCTAGTTGCTTAAGCAATGAATCAAAAAAAATTACTAAAACATTTCAGGAAAGAGATAGGCATACACAGTCTGAGGATTGGGGCCAGACTATTCAACAGAGATGTCAGGAGAGAGGTTTGTGATGCAAAGTAATACCAACAGCATGGGTACAGTTCTTGAACTAGCTGATGTTCCCACGAAGGATGTTCCCATGAAGGATCTTCCTTCTCCTGACATGTGATGACCCTCAGGTTAAATAGAGAGCAGCTGTATAGTCTGATAGGGCAATTGCAAATCTACATTTAGGCCAACCATGACGGTCCAAGAAGATTAAGGATGGTATTAATTTGAAAATTTGGAAAATGATCGAAGATTAGTGCAAAGTCAGAGAATTAAGAAAGTTTTTAAAAATTACCTAAAACAAGAGTGAAAATGAATGATGAGTAAAATAGTAAGCATAATCAAAATGGACAGCAAGAGTTTATTTAAAGAAATAAAAAGGAGAAAAATCAAGGTGAACAAAGGCTTTCTGTAGAATGAAGTTGGGGAATTAACAATGGAGAACCAGGAAATGATGAGTTGAATAACTATTTTGCATTAGTCTTCACAGTACAAGACATGAGTAACGTCTCAAAATTACTAAATAATCAAACGGCAAAGTGTGAGGGAAATAAATACAATAACAATCACTAGAGAAAACTTACCGGGGAAACTAATGGTAATAAAGGCAGGTAGGTTCCTCAAATCTCATTCGTTGCATCCTAGGTTGTGAAAGAAAGTAGCTGCAGAGATTGTGGTTACACTGGTTCTCAGAATTCCCAGATTCTGGAAAAATCCCAGAGTACTGGACAACCCTTATTCAAAAAGGCGAGGGGTCAATTAATAGTTAGTTGTAGGCCAGCTTAACATTTGTCATCAAGAAACTGTTACAGTCTACTATAAATGATATAATTGCAGAGCGTTTAGAAATAACTAATACAATCATGCTGAGTCATCAAGGCTTCACAAAGGGGACATTTTCATAATAAATTTACTGAAATTCTTTGAAGTGGTAACAAGCAGCATATAAAGAGGTGAATGAATAAATGTGATATATTTGCATTTCCAAAAGGTGCTCAGCAATGTACCACATGTAAAGTTGCCGAAGAAGAAACGATGATGTTAAGAAACCATTTCCGGCTTCCCTATTGTAAATTCCCCAACATCAAACAGCCTTTGTTCATTCTTTTTTCTTCCATTTTTTTTTCTTTCCATTCTTTCTTCCATTTTATATATTTAAAGAAGCTCTTTAATTGGGGCGGAGTAACATTTTCAGAATAGCAACCCTGCAACAAGAATACTGCCACAGGGATCAGTGCTCGGGGTTCAATAATTTTTGATATATTTCAATGACTTTAAAGAAGTGCTTGCTTTTAGTTTTGATAATACTTGCATGCTTACTTGCATTTGTTAAAGTCCAGACTGGACCGCCAAAGTATATTATGGAGATAGCCAACAGCCTCACTTTTTTTAAAAAAGGCAAGTGTACAGCGCTGTCAGAGATAGTAGGAACTGCAGATGCTGGAGAATCTGAGATAACAAGGTGTAGAGCTGGATGAACACAGCAGGCCACAAGGTTCTAGGCCTGAAACTTCAGCTTTCCTGCTCCTCTGATGCTGCTTGGCCTGCTGTGTTCCTCCAGCTCTACACCTTGTTATCTTAATTATTACACTCAAGTGCTGTCTCTCTCGAGTCCAGAAGAAAGAAACAATGTGCCTCTTTGATTTTTAACAGGAAACGTCTCTGCCTAAAAGTTCAGTCTAACAGAAGAGAACTCAAACTTTCAACTCCAGCAGCCAGCAAAATGCTCCAGCTAACTGAAAGCAAAACTGAAGTCCTTTCGGGTCTGTGTAAGCCTGACTCATGATTCTTTTGTCTTACTAAAGAAAGAAACGGAAAAAAATCCAAACTCATAGCTGTTTACTGACTGCTTGTTTGAATGAGATAATTCAGCACCATTGCGACAACACCCCTCTGCGAGAGAAACAGGACAAAACACATCTATTAAAGGCACTGTATCATCACAGAATTTTTTTTGCTCTCTTTGGTCATATTTTGTTCAAATTTAAAATTTTCCCAATCCTTTGGTTCGTCACTAACCTTTGACATATTGTATGATTTAAATTTCAGGTTGATGCTATCTTTAACTTTCTTACTTAAGAACGGGTAGAGGATTGGCTAACTAATGGAAGTCAGGGAATTGGGATAATTGGGTTCAGGGTAACATTTTCAGGATGGCAAACTGTAACTAGTCTAGTTTCACAGGGATCAGTGTTGGGACTGCAATTATTTTCAGTTTATTTTAGTGACTTGGATGGTGGAAGTACCATGGCCAAATGTGCAGATGGCACAAAGATAGGTGGGAAGACATTTGGGGTGAGCTTACAGATGGCTACAGGTTAAGTGACTGGGCAAAAACTTGATGAGCTCTATATAGATGTTTCTAAACAACCTGTTCAGATATGCTGAGGCACACATATGGAGCAGGTGAGATTTAAACCCAAGCCTCATTGTTTAGAGGTAGCAACACTACTCTGTGCCACACTAGAACCAACAGGTACAACATAATCTGGGAGATCACGGAGGCAAACAGGAATTTACAGGAGCTAGGGGGTGTGTTGGATGGCAGTTGCTGGAAGGGAGATAAACTGAAGATACAGTCAGGTAGATGAGTGACCTCCAGGAAAGTTGGAGAGGGAGGCAGATAGTGCAGGAGTCTCCTGTGGCTACCCCCATCTCAAACAAGTATGTTGTTTTGGAAAATGTAGTGGATTATGGACCTTCAGGGGAATGTAGCATTGACAGCCAGGTTTCTGGTACCTAGACTGGCTTTACTGTAACAATGGGTACACAAGCTTCCAAGCGATTGATTGTGATAGGGGACTCTCTAGTCAGAGGCACAGAAAGACAATTCTGCAACCGACAACGAGACATCAGAATGTGTGTTACCTCCCTGGAGCCAGGATCAAAGATATCTCAGAGGGGTAGCAGAACATTCTCAAAGGGGAGATGAACCAGCAGAAGGTCATTGTACACACTGGAATTAACAACATAGGAAGGAAAAGGACGAGATTCTGAGGAGACAATAGAGGAAGTTAGGCAGGAATTTAAAAAGTAGGTCCTCAATCGTAGTAATATCTGGATTATTTCCAGTGCAACAGGCTAGTGAGAGTAGGAATAGGAGGATAGAGCAGATGAATGCTTGGCTGAGGAGCTGGTGCAGGGGAAAAGGATTCACATTTTTGGATTATTGGAATCTCTTCTGGGGTAGAAGTGACCTGTATAAGAGGGACAGATTACACCTGGATTGGAAGTGGACTGGTATACTGAAGGGGAGATTTGCTCGAGCTGCTGAGGAAGATTTAAACTAGTAAAAGGGGTGGGTGGGTGGGCGGGACCAAGGGACATAGCAAGGAAAGAGATCAGCCTGAGACTAGTGCAGTATGGTAAAAGAGTAAGTCAAACAGACAGGACAGGAAGGAACAAAATAAAGAATGTGGTATGACTGATAAATTACACTACATTGATTTCATTGCCAGAGGCTTAACAGGTAAGGCAGATGAAGTAAGGGCATGGTTTGCGACATGGGACTGAGATATCATAGGAACTACAGGCTCAGGGATGGACAGGACTGGCTGCTTAATCTCCCAGGGTGTAGATACTATAGGAACGATAGGAAGGGGGCAAAAGAGGAGGGAGAGTGGCTTTTTTGATTAGGGAGAATATTACAGCTGTATTTAAGGAGAATATTTCTGGGAATACATCCAGAGAAGTTATTTGGGTGGAACTGAGAAATAATAAAGGGACGGTCACCTTATTTGGATTGTAGATAGCGCCCCCAATAGTCAGCAGGAAATTGAAAACACAATTTGTAAGGAGATTTCAGTTATCTGTAAAAACAATAGGATGGTTATGGTAGGGGATTTTAACTTTCCAAACACAGACTGGGACTGCTATAATGTCAAAGGCTTGTATGCAGAAGAATTTGTTAAGTGTGTACAAAAGAATTTTCTGATTCAGGATGTGAATGTACCTACTAGAGAAGGTGCAAAAAAAGAGATTGTGAGAGTCCAGAGACAGTAAGTTCCTGTTAGGGTGGAGGGTAAGGCTGGTAGGTGTAGGGAATGCTGGATGACCAGAGAAATTGAGGTTTAGGTCAGGAATAAGAAGGAAGCATATGTCACGTATAGACAACTGAAATTGAGTGATTCCCTGAAAGAGTGTAAAGGCAGGACAAGTATACTGAAGAAGGAAATCAGGAGGGCATAAAGGAGACGTGAAGTAGCTTTGGCAAATAGGGTTAAGGAGAATCCAAAGGGATTCTACAAATACATTAAGGACAAAAGGGTAACTAAGGAGAGAATAGGGCCCCTTAAAGATCAGCAAGGCCACGTATATGTGGAAACACAGGGAATGGGGGAAATAATAAACAAATATTTTGCATCAGCATTTACTGTGGAGAAGGATATGGAAGATAGAAAATGAGGGGAAATAAATAGCCTCTGCTTGAAAAATGTCCATATTATGGAGGATGAGGTGTTGGATGTCTTAAAACACATAAAGGTGGATAACCCCCTGGGACCTGATCAGGTGTACACTCAAACTCTGTGGGAAGCTAGGAAAGTGATTACTGGGCCCCTTGCTGAGATATTTGTAGATAGCCATAGGTAAGGTGCCAGAAGACTGGAGGTTGGCTAACGTAGTGCCACTACTTAAAAAAGGTGATGAGGAAAAGACAGGGAACTATAGACCGGTGAGTCTGACGTCGGTGGTGGACAAGTTGTTGGAGGGAATCCTGAGGGATAGGATTTACATGAACTTGGAAAGGCAAGAACTGATTAAGGATAGTCAACATGGCTTTGTGCGTGAGAAATCATGTCTCACGAATTTGATTAAGTTTTTTGAAGAAATAACAAAGAAAATTATTGAGGGCAGAGTGGTGGAGTCTATATGGACTTCAGTAAGGCATTCGACAAGGTTCCTCATGTTAGCTTGGTTAACAAGGTTAGATCTCATGGAATAGAGAGAAAACTAACTATTTGGATACAGAACTGGCTTGAAGGTAGAAGACAGAGAGTGATGGTTGAAGGGTGCTTTTCAGACTGGAGGCCTGTGACCAGCGGTGTGCCGCAAGGATCGGTGCTGGGTCATTTATATAAATGATTTGGATGTGAACATAGGAGGTATGGTTAATAAGTTTGTAGATGACAACAAGATTGGAGGTGAAGTAGACTGCAAAGAAGGTTACCTCAGAGCACAATATGATCTTGATCTGATGGGCAAATGGGCCAAGAAGTGGCAGGTGGAATTTAATTTAGATAAATGTGAGATACTGCATTTTGAAAAGGCAAATCAGGGCAGAACTTGTACACTTAATGGTAAGGTCCTGGGGCCTGTTGCTGAACAAAGAGACCTTGGATTGCAGGTTTGAAGTTCCTTGAAAGTGGAGTTGCAGGTAAATAGGATAGTGAAGAAGGCATTTGGTATGCTAGCCTTTATTGGTCAGTGCATTGAGAATAGGAGCTGGGAGGTCATGTTGCGGCTGTACAAGACATTGGTTAGGCCACTTTTGGGATACTGCATGCAATTTTGGTCTTTCTGCTATAGGAAGGATGTTGTGAAACTTGAAAGGGTTTAGAAAAGATTTACAAGGATGTTGGCAGGGTTGGAGGGTTTAAGCTATAGACACAGGCTAAGTAGGCCGGGGCTATTTTCCCTGGAGTGTCGGAGGCTAAGGGATGACAATTAGAGGTTTATAAAATCATGAGGAGCATGGACAGGGTAAACAGACAAGGTCTTTTCCCTTGAGTCGGGGACTCTAAAACTAGACAGCGTAGGTTTAAGATGAGAGGGGAAAGATTTAAAAGGGACTTTAGGGGTCACGTATTTCAGGCAGAAGGTGGTGCATATATGGAATGAGCTCTCAGAGGAAGTGGTGGAAGCTGGTACAATTACAAATTTAAAAGGAATCTGGATGGGTACATGAATAGAGAGGGGTTTGACGATGTTTGAATAGGAAGGGTTTGGAGGGATATAGGCCAAATGCTGGTAAATGTGAATAGATTTATTTACGATATCTGGTCAGCATAGACGAGTTGAATGGAAGGGTCTGTTTCCATGCTGTATATCTTTATGACTGTATGAACTAAAAAGAAATGCTTACCCTTACAAAATATCTCTGGTATGTCCCATAGCACTTTACAATCAATGAAATACGTTTTGAAGTGTAATTGTTGCTGTAATGTAGGGAATGAAGCAGCCAATTTACACTTAGCAAGCTCTCTTCTCACAGGAAATTAGGGGTGAGCAAGAAATGTTGGCGTTGCTATGAGATGCTTCCAGTAAACAAAAGAATAAAACCAAACTCCGCAAAGAAGTGAAGTAATATCGGCCAGATGATCTGTTTCACTGATGCTGACTGAAGGATAGATGTTTGCGAGGTCATTGGTGGAAACCTGCCTTCTTTTCATCAATATAACATCATGGGATATTTTGCATCAGCCTCAGGCAGATAGGACTACAGTTTAATTAATAAGCATGTATTTGAATAAAGTGGGTGGGGTGTGGGTGGTCGGGTTGTTATGGTGGGGAAAGTGGAACCTAAACACAGCTTATTTGCTGATTTCATGCCTCTCGATTATATCACTGAGAGGCAAAAAAAAATTCAGGAGATTATGTTTCCCCATAACGTTAAGGAAAGAGGGTGAGCTACCAGATGGAGGGTTGCTTGTTGAAGCTGAGAGTAGCTTGCTAAACACCAAAAGCAGTTATGCAAGCTAACAGCAAAGAAGCCAAAAATCACATTAGCTGTTTCCATGGTGTTTAGTTTCCTTCAAAGAGTTGTCAATACTTAACTCTACTGAGCCCATTCCAGAAGCAATAACAGATTCTAGAGACAGGAACGGTGCATCAGTGAGGAGAAAAATCCACTACCAAACACAATTCTCAATGTTTGTTGTATCAGAAATCTTTACAGTGCATGCCTGGAAATATTTTAACCTTCATTTTGAGCAGACAGATCTGTACAGGAAGGAAGATGCCATTTACACCACTCTTTTATCAGTACTTAAAAATTCTTGGCAAGGAAGCAATGTAATAAAAGAACCTAACAATGGATACCTCAATGCACAGTTGTTTGGTTTGTCAACAGTCATGTTATACAGTTGGCCTGGGAAAGACTGGTTCAGCTCATTGGAGAAGCTGCCACACCAGTAACTCATCATATTTCTCCATGCTGATCTTAGTCAGAGCCACTCGACTCTTTAAAGAAAGTGTCTTTGAGACAGGAATCAAGAGTTGGGCATTTTCTTGACTCCGTAACCCTGCGTTTTTTTCCTAAAGGTGCCCACTTGCTGTATTTCCATCCTGAGAAAGCTGGCATGGGCTTCAGATGCATCTGTCCCCTGCCAAAGCAGGCCCAAAATAGCAAGGAAGTCTGATCGATTCTGAAATGGACAGTTTAGGAGTTGTACTTCGGTAACTGTCATACTGGTTCAAGAATCCAACAGAGTCATTGGCCTCATCCCATATTCCAGACTGGATTGGCAGGGAGATGGGATCCTCCACACCCCAATGTTTTACATGTACCCAGCATAGGATCATCTTCAATATATGAATCAGGAGCAGAATTAGGCCACTCGACTCCTCAAAGGTAATCCACCATTCGATAAATGATGGTTGATCTAATTATGCCCTTAAAACCATATTCCCACCTACTGCTAATAACATAAGAACATTTATGAACATAAGTACTAGGAGCAGGAGTAGGCCATCCGGCCCTTCGAGCCTGCTCCACCATTCAATAAGAACATGGCTGATATTTTCGTGGACTCAGATCCACTTACCCACGCTCTCACCGTATCCCTTAATTCCTTTACTGTTCAAAATATATCTATCTTAGCTTTAAAAACATTTACTGAAGTAGCGTCAACTACTTCACTTGGCAAGGAATTTCATAGATTAACAACCCTCTGGGTGAAGAAGTTCCTCCTCAATTCAGTCCTAAATCTGCTCCCTCTAATCTTGACGCTATGGCCTCTTGTCCTAGCTTCACCTGCCAGTGGAAACATCCTCTCTACTTCTATTTTATCTATTCCCTTCATAATGTTATATGTTTCTATAAGATCCCGCCTCAAGCTTCTGAATTCCAATGAATATAATCCCAACCTACACAGTCTCTCCTCATAAGCCAACCCCCTCCACTCCAGAATCAACCTAGTGAACCTCCTCTGCACCCCATCCAGTGCCAGTACATCCTTTCTCAAATAAGGAGACCAAAACTGCACACAGTACTCCAGGTGTGGCCTCACCAGCACCTTGTACAGCTGCAACATAACCTCTCTGCTTTTAAACTCAATCCCTTTAGCAATGAAGGACAAAATTCCATTTGCCTTCCTAATTACTTGTTGTACCTGCAGATTGACCTCCTGTGATTCATGCACAAGGACACCCAGGTCCCTCTGCATAGCAGCATGCTACAACTTTTTACCATTCAAGTAATAGTCCTTTTTACTATTACTCCTACCAAAATGCATGACTTCACATTTATTTACATTGTATTCCATCTGCCAGACCTTTACCCACTCACTCAATGTATCTATGTTCCTCTGCAAAGTTTCACAGTCCTCTGCACACTTTGCTCTGCCACTCATCTTAGTGTCATCTGCAGACTTTGACACCCTACACGTGGTTCCCAACTCCAAATCATCTATATAAATTGTAAATAATTGCGGTCCCAACACCGATCCCTGAGGCACACCACTAGTCACTGATTGCCAGCCAGAATAGCACTCATTTATCCCCACTCTTTGCTTCCTATTAGTCAACCAATCCTCTATCCATGCTAATACTTTACCCCTAATGCCATGCATCCTTATCTTATGCAGCAGCCTCTTGTGCGGCACCTTGTCGAAGGCCTTTTGGAAATCTAGGTACACCACATCCACTGGGTCCCCATTGTCCACCTTGTTCATAATGTCTTCATAGAATTCCAAAAGATTTGTCAAGCATGACCTGCCCTTCATGAACCCATGATGCATCTGCCCAACGGGACAATTTCTATCCAGATGCCTTGCTATTTCTTCCTTGATAATAGACTCAAGCATCTTCCCCACTACAGAGGTTAAGCTAACCGGTCTATAATTCCCCATCTTTTGTCTACCTCCCTTTTTAGACAGTGGCGTCACATTTGTTGTTTTCTAATCTGCTGGGACTACCCCAGGGTCCAGCGAATTTTGGAAAATTACCGCCAGTGCACCTGCTATTTCTCCCGCCATCTCTTTTAGTACCCTGGGATGCATTCCATAAGGGCCAGGAGACTTGTCAATCCTTAACTCCATTAGCTTGCCCAACACTACCTCTTCTGTAATAATGATTGTTTCCAGGTCCTCACCTACCTTCGTCTCTTTGTCAATTGTTAACATTAATTGTTAGTTAAGAATCTATCTACCTCTGCTTTAAAAATGTTCAATGACTCTGCCTCCACTGTCCTTTCGGGAAGAAAATTCCAAAGACTCATGAGGAGAAAATTCTTCTCATCTCTGTCTTAAATGGATGACTGCTCATTTTTTCCCCTAAATTCTAGTCCTTCCCCTCAAAGCAAGCATCCTTCTAACATCCACCTTGTCAGCCCTCTCAGGGATAAAAGGTACTGCAGATGCTGGAGAATCCGAGATAACAAGGTGTGGGGCTGGATGAACACAGCAGGCCAAGCAACATCATAGGAGCAGGAAAACTTGACATTTAGGGCCTAGACCTTTTAAGCCCGAGACGTCAAGTTTTCCTGCTCCTATGATGCTGCTTGGCCTGCTGTGTTCATCCAGCCCCACGCCTTGTTATCTCAGCCCTCTCAGGATCTTATTTGTCTTAATAAGATGAAATTTTATTCTTTTTAACTCCACAAGATACAGACCCAAACTGTTCAATACTTCCTCATTGGATAACCAGCACCTCCACAATCAGAATCTCTAATGCCTTCTCCATGTCCCCATTCTAATTTCCTAACCCCATGTCCATTTTGAATACCCATTCATCTTTTATAGCCAAATAGCCAATATTTACTAGCTTCGGAGCCTGTAAGTCACATAACACAAAAAGTCCTTGAAATGCAAAAGAAATAAAAGAATACAACCAGACTTTCAAAATACTCAATTTTAAAATATGCCACCCACTAAGGCTCATAAAACCGTCAAACATAGACATCCTTAGATGTATTGAAAATAGCTTTAATACCCTTAACACATCTTAATTTTGTCCAAGTAAATATATCCTATAAAAAAGAAAAGTAGAGGGCAACTTTTAATTCAGCTTTTTACGGCAGAAATATGGCAGCTGTACCCACTTAATCATGCGAGAGGCTCTGTATTAGTGTCTCTGTATTGGCAAAACATCCTCCCAGTTTAGGTGAGAGGGCAAAATGCGTTGATGTTGGATGCCCAGTCAGTGGCAACAGGAAGTCAACGAGGCTCATTAATAGGTCAGTTGACAACCTTTATTATTGATTTTACAGTTTAATTCTGCCTTAGAAATTAACAAGAAGATATGCTTTCTCTCAGCCCCTGAAGGCAGCCCAGCAGATTTTCTCAGGTTTGCCAGCAGTATCCTGGAGAATCCTTTGTCAATAGACATTCTGTTTGATCAAGAGGCCCAGCACTGGGAGCACAGCCCCAAAAGCTAACTCGGCCCATGCTCTAACATCATTCCTATGTCTGCCACAAAATCCACCCTGTCATGAATCAGAACAAACTCCCTCAAAATATATTAAGAAGATAGCCTGGACCTTAGCCTTTTCTTACTTTTAAGGGGAAGTGGACGGCATTGTATCCCAGATGCAAGTTAATTATTCAACATACCAAGCTTGAAGCAAAACATAATTTATTTTTGTACTCTTGTTAAAATACAAACAAAAGAAAGAAGAATTGGAATAACTTAACTCTATTGGAAAACTTAACAGAATGTTTAATTAAATTCTAAACAGCAACTGCTCCAATATAGTACAATCCCATTAACACATCCTTGGCAAAGGCATATTCAGTAAAATACATTGTCTCACAGGCAATTCTCCAGTCCAGGAGGAAGCAGTGAGAGAGAGAGAACTCAAGTGTTTTGCTGCAACAGGGAGGGTGTATAGCAGCATACAACCCCCAAAAGCTACTGGAAGTTAAATTAAAATCCTGGTTCTGTGGGAGCTTGACCCCACCCCTTCATGTTGCTTCTATTGTTTCAACTTGAAAGGAATACACCAAGGCCTCACAAGTTGTTTACTTTATTGACTTGGAACAGACCCCACTCAGTAACTCTGTCTCAACCACTCTCTCTTAAAAATGTGCCTCTTGAAGTCATTGTATCACCACAATCCAGAGATCCTTGTCAATCCCTCATCCTAGTTTGTCATCTCAGCAAACCTAGGTGTCTGGTGGTCATAGAAATCATAGAATCCCTACAGTGCGGAAACAGGCCCTTTGGCCCAACAGGTCCACACCGACCCTCAGAGAACCTACCCAAACCCATTCATCTATAACCCACCTAATCTATACATCCCTGAACACTACGGGCAATTTAGCATGGCCAATCCACCTAGCCTGCACATCTTTGGATTGTGGGAGGAAACCAGAGCACCGGGAGGAAACCCACGCACACACAGGGAGAATGTGCAAACTCCACACAGTCGCTCAAGGGTGGAATTGAACCCGGGTCACTGGTGCTGTGAGGCAGCAGTACTAACCATTGAGCCACCGTGCTGCCCCAAGACAGGTTACTACCTTCACCACACGCGAGGCTCCACCTAGACTTGAACTTGGATCACTGGGTTCAGAAACCAGTGCGCTCACCATTACACCATGGCAACCAGAGCAACATGGTGTATTGTTTCAGGTGGCATTAATGGCAATGATGATCTGCCAATCTCTCATTGACTCTCATTAGCAACTCTTCACTGGCAATATTTCTCCCATTAGAATCTTAAACCCAAGGGAAGACCTGGATAGCCATTTAAGAGTTTTAACACAATAAACCTCCTCCATGGAATGGAAGAAGGGTCCTCTCTGGACCCCACATTGCACCAAATCAGTTCCATCCAGGCTGAAGTAAATCCCAGATAGAATTCCGTATTCCCAAAACTTGTCTACTAGACAGGAATGTGATTTTTTTAAAATAAAAGCCTTAAAAACTGAATACCATCCAGGACAAAGTGGCTTGCTTCATTAGAATCCCATACATCAACAGAAACATTCATTCCCTCCACTGCCAGTATACAGCACCAACAGTGCCAGTCACTTCTATAACTTTCTATAAATATAACCCCTTTCAACAGCAAACTTCAAACCTCAGCTTTTACCAACAAGAAGAAATAGGTCATTAAGCTCATGGGAACAGCATGATCTGCATGTCCCCCTCCTAGTCACAGTCCATTCTGTCTCGGAATTATATGGTCATCCCTTCATTCACTGGGTACCGATTAATAGCAACACCATTGGTGTACTTGCACACTTTAGACTGCAGCTGTTCAAGAAAGCAGCTCTTCGTCACCGTTACAATAGCAATTAGGGTGGCAGTTTTGGAGCCTTTTTAAGAGCTGTTGCAACAAACAACAATCACTAGGTCCCTGAGTGTTCCAATAAGTCATGAGCTCTCCTTCAGGAGTCCTGCACTTGTATTTTAATGATTGTGAATTATAGCAGAAATTTAGCTTCTTTCACTGCAGATTTGCAAAGAGCAAAAGACCCAGCAATGCAATTAACTTCATCATCCCTGCTGGAACAGGCTCAAGGAGCTGAAACACCTACTGCTCTTCCTCTGTTTCCAACACATTTTAACCACTGGATACTTACAAACTGTTTTGTACTTCTGTGACAATTTTTCCAGACTCAATCACACCTCCACCACAGATGATTTTCCTGAAATAATTTGCCAATTGTTTTGAAAATCCTTACTCATTTAATTGAATTTCACACTTTCTCTATTAATTCAGTCATATTGTAGTAATTTGTTTACTGCCAGTTTTGATTCTGCAACATCTTAATATTGCCTTTCTGATTCAGAATTTGAGCAGGCAATAAGAACCTGATATATACAATGTATTTAATAATGACTGAGGGGCATTTTACTCACAATTAACCCTAACCCAAGATAATTTAAACTAACTGTTTGAAACACTAATATATTATAATTAGCTTAAAGGGTGTGGTGAGATTTGATGTGAAGGATGGGATAAGTAAAGGATGTGATGAGTGTTGACTGTGTGAAATCTCTGCCATTTCAGTTTCTGCATCGACTTCAAAGAGGCAGAACTTCTATCCAAGCAATGTGAGACATAAGAACTACTATAAAGATGTGCATAAGTTCTACAGATGTGGTGCAGGTCTCAGGATGAAACAGCAAAGTAAGGAAAAGATGCTGCTTTCAAGGTGGAGGCAAAGATTAAGTGTGTGCCTTCCTCTTCCACGCAAATCCAATCATTGGATGAACTTAATTTGGGAAATGCCCAGACCTAGGATATTCCAACACAAGCATTTTTCAAAATGTCAAACTTAATTTGCAAATAGAGTGACATTAAAAGAGCTTGTGTTCGATAATGATGAATCAGTCAACGGATGATATTTGTTTTAAATGTAGCATTCAATGGTTGCAACTTGCTATCAATATGCTTTTCTATATTTGGAAGTGTAGCGTAGAATATTCATTGTGGAAGAGCTTTGTAGCGTTCTACATAACACACTGGTAACACGGTATAAAGAATACATTGCAGAGCAAAATATAAACATATTTTCTGGAAAGTTGAATATAGATTAATATTATGGACACTTCAATAGTGAGTAAGTCAAAATTTATAATCAGTGACAACCAATATGATGGGAAAATGAAAAATGTCAGTTATGAATGTTTTAGAAACTTTTTTTAAGCCCAATATTAAGTTTCAGCTTCATATAGGCTCTGTTAATATTGTCTCTTTGGAATTTACACAAGTTCATGTTCTATTTACAGTGACCCAGAAGATAAACTGCTTTGTCTTGCCAGGGGTGCTAACAGAGGCAATGTTTATCAATGAAATAACTCCACAGAGACTGATATCTGGTTACCAAGTCACCTTTTATTTACATGTGGAAAGTCTTTGACACTAGTCCAGCTTCCTCAGATCCAGGTCTCAGAGTATCAGAATGTCTGACACCCTTTTTTAATTATCTGTCAGTGAGGACTCTCTGATTGGATCAGATTAACAGCCCCAATCAGGGAATTCATATTCTCTGGCTCCACATGACTGACCTTGTTACAATGACTACAATTAGCATTTGGGATAACTTTGGGACTAGCAGGAGAGAAGCCCTGGGACCATTGTGCTGTGCAGTCCTGGGGATTGATAACATTAAGATAGGTTGCAAGGGTTTTTGACCACAGGCAAGAAGGTCCTTGAGATCAACAAGGAGGGAGGTAGCCAGCAGGACTGAGGAGGAGCATCTTGAGGTCTGCATTGTAAAAAACTGGGAGCATTAGTCAGGATCTGCATGGCAATGGAAACTGGAAGTATTGCAGAGTTAAGATTTGACAAGGGGAGAACAAGGTGTATCTGGGTGAAACACAAGTGCTCTGAGGAAATTAGGCTCTCTCCCACCTGATTTCTCCCTTCCAGCTTCACTCCTGAAATATTTGCAATGGTTTTCAGACCAACAAAAAGTTCCTAATGATTTCTTTCCCTCTAAATATTAATATCTTGAGCCTTCAACTCAAAGCTCAGTGTCTGTAATGCAATGTCGTAGCCAAATTATCGAAGATTTTTCAAGATGCTACTGTTTTGGATTTTGTTTAGCTGCTTCTCAAATAGAATATTCTTTAGGATTAATTTTGTAACCTTCTTTTAAGTGACTACAGATAGTAAAATCGGAATTTCAAACAGCTTGTATTTTGTATGTTTGGGTTTTTACTTTCCTCTCCAACCTCAGTTACATACTTAGCTTTTGCCTGGATTCTGCTGCCAAATAACAGAGGCAGTCAGCTGATACCCCAAGCCTCAGTTTCTTTATCCTTTTCAGTACACCTTGAGATCTCAGCATTCCCTCAGGCATTCTGGTAAGACCATGGACCATAAGAAATAAGAACAGGCCATTTGGCCCCTTGAGCCAGCTCTACTAGTCAACTGGATCATGCCTGTCCTAACATTCCTTATGTCCACTTCTCTGCATTTTCCCTACCACGATGGCCTAGGGGTATTATCGCGAGGCTATTAATCCAGAAACCCAGCTAGTGTCAGGGGACCTGGATTTGAATCCAACCACGACAGATGGTGGAATTTGAATTCAATAAAAAAAAAGTCTGGAATTAAAAATATACTGATGACCTTGAAATAATTGCCAATTGTCAAAAAAACCCATCTGGTTCACTAAAGTCCTTCAGGGAAGGAAAATCTTCCACCCTCACCTGGTCTGGCCTTCATATGACTCCAGACTGACAGCAATGTGGTTGACTCTCAGTTGCCATCAGAAATGGCCGAGCAAGCCACTCAGTTGCACCAATCGGTATAAAGACTCAAAGAAATGAAACTGGACGGATCACTTGGCACTGGAAAAGACAATGGCAGAAACAGCCCTAATGACCCTGCAAAGCCCTCCTCACTAACATCTGGGCGTTGGTGCCAAAACTGGTAGAGCTGTCTCACAGACTAGTTAAACAACAGTCTGATATAGTCATAGTCACAGAATCATACCTTATAGACAATGTCCCAGACATTACCATCACCATCTCGGGATATTTCCTGTCCCACCGGCAGGACAGACTCAGCTGAGGGGGTGGCACAGTGGTATACAGTCGGGAGGCTGTTGCTCTGGGAGTCCACAATATTGACTCCGGACCCCATGAAGTCTCATGGCTTCAGGTTAAACATGGGCAAGGAAACCTTTTGCTGATTACCACGTACCATCCACCCTCAGCTGATGAATCGGTACTCTTCCATGTTGAACAACACTTGGATGAAGCACTGAGGATGGCAAGGGCACAAAATGTACTCCAGGTGGGGGCTTTCAATGTCCACCACTAAGAGTGGCTCGGCAGCAGTACTGATTGATCTGGTCAGGTCCTAAAGGACATAACTGCTAGACTGAGTCTGCGGCAGGTGGTGAGGGGGCCAACAAGAGGGAAAAACATACTTGACCTCATCCTTACTAATCTGCCAGCTGCATTTGCATCTATCCATGACAGTATCGGTAAGAGCAGCCATTGCACAGTCCTTGTGGAGATGAAGTCCCACCTTCACATTGAGAACGACCTCCATCTTGTTGTGTGGCACTATCACCGTGCTAAATGGGACAGACTTCGTACAGATCTAGCAACTCAAGAGTAGGCATCCATGAGGCACTGTGGGCCATCAACAGCAGCAGAATTGTACTCCAGTACAATTTGTTATCATAGCCCAGCATATCCCCCACTCAACCATTACCATCAAGCCAGGGGATCAACCCTGATTCAATGAAGACTGCAGGAGGGCATGACAAGAGCAGTACCAAGCATACCTGAAGATGAGGTAGCATCCTGGTGAAGCCACCAAACAGGACTATTTATGCCAAACATTAAAAGCAGCAAGTTGTTGTAAATATTGTAAATGTTTGTTGTAAATGATTTGGATGTAGGATGTTAGATGAGGGAGTGGAAGGGTGGATTAGTAAGTTCACGGATGATACGAAGGTGGGTTGAGTTGTGGGTAGCGCAGAAGGCTGTTCTAGGTTACAAAGGGGCATTGATAGGATGAAGAGCTGGGCTGAGAAGTGGCAGATGGAGTTTAACCTTGAAAAGTGTGAGGTGATTCATTTTAGAAGGACAAATTTGAAAGAGAATACAGGATTAATGGAAAGATTCTTGGCAATGTGGAGGAGCAAAGGGATCTTGGGGTTCATGTCCACCGTTCCCTGAAAGCTGCCACTCAGGTGGATAGAGTTGTTAAGAAGGCGTATGGTGTGTTAGCTTTAATTAATAGAGGGATTGAGTTCAAGAGCCGTGAAGGTATGCTCCAGCTATACAAAAGCCTGGTTCGGCCACATTTGGAGTATTGTGTCCAGTTCATGTCACCTCATTACAGGAAAGATGTGGAAGCATTGGAAAAGGTGCAGAGGAGATTTACCAGGATGTTGCTTGGAATGGGGGAAACTTATGAGGAAAGTTGAGGGAGCTAGGGCTTTTCTCTTTAGAACAACAAAGGATGAGAGGTGACTTGATAGAGGTGTACAAAATGATCAGAGATGTAGATAGAGTGGACAGCCAGAGACTTTTTCCTAGGGTGGAGATAGCTTTAATGAGGGGGCATAGTTTTAAAGTGAGTGGAGGTAGATCTAGGGGAGACGTCAGAGGTAGGTTCTTTACTCAGAGATTGGTAGGTGTGTGGAATGCATTGCCGGAGAGGGTGGTGGAGTCGGCCTCATTAGGGGCATTTAAGCAGATATTAGATAGGCATATGGATGATAATATAAGGTAGGGGTAGAGGTTAGATAGACCTTAAGTTTAGGGTAAAAGTTCGGCACAACATCGTGGGCCAAAGTGCCTGTACAAGTGCTGTACTGTTCTATGTTCTATGTTCTAAGTGATAGATGGGGCTAAGCAATCCCAAAAAAATGTAATCAGATGTAAACTCTGCAGTGCTGCCACATCCAGTCAGGAATGATGGACAATTAAACAACTCAGGGGAGGAGGAGGCTCCACCATTATCCCCATCCTCACTGACGGAAGAGCCCAGCACATCAGTGCAAAAGATAAGGCTGAAACATTCGCAGCAATCTTCAGCCAGAAGTGCCAAGTGGATGATGCATCTTAGCCTCCTCCAATGGTCCCTAGCATTACAGATACCAGTCTTCATTCAACTTGATTCACTCCATGTGATATCAAGAAATGGTTAGAGACACTGGATATTGCAAAGGCTACGGGCCCTGACAACATTCTAGCAATAGTACTGAAGGTTTATGCTCATGAACTTTCTGCTCCCCTAGCCAAACTGTTCCGGTGCAGTTACAGCACTGGTACCTACCCAACAATGTGGAAAATTGCCCAAGTATGTCCTGTACACATAAAACAGGCAGCATGGTGGCTCGGTGGTTAGCACTGCTGCCTTACAGCGCCAGGGACCTGGGTTCGATTCCACCTTCGGGCGACTATCTGTGTGGAGTTTGCACATTCTCCCCGTGTCTGCATGGGTTTCCTCTGGGTGCTCCAGTTTCCTCCACACTCCAAAAATGTGCAGGCTAAGTGGATTGGCCATGCTAAGTTGCCCGTAGTGTTCAGGGAGGTGTAGAATAGGGGGATGGGTCTGGGTGGGATGCTCTGAGGGTCAGTGTGGACTTGTTGGGCTGAAGAGCCTGTTTCCACACTATAGGGGTTCTATGATCCTATGAAATCCAACACAGCCAGTTATTGCCCCATCAGTCTACTCTCAATCATCAGTAAATTGATGGAAGTTGTCATCAACAGTGCTATCAAGAACACCTGCTCAGTGAAGCCCAGTTTGGGTTCCGCCAGGGCCACTCAGCTCCTGACCTCATTACAACCTTGATTCAAGCACAGACAAAAGAGCTATATTCCAGAGGTGAGGTGAGATTGACAGCCCTTGACATTAAGACTGCTTTCGACTGAGTTTAGCAACAAGGACCCCGAGCAAAATTGGAATCAACGGGTACTGGGGGGCAAACTCTCCAGTGGTTGGAATCATACATTGCACAGAGGAAGATGGTTGTGGTTGTTAGACGTCAATCATCTCAGCTCCAGTAATATCTTTGTAGGAGTTCCTCAGGGTAGTGTTCTAGGCCCAATTATCTTCAACTGCTTCATCAATGACCTTCCCTCCATCATAAGGTCAGAAGTGGGGATGTTTGCCAACGTTTGCACAATGTTCATCATCGTTCTTTACTACTCAGTTACTGAAGCAGTCTATGTTCAACTGCAACAAGATCTGGACAATATCCAGGCTTGGGCTGACAAGTGGCAAGTGACATTGATGCCACACAAATGTCAGGCTATGATCATCACCAATAAGAGACAATCTAACTACTTCCCCTTGACGTTAAATGGTGTTACCATCACAAAATCCCCCACTATCAACATCCTGTGGGTTATCATTGAGCAGAAACTTAACTGGGCTCACCTCATAAACACAAAGGGTACAAAAGCAGGCCACAGGCTAGGAATGCTGTGTTGAGTAACTCACCACCTGACTCCTCAAAGCCTGTCCACCACCTACAAGGCATAAGTGATGGAATACTCTGCACTTGCTTAGATGAGTGCAGCCCCAACAACACTCAAGAAGCTTGACACCATTCAGGACAAAGCAGCCCGCTTGATTGGCACTATATCCACAAGCATCCACTCCCTCCACCACCAACATTCAATAGCAGTAGTGTGTACTATCTACAAGATGCACTGCAGAAATTCACCAAAGATCCTTCGACAGCACCTTCCAAATCCATGACTACTTCCATCTGGAAGGACAAGGGCAGCTGACATATGGGAACACCACCACCTCCAATTTCCACTCCAAGACTTGGAAATATATCACTGTTCCTTCACTGTCACTGAGTCAAAATCCTGGAATTCCCTCCCTAATAGCATTTTGGGTCAATCCACAGCAGGAGGACTGTAGTGGTTCAAGAAGGCAGCTCACCAGCACCTTCTCAAGGGCAACTAGGGATGGGCAAGAAAGCCAGCCAGCGAAGCCCACAAAAAAATCTCCTATTGATCAATAATCTATCTATCTCAGCCTTAAATATACACAAGGACTCTGCCCCCACAGCTCTCAGTTGCAAGGAATTCCAAAGACTCACAACCCTCTGAGAGAAGAAATTTCTCGTCATCGCAATCTTACATCTGTGCCCCTGTGCCAATTTGGTGAAGAATATGAATGTGTTTACAGTCTGACTGAATCCCAGATGAGTGGGATACTGAGCAAGTGAGCCATCAGGAATGCTTTGAATGTGTAAATGTAATGAAATTAGGAATTATAGGAATGCAATATAACCTGATGGAACGTTCAATGTTCCTGACCATGCCCACGAGTGCAAGGCCAGAGATAAGAGCCTCTATTTTAAACTGTCATTCCCACTTTTTTAATATTTCAACATTCTAGATGAGCACTCGTAATGCACAGTACTGCACTTTGTAAGTCAATCTCATTTTTCCCAAAGTGGGAGATATTCAGTAACACAAAATTTGTAACTCTTGATTAGGTACGATCTACAGTAATTACACAAATTATCTGGCATTACAGTAATATTTGCCCAGGGCATCTCATTATTTAAAATCATCAAAACCACAGGTAATTTTCATCATTTCTTTTAGTAGCCTCCAAGATGTAGAGACATAGCGACATAGAAAATAGAAAATAGATGCAGGAGTAGGCCATTCGGCCCTTTGAACCTGCACCACCATTTCATATGTTCGTGGCTGATCATGCAATCTCTGTACCTCATTCCCACTTTCTCTCCATACCACTTGATCATAAGACCATAAGACCATAAGACATAGGAGTGGAAGTAAGGCCATTTGGCCCATCAAGTCCACTCCGCCATTTAACCATGGCTGATGGGCATTTCAACTCCACTTACCCGCACTCTCCCCGTAGCCCTTGATTCCTTGCGAGATCAAGAATTTATCAATCTCTGCCTTGAAGATATTCAACGTCCCGGCCTCCACTGTGCTCCGTGGCAACGAATTCCACAGGCCCACCACTCTCTGGCTGAAGAAATGTCTCCTCATTTCCATTCTAAATTGACCCCCTCTAATTCTAAGGCTGTGTCCACGGGCCCTAGTATCCCCGCCTAACGGAAACAACTTCCCAGCGTCCACCCTTTCTAAGCCATGCATTATCTTGTAAGTTTCTATTAGATCTCCCCTCAACCTTCTAAACTCTAATGAATACAATCCCAGGATCCTCAGCTGTTCATCGTATGTTAGGCCTACCATTCCAGGGATCATCCGTGTGAATCTCTGCTGGACACGCTCCAGTGCCAGTATGTCCTTCCTGAGGTGTGGGGCCCAAAATCGGGCACAGTATTCTAAATGGGGCCTAACTAGAGCTTTATAAACTCTCAGAAGCACATCGCTGCTTTTATATTCCAACCCTCTTGAGATAAATGACAACATTCCATTTGCTTTCTTAATCACGGACTCAACCTGCAAGTTAACCTTTAGAGAATCCTGTACTAGCACTCCCAGATCCCTTTGTACTTCGGCTTTATGAATTTTCTCACTGTTCAGAAAATAGTCCATGCCTGTATTCTTTTTTCCCAAAGTGCAAGACCTCGCATTTGTGTCCGAGCAAACTATATGATCCTTTTAGATGCATCAGCCACATCCAGATCCTTCTTGAATATATCTAATGAACTGGCCCCAACAACTTTCTGTGGGAAAGAATTCCACATGTTTATAACTCTCTGAGTGAAGAAACCTTTCCTCATCTCAATCCTGAATGGTTTACGTCTTATTCTTAGGCTGTGACCCCTAGTTCTGGACTTCCCCAACATCAGCAGCATTCTTTGTGCGTCTCGTCTGTCCAGTCTCATCAGGATTTTATATGTTTCTGTGAGATTCCCCTCATTCTTCTAAATTCCAGCGAGTACAAGCCCAGTTGATCCAATCTTTCTTCATATGTTAGTCCTGCCATCCCGGGAATCAGTCTGGTGAACCTTTGCTAGACTCCCTCAACAGCAAGAATGTCCTCCTTAGACTAGGAGCATTTTTATTCACAAGTGCAAAAATGTAAATAGGATGTTAGAGTTGGAATTATGACTAATGTAGCTATGTTTAATTAAATTAGTTTCTAACATGTTGCATTTTCATTCTCAAACATTTCAGTTTTGTGATTTATAGTGAAAGCATCAATCGCAGTCAAATTGCCTGTGTTTTTTTAAAGCTTTACTAAGCTTGCAAGTTGACTGGCAGTCATCATTAATTGGTGCATATTCCACAACGTCTCCACCAGTCAGAGTCCCCTTACTAACCAATCAGCTTTCATTCTTCTCACAGTATAAATTTTCTTTTCCCTTTACTTTGATATTCTTGTGAATTGCCCTGATCAGTGCAATGCAAACTACTTTGCCATTATATGCTTTTTACAGCAATAACCAAGTTCTGTGCTACCGAATGACTGCAACCTGGCCTAACCCAAAATAAAAATGTGCAGATGGTATACATCTGGAAACTATAAACAACTTCAGAAACACTGTGACACATTTGTAGTTGGGCCAACTGATTTCACATGAAATTTATTATGGAGAAAGGTGAATGCATTTTGGGAAGAATAATGAGTCCCATCACTTTCACAACACCTAACACCTATGAAGGAGCTAAACTTCTAGGTTGACCATCATTAATATTTCTCTGAATTTTGCGTAAGCCTCTGCTTTTTTTTGACAATGATGCAGTATGTCCTGCTTCCTATGTATGCTTCAGCCCAGAAGTTTGCCAGTAATGAGACAGCGGGGAAGATTTCGTCTTGCTGCCTGAGGATGTAACTGATGCTGTAGAAACTTGATAACTTTAGACTGGACATTTTGCAGCTTCCTAAATTGCTGTTAATGGCATGGTTGTTAGTATGCCTCTGATGGGTTGACACTTGCAATTGTAGACCTGCCCCATGCAAAAGTGTTCAGAATGTTAAGGTGGATGTAAAAAGGTCATTTTCCTTGTGAACTGGATACGGATTCTTTGGGTCTTGCAGACAGAATTGTCTTATTATCTATCCAAGTGCCAGACTTGTTTTATAAGCAACTGTTAAGGAGGTTGGGATAACAAGCATGGGGCTGGATGAACACAGCAGGTCAAGCAGCATCATAGGAGCAGGAAAACGTGACGTTTCGGGCCTAAACCCTTCATCAAACCCTTCACCCTTCACCCTTAGCCATTTCTGATGAAGGGTTTAGGCCCGAAACGTCAAGTTTTCCTGCTCCTATGATGCTGCTTGACCTGTTGACCTGCTGTGTTCATCCAGCCCCATGCTTGTTATCTCGGATTCTCCAGCATCTGCAGTACCTTTTATCTCTGATACAATGTTAAGGAGGTTGCTCTTGTTTACCACACAGAACATGCTGCATTACCAAAACAGAACAACGCAATGTGACAAATTCAAAAGGTCTTTCAAAGGGTTGTCATAGACATGATGAGTTGAAAGGTTCCATCAGGTACCATAACTTCCTCCAAAATAAAAAATGACAGCCATACCTTTAACACCCAATTTTCAGATACTCTCATTTCTCTGTTGACTTGAGGATCAACTGGAATTAAGGCACATTTTGCGTTAACTGAGGACAGCCACATCAAAATACAAAGCTATGTATTTTTAAACTCCAGGACGCTGGGTGAAATGATCTGTTCTGTGCTGTATCTCCTGTGTAACGACTGATAGAAGTGACAAAAGTTATTTTAATAACTTGATTAATTTCAAAAGTCACTTGATCTATGCAGATATGCTTAGGTTACAATGTTGAGTAAAATTAATTCACAATATTAAGCATTTTCAATGCAACAAAATAAGCAAATGTCATTTAGAGAATGCAAAAGACTGAATGAGATATATGTTTAGAAACAGGCCATTTGTGGAAGCAGCAATAACAAAAAATTAGATAACAAGGTGTAGAGCTGGATGAACACAGCAGGCCAAGCAGCACCAGAGGAGCAGGAAGGCTGATGATTCAGCAGAACATTTCTGAAGGAGAGTCTAGGCCCAAAACATCAGCCTGCCTGCTCCTCTAATGCTACTTGGCCTGCTGTGTTCATCCAGCTCTACACCTTGATACCTCAGATTCCCCAGCATCTGCAGTTCCTACTAGGGCTGAAAGGTCTGTTTTTGTGCTGCAAATCATATCTAGAAAGCCTTCATACAGATTTGGAGAAGAAGAGGTAGATTAAGGGTGATCAGGTATTTGAAGAGGTGGAGCATGCCCTTGAAAATAAAGCACTCAGGATTCACTCTCTATTGTTTGTGTTTAGGAAGAGTGTGACACTGTCATATCTTGAGCAAAATTTTGCACAGGGCCACCTTTGACAAGTATTGATCATTCAATATCTCCACTGTTTATTTCCAAAAGTGCACGAGAAACTTCTCAAAATGTCATTGGGTTGAACAGTGCATGCAGAGGCGTGGTAATATTGTGTCCATCATATAGTTTGCTCGGACACAATTGGTAAAGCATTAAGCTATTCAAACAATCTGGTCCAATACCATTAGACATCAGCCATGCAAGTCTGATCAAAGCCCCATCAAGCCCTTTATGGCTAGCCGAAGGAAGGGAAGCCTTAATTGACATAATTTTTCAAGATGGATATCAAACAGCACGCAAAACTGAGTTGATGAGGAAAAAGGAAGAAGATATTAACAAAGCTGTTGAAATAACTCTTTTACTGTGGAGAAGGAACTATCATAGAAGGACAGCTGCAGCCAAGGGAACTGATTGTTGGTCAGAGAATGGCAGTCAACCCGACTCATCTTCAGCCATAAAAATATCCAAGCTGTGTTCAGATCTAGAAATTTAAAGGGAGGCTGACTCATCATTGGATAACTATTTAAGGGAGCTTGATTTGTGATCAGAAGAATATTTGAGACACAACTTCCCAAAGTTGGGGCCAGGATCCTGAGTAGAGTCAGGAGCTGAAATTTTGGGGTCAAGTCACTGTAGTCTCCCTTGACCACATGGCTGTCTGTCATTAGAGAGAGATGACTGGTGGTGGTTTAACCTGATAGCCACCATGCCTCAGGTAAGGGGAGAGGTTCTCCTTAGTAACCCCAGCTGGTGCAGGAATTGAACCCAAGCTGTCAGCATCAGACTGCTTTGCAAAGCAACTGTCCAGCCAACTGAGGTAAACCAAACCCACGTTTGGGGTGGGGGGGGGGAGGTGTGGGGAGCAGGTGGGAGGTGGGGTGAGGTCACAGGCTCCACAGCAGTAATTGCATTTCATGGAGCTCTGACTGAGTAATAACAGCTACCCTCATATTCAAACAGACATTCTCCCTACTTCCACATGCTTTTCAGCCCACCCCACTCTCACAGGTCTCATTGAGAAGTTGTGACAAACATTTCTTACCTCAAAGTGGTGCGCCAGTGGGAAGAGTTTTGTGGAACAGTGATTTAAAGATTTCCAACTCATTGTCCGAAGAATATCCAGGACAAAAAGGTGTCCACGATTGCAAGGTGATTATATGGCAATTTTATTAAAACATAGATATTTAAAATATAGAAACATATGGGCATTAGATATGTGGAGCAGAGGTTATATGTTGTTTGAAACAAAAAAAAAACTGCGTGTGTGCATATGATAGAGAACATTGGTATAGGCTCTGTGATATTTCTTTGATGTTGTTAGCAACATTTATTGTAGTTCCTACACAATCCATAGTGGGCTAGAATTTTTCATTGCATGTCTGATACAATAAAGCTTACTTTTTACCCCAGATATTTCATAAAATTATAGAATATATTACCTCAAGTTGAAGCGCAGCACAGGCTTGTCTGCTCCAGCTGCTTTTTTTCTCTCTTTCTCTGCTTAAGAGGGGCTATAATGATGAACTTTTAACTATATATCTTTATTTTTCTAATTTATACCTAAGATTTTGTAATAGTCACCATTGTACCTAAGATGGCCATAGAAATGGCACCTTCGCACACTTTTCTCTGTACTCATGTATGCCTGTACTTAAGTACATGTGAAAACAAATCATAATTCTAATTTTAATTCTAATTCCAATTCAGAAGAGACCCTTCGGCCCATCGAGTCTGCACCACTAAAAATTTACTACTACCTACACAAATCCCACTTTCTCACAATAGGCCTAAAGCCTTGAATGTGATGACACTTCAACTGCTCATCCAAGGAATTATTTTAAAGGTTATGAGCTTTCCCATCTCAACTATTCTCTCAGATAGTGCATTCCAGACTCTCACCACCATCTGGGTGAAAAAGGTTTTCCTCAAATCTCCTCTAAACGGCTTTCCTTTCATTTTACAATTATGCCTCCTTGTTATTGACCCTTGGAAGAAGGGGAACAGCTGCTTTCTATTCACTCTCTCCATGCCCCTCGTAATCTGATACACCACTATCCTGACCACCCTAACTTTCTCTGCTCCAAAGAAAACAATCCGAGCTTATCCAGCCTCTCTTCATTGCTGATATGCTCCATCCCAGGCAACATACTGGTGAATCTCCTTTGCACCCCCTCCAGTGCAATCACATCCTTCCTATAGTGTGGTGACCAGAATTGCACACACTACTCCAGCTGCAGCCTGATCAAAGATCTATATAGCTGCAACATGACCTCTCTGCTCTTATAGTCTACGTCACGAATTTGCCTTCTTAACTACACCAATAACCTGTCCTGCCACTTTCAGGGATCTGTGGACAAGAATCCAAAGTTCTCCCTGTTCCTCTAAGTGTCCTGCCATTCAATGAGTTCTCCCTAGCTTTCCTCCCTTTTCTAAATTGCATCACCTCACATTTACCTGGGTTAAATTCAATCTGCCACTGATCTGTCTGTCTGACCAATATTTGATTGGGCTGGAATTGTTTGTCATAATTCTCATGTCATAATTGTAAAGTAGCCTATAAAATGTGAGAAGATATGTTCTTCACTCTGATGGATCTGTTCTGATTACAATGTCATCTCATATTTAAAATTCAAAAGCATGCTCCAGGACTAGCCTCGTGGCAGTATAAGCCTCCCAATGCATCCCTTACACACTGTTTTTCGACTTCACGCTGAAGAGATTACCTGTGGTTTCGCATCACATCTTCCATCACCTGTTGTATTGAAAGGAAGAGAAGCAGAACTGACATACAGAAGTTAATGTACTGCCCAGCAGCCATCCAACAATTAATTGTCATTATGGAAGATTCTTAACCCCAAATCAGTAAAGAAAAATAGGAGAAGTCATGGGTTTTGCAGGATTAATTTGAATATGCATCTGTAATGGTATTCTTGGCCACCTGCTCAATGATGAAATGGACATCTTTCTGTTATTGTGGATGTGCACATTCTCAGTAGTTGCACAGACATTGTTAAAAGGGAATGGTAAAGGCCTCTGTGTGATTCTCTGTAGAGACGACGCTGTGATTCTGATTGAGTCAGATAGCCTCCTAGGAGCAGTAGTATTGACTACAGAAATTAGAATGAGTACTGTAGACTGACTGAAGCCTCCGGGAGTTCCAGTGGGGATCTGAAAGGCTGCTGATAGCAAAATAATTGAGTACAGCAGCTACTATCACTGGCACTGGCTCAGCATGATTAGTGTGAGCCTGATATGCAGCGCTCTTTAAACTTATCACAAAAGCCATTCTGCACTTACTTATTAAACCTAAACATGAATCTCAGTAAACATTCAGCACAGTCAATTTCACATAATTCAATGTGTTTTTGTGCTTCTTTTCATTGAAACTGAGCACTCACGACCATTTCACAGATTAGAATTTCAGCTTGTGAAAGTCATAGGCAGGAAAGTTTTCCCTCAGCAGATGCTCAGAATCAGTTTTCCAGATTTCTCACAATTGTGGTTTTCTGCATTTTCATTAATATAAGTTTACATTGTAATCTTTATCGTTTCTCTTGATATTTTCAACATGCTAAGCACTGCACCCCATCCAAAGTGGCGTCCAGCCCACAGTTCTCCTGAATCTACATTAGGAAAAGTGCATTTGAATGGTGTAGGCTGCAATCCTACTCCTTGTCTCACTCAGCACCTTTTTGCACATTTTATGGTAAGCTATGTCCCTTCGCCCACCCTACACCCTCACAGTGTGACATTGGGAGTCCCACTGACACAAGATAATGATAGAGTTGATAAATGTGAAGCTGGACAAACACAGCAGGGCAGAAAGAATCAGAGGAGCAGGAAAGCCAAAATTTCAGGTCAAACCCCTTTGTCCGGACTGGGGATGGGGAGTGGAGGCCAGAAATCAAAATAGACGGAGGGGGGTGAGGCTGGGGAAAGGTAGACTGGATGGTGACAGGTTGATGAAGGTAAATGGTTACAGTGATTGGTCAGTGGGAAACACGGAGAGTATAGGTGAGTAGGAAGATGGACAGGTTAGGACAGGTCAGGGAGGCGGGACATGGGATAAGCCTGGGGGTGGAGGGATTTTGAAGCTGATGAAGTCAATGTTGAGGCCACTGGGCTGTAAGTTCCCAAGGCAAAATATCAGGTGGTGTTCCTCCAGTTTACGTTTGACCTCACTCTGACAGTGGAGGAGGCCAAGGATGGCCATGTCGCCAGGGGAGTGGGAGGGGGAATTAGAACGGATGGGAACCAGAAGGTCAGATTGGTTGGTGCATGCAGAGCGCAAGTGCTCCGCGAACTGGTCCCCGAGTCTGTGTTTGGTCTCCCCGATAGACAGGAGACGACATCGGGAGCAAAGGATGCAATAGATCAGGTAGGATGAAGTGCAGGTGAATCTCTGCTGGATCAGGAAGGACTGTTTGGGGCGTTGGACTGAGGTGAGAGGGGAGGTGTAGGAGCAGGTGTTGTACCTCTTGCGGTTGCAGGGAAAGGTACCGGGCATGGTAGAGGGGTTGGTGGGGAGTGTAGAGCTGACAATGGAGTCATGAAGTGAATGGCCCCTGTGGAAAGCAGACAGGAGAGGGGGGAGAAATAACTTTCTGGTGGTGGAAATGTCGGAGAATGACGTATTGGATTTAGAGATTGGTAGGGTGGTACGGGAAGACTTGGGGGACTCTATCCTTATTGTTGTTGGGGGAAGGGGGTTTGAGGGCAGAAGTGCAGGAAATGGGGGAGATGTGTTTGAGGGCATCCTTTATTGCGGTGGAGGGGAAACTACAGTCTCTAAAGTAGGAGGATATCTGGGATGTCCTGAAGTGGAACGCCTCATTCTGGGAGCAGATGCGGTGGAGCCAGGGGAGTTGAGAGTATGGGCTATCATTTTTGCAGGTGTGTGAGCCAGAAGAGGTGTAGTCGAGGTAATTGTGGGTGTCAGAGTGTTTGAAATAGATGTCAGTGGTGAGTCAGTTTGCAGAGATGGAGACTCCAGGAAGGGGAGGGAGATGTCAGAAATGGTCCTGGTGAATTTGAGGGCAGGGTGGAAAGTGTTAGGAAATTTGATGAGCTGCTTGAGTTCCTCATGGGAGCACAAGGCAGCACTGATGCAGTTATCAATATAACAGAGAAAGAGGTGAAGGATAGTGCTGGTGTAGTTGCGAAAGAGAGAATGTTCCACAAATCCTACAAAGAGGCAGACATAACTCGGACCCATGTGAGTGCCCATGGCCTCCCCTTTGGTTTGTAGGAAGTGGGAGGAATCAAAGGAAAAATTGTTGAGGGTGAGGAGCAGTTCTTCCAAATGAACGAGAGTCTCCCTAGTCCTCCCGTACGACCCCACCAAACTCTAAATCCAACACATCATCCTCCAACGTTTCCACCATCTACAATCAGACCCCACCAACAGAAAGATATTTCCCTCCCCTCCCGTATCTGCTTTCCGCAGGGACCATTCACTTAGCAAATCCCTCGTCAGCTCTACAATCCCCACCAACTTCTCCACAACAGCTGGCACCTTACCCTGCAACTGCAAGAGGTACAACACCAGCCCCTACACCTCCCTTCTCACCTCAGTCCAACGCCCCAAACAATCCTTCCTGATCCAGCAGAGATTCACCTGCATTTCATCCAAACTGATCTATTGTATCCGTTGCTCCCGATGTGATCTCCTCTGTATTGGGGAGACCAAATGCAAACTCAGGGACTGGTTTGTGAAGCATCTGTGTTCTGCGCACACCAACTAATCCAACTTTCCATTTGCCATCCATTTTAATTCCCCGTCCCACTCCCCTGGCAACATGTCCATCCATAGCCTCCTCCACTGTCAGAGTGAGGCCAAATGTAAACTGCAGGAACAACACCTGATATTTCACCTTGGGACTTTACAGCCCAAAGACCTGAATATTGGCTTCACCAGCTTCAAAATACCTCCACCCCCTGCCTTATCCCAAGTCCCACCTACCTGACCTGTCCTAACCTGTCCATCTTCTACTCACCTTTCCACTCCAACCTTCCCATTGACCAATCCACTAGAACCCCTTACCTATATCACCTATCACCATCCCACCAACCTTCCCCCAGCCCACCACTCTCCCTCTTTATTTCTGGGCTCTCCTGCCCCTCCCCAGTCCTGATGAAGGGTTTCGGGCTGAAACCTTGACTTTCCTGCTCCTCTGATGCAGTCTGACCTGCTGTGTTTGTCCAGTTCCAAGCTTATTGACTCTGGCTTCCAGCATCTGCAGTCCTCACTGACTCCTAGTCACAAAGTGATGATACATGCATATGGATGACACTTTTTAAAGACAAATCTCTTGTCTAAAGAATTCATGGAAACTGCTTCAACTAATCACTTATGCAAACAGTGCATCTCATTGAAGTACTCAATCCTTTCCCTCATGAATACTAACATTTCACTTACTCATTTAATTTCCTACAAAAGCAAATATTTCTACTCTATAAACATTTGGAGTTGTCGATCGAACTGACAAATGTTGGGTTGTAAAATCAGTCATGCAGAACATATCCTACAATGTTACCCTTAAGATTCATGTCAACAGGGTAAAATAGGAAGCTTTTTGTTTCCCTTTATATCCACACTTTTTTTTAAATTTAAGGCCTAGCAGGGTTAAATCCCTTGTCAGCTTTGACCGTTCCAGTTGGTTTTAAGTGATTTTTGACAGTTTGACTGTTGTTTGACAAATTTGACAGTTCTTTTTATTCTCTCGTGGGATGTGGGCATTGCCAGATGGGCCAACATTTATTGCCCATCTCTAGTTGCCCTTGAGGAGATGCTGGTGAGCTTCGTGAACTGCTTCAATCCATGCGCTGAAGGTAAACACACAACGCCATTAGAGAGGGACTTCCAAGATTTTGACCCTTTTGAATCTTTTAAAATTTTGTCAGTTCTCTGACAGCTTTGATAGCTTTAATGAGCTTCTTTTTTACCCTTTTTATGAACACTTGTGTCAAGTTTTAGCAATTCCAAAGGGCACCTGACCACTTCCAATGGCACTTTACCACTCTTGAAATCTCTGGAGAACATGTCCAAAGAGATAACTTATCCATCCCAAAGAGGGCTCTGGCTTTCCAAATATCCCCATGATGTTCAAAGCTGCTCCTATCTGGTCTAATCTGCTTGCTTCAGGCAACAGACACCTGACTTATCAAAATATTAAATGAGTGAAGGCTGCTGTTAATTTATACAGGGGCCTGCCTCTTAGAACCAAGGATGTGCAATCTAAGGTAAAAACAGAAATTACTGGAAAAGCTCAACTGGTCTAGCAGCATCTGTGCTGATTCTATGGGTTCTGAAGAAGGGTCACTCGACCCGAAATGTTAACTCTGATTTCTCTCTACAGATGCTGCTAGACCTGCTGGGCTTTTCCAGCAATTTCTGTTTTTGTTTATGATGTCCAGCATCGACTGTTCTTTCGTTTTTTTTTTTGTTTATGTGCAATCTAATACCTGCACCCATTCCTCCCCTTGTGGAAATGGTTGGGTTTGAGTCCGGACCTTCCAGATTCAAGCTTCCAATAGGACTGCGAATGGAAATTCAGGCCCAGGATGGTTTTGGCAAATGTCAGAATTTTCACAACACCAGGAAGATGGGAGTGGGGGCTGTTGGATGTGGAACGCTGGGTTAAAAAAAGGGGAAGCCACGTCAATGTGTTTCCCTAATATATTCTGGCTACAGAGGAAGATTCCTGAAGATAGAGGCAGATGCAGACCCACAAAGGCAAGCAGTAAATTTATATTATTGAGGTCCCATTAGGCTCCATGGAACTTTGGTGGGGCCACAGAAAATTGCAGCTGCCTCTGCAGTCTGAATAATATCCCGCAGAGGATTGTTACCTTCCTTCTGTAGAGCCTGATGTCTACCCTGCTCTAAAACAAGTACCATAATGGCCACTCGAAGGACACTTCTATTTTGAATCATCCTCCTGCTCTCACTCAAGTGGGAGGTGATGGCCTAATGGTATTATTGCTGGACTGTTAATTCAGAGACCTGGGTAACATTCTGGGAACCTGGGTTCAAATCCCACCATAGCAGATGGTGAAATTTGAAATAATTAAAAATATCTGGAATTAAGTTTCTACTGATAACTGTGAATTGATTGTTGGGGAAAACCTATTTGGTTCACTAATGTCCTTTAGGGAAGGAAACTGCCATCCTTACCTGGTCTAGCCTATATGTGACTTGACACCCACAGCAACATGGTTGACTCTGAACTGCTTTCTGGGCAATTAGGAATTGGCAATAAATGTTGCCTAACCAGTGATGTCCTCATCCCATTAATGAATAAAGAAACAAAAACTTCTGCCCACCTCTTCCATTTGAGTCTCATGAACTGTCACTCATCTCTTTTAGTTGGCACTTTTGGGAGCCGTAATAAAAATAATCTTGGGAAAATAGTTTCTCTTGGCTGGATCCCAGAACTCAGAGATTGAATCCCTATTTGCTCCTGACATGACATTCCAGAAGTCTGCCAGAAAATGCTACCTAACGTGCTGCCACCAAAAAAAGCCACTCAAGAAGCAATAATTAATTGATGGTGAACAATTATCTTGAAACCTGAAGGAAAGTATCTTTGGAGTTAAATTCAGAATAAATTGGTGGGAGATTGGAGGATGTGAGTCTATTGGAAACTGAGAATTTAAGTTGACTGTTTACTTTTGAAAATCCACCATTCTGTGAACAAGTGTGACATATAAACGGGACATGCAGTTTTTGAGTGTAGTTTATTGTGTAATGTTTTGTTAATCTTGACTTTGGATTGTTCATTACAGCAAAACTCTTAAAATTGCAAGTCTTTTTGAGTGACTCTTTCAAGTTAATCACTGGAATCTCAAATTTCTTTTTAAAATATAGCAGTCTCTTCAAGAAACAAAAGACTCTTCCATTTCTCTCTGTAACCTCGTACAATATGAGTAACATGGAAACAAACGGTAACTAGATCTCAGTTTGGAACAATATGTAGTGATGGCATACATTAGAGGTGCAAAGATGAGATGCAGGAGTACTTAGAATTGCATACTCTATGACTGGATGTGTTTTATATTTAGGATATGTGACTATTTAGATGTGATTACGCACTGTTTCAAAAAGTAACATTGTTACCGCCTCCTTTGTAGATTAGTTGTCATGTCTCAAATTCCCAAGAACATTGAATTGATTAAAAGTGTGTAAGTTCTATATCCATACGGTATGTTTTTGCGAAAAGGAGAAAAAATAATTTCCGTTGATCTTAATTTCAATGCCTAATGGAGGTTTATAAAATCATGAGTGGTATAGATTAGGAGAATGGCAGGTGTATTTTCCCTAGGACCGGGGATTTCAAGATTATGCAGCACGTTTTTAAGGTGAGAAGAGACATAAGGGGCAATATTTTTACATAAAGATTAGTTCGTGTGTGGAATGAACTTCCAGAGGAAGCGAAGGATGCAGCTACAGTTACAACGTCAAAAAGGTTGTATTGTTAATCCACATTTAGAGAAGTACGTGAATAAGAAATGTTTGGAGGGATATGGGCCAAGCACAAGCAGGTGGGGCTAGTTTAGATTGAACTTATGGTCAGCATTGACTGGTTGGACCGAAAGGTCTATTTACATGCTGTATAACTCTATGACTGACCCTAAGAAATACCTTTTGAGTCAAAAGACAATACTGGGGGAATCTTGGTTCAGTGCTCTGCGTGCTTGATTTTCTTCAGAAGTGTTGATATTGTCTTTCAAAAAACATGGGAACCTTTACATTTTTATGGCATAACAATATATTTCAAGGTAGTTTAAAGAAAACTAAGAACTACAAGGTTCGTAAGTTTCCTTTTTAATATGTTCAGAAACATCATTGAAGCCCTCCAAGACATAACTGAAGTTTAGTTCCTTTTTATAAAAATGCCTTTATTCAGTAACTGATCCCTGTCTTACAATTTTACTTCACTTGTTCTCAATCCAAGTTTATTTTCCGTTCTGATCTTGAGGAATTTTTAATTTAAATATACCATTCTGTTATGAATATTGAAATTATTACTTTATTACTGATCGGATAAAAGGGTCTTATATGCATTAATCCATCTGTATCTCTTTAATATTTAATAAGCTTCAGGTTTTGAAAAGAAAGACACAGAAATTGCTTTGTGTTGGGAAATATGTTCCAAGGCTTATGACTGCTAAAGTGAGTCTTCAATGTAATACTTCTATTTAACGTCACTATTAGTGTAACCCGGTATTTTTCTGTGTGTGAATGATGAGGTGGGAAATTGAATGTCTGTCATTCAGAGTCATCGTCAAGCACTTTCCATGTTAGGTGTTGCATAGTAAGATATTAAGTAAAATGGCCAGCTCAATAATGTACATCAGTTGCAAAATGAGAAGGGCAACCTTCAGTTCATCGTGATGATTTTTTCCCCATTTTCCTCACCAGCCATTCTGCACCCTTTTTGAGTAAGGGTCATCAATCAATAGAGAGACAATACAATTTGTGCTATGGCTCGCCCCCACAAGGGACTGATTTCTGAGGCTGCTCAAAAATATTCACTTACAGCTTCATAGAAAATAGACAGAAGAGTGTTCCTGTGTTCAATCTGGATTTTAGTCAAGGAACTAGAAAAGAAAGGCCAAAATTCAGATCATGGTTTGAAGGAAAGAAGTTAGTTGCATTGTTACAAGCATTTTCAATTAATGCTAAATTATTTCAAAATCAGAACATTTTAACATTTTAGTTGTATCAAGCTGCGATGGATGTGTTAATTAACTTAAAGGAAACACAACAAATAATTACAGACATTAGCAGCTATAGTTGAAGATATTTGGCACTGGTGTGGGGATGATAAAAGGATCAGAATAGCTAAGGAATAAGACAGTCAACAATTTAATCTGGAGTTGTCCACGTGTGTAATGAAAGCTGAGGCATGATTAGCATGGAAAGCATTGGAGACAGAGGCAAGTCTTTCTCATATATGCAACAAAAAGATAAATGATAGCTCCAGAGATCCAGCAGTTGAATACTTGATGTAGAAGCACAAGGTCATGGATTCAGGGTTGCCTGTGAGTCATTTTGATTCCCTTGGCTAAGGTACTTCTGATTTATGCACAAAAATTATGTCAAAAATATGGGTTTTCCAGCTTCATCAGACTGGTTGTAAATCCCTCTGTTGCATGTAATATTATAAATGTACTACAGGGCAAGCCCAGGCTCCGTGTTGAATTTTGGCCTTATAGGCTTGAATCGTTAATCCACAATCCCCAGTTAGGCTACAGGGAACAGCGTTTACAGGACAAATGGGTATCAATTCATCATCTCTGTGAGCTTGATTCCTTGCTGGGAATACAGAGCTGTGGAGTTAATAAGCTAGTTTAGAATTACATGCTTAATAATGATTGGTGAATTTGAGTCTGCTAAACTAGCTTACTAACTCATAATATCAATACAAAAGAAATGCTAGGAATAATGCTTGTGGTTTATAGAAATTGTAAATCCATTTAAATAATCATGCTATGAGTATTTAGAAGGCGCACTAAGTCTTGCTGAACTCTTATTATACTATTCAAGACCTTAATATCTTTTCAATAGCTGTGCATCCAAAACCGTATAAATTCATCACTACTTCATTACACATATGTTTTTAGGGCTCCTATTTATAAATAACTACGAAGCTACACCCACACTTATACAAAAACATGCAATTGAGCTCATAAATCAACAATATTTAATGTGGAATGAATCTTTAATGTTTTTCAGAAGCATAGTCAGACTACATTTGACACCGAGCCAAATGAGGAGATATTAGGAGAGTTTACCAAAGTCTTTGGTCAAAGAGCTAATTTTTTAAATGTGATGTATCTTAAACTGTTGTCACTTCAATCTCAACACAGGAAATAAAGTGCCATGACTTTGTTCTCAGTTGACATCAACAGCAGCTGAGATCAGATGGGCGTACATAGTCTCCCAGTTAACATTGTATGGTTCTCTAATAAAGGATTATTGTTCACAAATAGTGATTGTTTGTTTTATACATTTTTGTCAAATAGAACACAACAGTTGTTGGAGGCCAGTATCTTAGTCCATGATATCACTGCAGGTGTTCCTTAGAGTACTGTCCTAAGCCCAACCATTTTCATCCACATTATCAATGAGATTCCCTCCATCATAAGGTCAAGAGTGATGATCGCAAAGTGTTAAGTTCCACACACAATTCCTCAGATAATAAAGCATGCAATGTAACTTGGACAAAGACCAGACTGAAGCTGATAAATGATGCAGTATATCTGTGCCTCAAGACATCCAAACAAATGCAATGCCATCTTGACATTCGATGACATTACCCACAGCGTATACCCACCATCAAGGTTTTGGGAATCACAATTAAATCATAACTTAATGAAAACAACCTCACAAATGTTGTGGCTACAGAAGCAGGTTGCAGGCTGGGAATTCTGTGACATTTGAGCAATCTCTGAGCTTGCTAACTTATGTTTGCCTTCCAGAGTCCCAATGTATACAATTTTTAATTCTCTCTCTCTTGTTCAAAACACTGTCTGGTTTCATCACTCCGTTTAGCCTGATACTTTTGCCAACCCTATACCTCTCAAAGAATTTCATAATGTGTCAACAATGGGCTTCCTAGAAGACCAGAAGATTTAGGAGGATTAGTAGGGTGCTCCACTGCCCTGCTATTCGATTATGGCTGACGTGTTTCTCAACCCCATTCTCCTGCATCCCCTTACTAATCAATAACCTATCTATCTCTGTCTTTAAGGTCAAGATTGATGATTGCAAAGTGTTGAATTCCATCCAGAGTCCCTCAGATACTAAAACGTACAACATAACTTGGACAAAGTTCAGACTGAAGCTGAAGCTGGCTAAAAGGAGCCATAAAATGTCTTTGACAAATAGGATTAAGGAAAATGTCAAGACATTTAATACATTTATTAGGAACAAGAGGGTAGTCTGGGCCAGAGTAGGTCCACTTAAGGATAAAACAGAGAATTTATGCAAGGAGCCAGAGGAAGTGGGTGAGGTCCTTAATGTGTATTTCACATCAGTATTCACCAAGGAGAATGGCATGGATGAAGATAACATTAGGGAGGAGTATCTTGATACTCTAGGGCATGTTGATATCAGGAAGGAGGAAGTGTGGGATGTCTTGAAAAACATGAAGGTTGATAAATCCCCAGAGCTTGATTGGGTTGATCCTGGATACTGAGGGAGGCAGGGGGGATGATTGCTGGGATCTTGACAGATATCTTTGTTTGTTCTTTGGCCACAGGCAAAGTCCCAGAAGATGGAAGAATAGCAAATTTTGTTTCTTTTTTTAAGAAGGGCAACAAGGTAAATCCAGAAAATTATAAGGCAGTGAACCATACATCAGTGATAGGGAAATGGTCGGAGAAGATTCTTTGGTACAGGGTATACTCATATTTAGAAAAGATTTATTAGGGATAGTCAGCATGGCTTTGTGCGGGCAAAGTCTTGGCTCACAAACATAATTGAGTTTTTAGAGGAAGTGACAAAGATGATTGATGAAGTTTGGGCAGTGGATGTTATCTACATGAACTTTACTAAAGCATTTGACAAAGATCCCTCATGGTAGGCTGGTCCAGAAAATTAAACAATATGGGATCCTCTGTGAAATAGAAATAAGTTGAATACAAAATCGGCTTGGCGAGAGAAGACACAGGGCAATTAAGGAGGACGTTTTCTCTGCCTGGAGGTCTGCGACCAGTGGTTTTCTGCAAGGACTGATGCTGGGACCTCTGTTGTTTGTAATATACATAAATTATATGCGCTGTACTGTTCTATTTTCTATGATAGCAAATGATATGATTGAGGGAATGGATTCATCATATTTTGAGCAGTGATATTCGAATTCAGCATGTTCTCTCTGGAAAATGGAATGATGGAAAATGGAAAATGGTTTCTGAATGGACTGGGAAATGTAGACTATCACAGAACGTCATTTTCTCCACTGCAGTAGATCTTGAGAACAAGCCTCGCATTAGAAACTCCAAAATAACCAATGAAATAATTATTTCTATAAGCAAACGGTAAACCTATAGAGCCGACTTCCTTGAGAATTGCTGCAAGTAATGTAGATTCATGCAAATGTAAATTAGATCGGTTTTTTCCAGTAAATAAAATTTTGGCGTGCAATATATGAGTAAATTAATACATGAAATTTGATAAGTGCAACAGACTTGTCTATGGGAGAATCATATTGATCACACCCCTGGTCAAAACAACTTTGATATTGACATGAACCATAATGGGAAAGCTATACCACTCACCATCCAATGGCACTAAGAGTTGATGCACAACAATATCAAGTACAGTGCAGCCCATTGAACATTTTTCAATAGTTGAAAAATGTTTCATGATAAACATGAGTGACAGAAAGTGATGCAAGTTCAAGTGACTTATAAATTGGAACATGGATTGAGAAGCTAACTATGAAACTCTGAAGTGAAACTTATAATCAAGAATATTTTAAAGAGATATTGGTAACTGCAATGTACTTTTTTAGACAGTGTAGCCATACAGCAAATTATTAGAGTTATAAGAAAGGTCCTTAACTCACATTTCTATTGTGATTTCTGAACTATTGTTATAATGAGCGAACATCAGAAGTAATCCCCTATTGACATAGTCTTGGTTCTCTACAAACCCTCCAGAGATATCAATCAAACAAGATTACGAAGGCTAACAGAAGTTGTGAGGAAAGACTAGCAGAGAATACTGAAGCATTTTAATCAATGCATAAAAGGTAAAAGAACAGTTAAAGAAAGAATGGCCTGGTTAGAGATGAAGAGGAAATATTTTTCCGATGCATCTGGCAGTGAGAATGAAAAAATAAAAAAATAGATGTTGGAATAATGAGGCAGGATAACAATAGATAAGATTTTTAAAATTCAATTATGGGACGTGCATGGAACTGGTATGGACAATATTAATTAATGTAAGACCATAAGACCAAAAGACCAGAAGAAATAAGAGCAGATAACAGCCATTCAGCCCTATAATCATGGGTGTTCTAACATTCCTCACATCCACTTTCCTGAATTTTTCCTATAACCCTTGATTTACCCACTTATCAGGAATTTATCTCTCTCAGCCTTAAATATATAAAAGAACACTACTCTCAGTTCTCAGTGACAAGGAGTTGAAAGACTTACAACTATCTGAGAGAAGAAATTCCTCTTCATCTCAGTCTTCAATTGGAACCCCTTTATTCTAAGACTATGTCCTCTTTCCTAGACTCTCCCATGAGGGGAAACATCTTTATCCTGGCAGGCCCCTTAAGAATCTGATTTGTTTCAATGAAACCATCTCTCATTCTTCGACACTCCAGTGAGTGAACCTGTTTAACCTTCACACAGAAGACAATCCCTCCATGCCCAGGAGCATCCTAATGAACATTCTCTGAACTGCCTCCAAAGGAATCATATCTTTCCTTAAATGAGGAGACCAAAACTACTCACAGTATTCTAGATGTGGTCTTACCAGCACCATCTACAGTTGGAGTTAGGACTTCCCTACTCTTGCACTCCAAACCCAGTGAAATAAGAGCCAATTTTCCATTACTCTTCCTGATTACCTGCTGCAATTGTGTGTTAGCTTTATGTGTTTCATGAACAAGTGGATGAAGTGTTTAGGCCCGAAACGTCAAGTTTTCCTGCTCCTATGATGCTGCTTGACCTGCTGTGTTCATCCAGCCCCATGCTTGTTATCTCGGATTCGCCAGCATCTGCAGTACCTTTTATCTCTGCCCCCAAATCCCTTTGTGTTGCAGCTTTTTGCAGCTTTTATCCATTTAAATAATATTCTGTTCATTTGTTCTTCCTTCCAAAATGAACAACTTCTCATATTCCTACATTATACAACTTTTGCCAACTTATTGCCTGCTTAGTTAAGCTATCAATATCTCTCTGTAAACTGGGAACATCCTCTTGCAATCTGCCTTTCCACCTGTTTTTGTGCCAAAGCACATTCACTTCCTTCCTCCAAGTTACGAATATGTTTTGTAAACCATTGTGTTCCGAGTACTGATCTATGTGGAATGCCACTGGGCATGGGTCACCTACCTGAAAAGAAACCTCTTACCCCCATTTGCTGTTTCTTGCCCATGAGCTAATTCTCCATCCATGCCAAGATATTTCCTCTGACACCATTGGCTCTTACAACTTATCTGTTGTGAGGTAGCTTGTTGAACACTTTCTGGAAGCCCAAATACAACACATCTATTGGTTCCCCTCTATATACTTTGGTTGAGACTTCCTCAGAAAACTCTAACAAATTAGTAAGACATGATTTCATCCACGCTGGCTCTGCTTGATTAGATTATAATTTTCCAAATATTCTACAATGACTTCCTTAATGATTGATTCCAATGCTTCTACAACAAAAGTGTTAGACTAAATGACCTATAGTTCTCTGTTTCTTGCCCCCTCCCTTTTTAAAAAGAAATGGCAAATTAGCAGTTTCCAATTCACTGGTTCTTCTCCAAAATCCCAACCTTTTGGAAACATACAACCAACCGACAACGTGTTCTAGAATTCGCATATAGATGTAGCAGTCAAGAAGGCACAATGCCTCTTCTCCCCCAGGTGACTCAGGAAATTCAGCATGTCCATTAGGCCCCTCACCAACGTTTACAGGTGCACCATAGACAACATATTATTTAGGTGCATAACAGCCTGGTACAGCAATTGCTCAGCCCAGGAACCACAAGAAGCTACAGAAGATTGTGTGCACAGCCCAGATCATCAAAGAAGGAGTGAGAGTGGGCCGTTAAGGTAGCAATGGTGGCCTAGCGATTGGAGTGGCACCTGCACCATTGTGGAGATGAGAATTGGGACTCTGAGATCTGGATTTTTTTTTTCTTCTTGCTTACCTTTTGAAACTGTTAAATCTTTTGATACTGGTTTTTGTAACCAAGTGGGTGCCATTGAATGGCAACTTAGTGCACTTCTCGCTGTACTTATGTATTCCTATACTTAGTACGTGTGACAAATAAATAAATAAATCTAAATTTACAGTCCTCATTGCTGCGGAAAAGCTGCCAACATCATCAAAGACACCTCCCACCCCGGAAATGCTCTCCTACAACCTCTTCCATCAGGCAGAAAACACACACCAACAGGTTCAACAATAGCTTCCTCCCTGCCGTTATTACACTGATGAATGGACTGTCTAACTTCAAATAATGTTGATCTTGTTAATGTTGACCTTGCTTCATGCACCTCCTGTGCAGTGTAACCTGTATGCCTCACTCTGGAGTGGAGATTCTGCTTAAGAACTGCCTTGGATAGTATCAAGCATCCTCAGTGCTGTTGGAGATACACTGGCCCAGGCAAGTGGAGACTCCTGAATTCTGTCTTGTAGTTGGTACACAGGCTCTGGGGAGACAGGAGGTGAGTTACTTACCTCAGTTCCCAGCATCGGACCCGCACTTATTCCCTATTCCACCATAACTGAGTGACTTGCTTGATTTTAGTAAATCAATTGAGATGTTTTAACATAAAGTAACGGCTTTATTTTCACCATTACTGATGTCAGCATTTTATGTCCAGATTCTTTTAAAAATTGAAAGCAACTTCTGAAATTGCCATGATAGAGTTAAGCTCACATTCTCTGAATTATTACTTATTGTTAATTTAGTAGTGATCTGCCATATTACCGGAGACCAGACTGTAAACCTAAAGAAAACACTGTTCCTCTGTCCTGAGGAAGGGTCACCGGACCCAAAATGTTAACTCTGTTTTTTCCTTCACAGATGCTGCCAGACCTGCTGAGCTTTTCCAGCAATTTTGTTTTTGTAAAGAAAACACTGGCAGGTTAGAATCTTACAGATTTAACAGTGGCTGTATAAAGGAGCTGCATTCAAAATCATAAGCCAGCTGAATAGAGTAGATGAGGAGAAGATGTTCCCACTCACTGTAGGGATTCTATGATTCTAAATTGTTCATTGCTGATCAATATTATAATATGCTATTTTCCACATTGACTATGATAATAGGTGAACTACTAAGAACAGAAGTTGACAAGAGTACGAGTAAAATCATTTTAAGTGCAACATTAAATGAACCACGTAACTTTTCTCAACAATATTTGTATTGTTTTCACCAGTGAACAGTAATTCGGAGGCCCTTAAGGGTCCCATAAAAGTTGAACGGGACCAAACTGTGTTTTTAATGTCCAAGCGCAATTACATCACCTTTACTACAAGGTATTTTTTAACATTAACACAAGGCCAGTTCCACAACAATGCATTGCAGCCAGCAGAAGAAGCATATTGGGAGAGGTCAGAGATAAAAGGTACTGCAGATGCTGGAGAATCTGAGATAACAAG
>JAHRHZ010000039.1:17666373-17687984 GCA_024137785.1 Ginglymostoma cirratum
TTTTCCTGCTCCTATGATGCTGCTTGACCTGCTGTGTTCATCCAGCCCCATGCTTGTTATTGGGAGAGGTCAGCTGGCTAGGTTGGGTCTGGGTATGGAAAACAATCATACCTGCTCATACAATCCATATAAGCCTAAAGGAAAAAGAGTGTGATTCTCAGGTGTCACAATGCTTTGACCTTGTGAGACCCAACAAATTGGGTACAGACCTCCTCCTCGCTGGCATCTGACAGGTTGCCATATATTTATTTTTTAAATGCATTTAGGAGAGGCAGTAGTGTGGCGGTAATGTCACTGAAAAAGTAATCTGGACTTCAGGCTAATGTTCGGGAGACGTGAGATCAAGTCCCATCATGAGAGATGGTGAAATTTGAATTCAATATAAATTAAATTAGCTAAATGGCAACCATGTAATCGTTGTCGGTTGTCATTAAAAACCCATGTCATTCACCATGATCCTTTGGGCAGGATAAAAATCTGTCAACTTTAACTGGTCTAACTACATATGAACTTACCGATTAGGAGCAGGAGTTGATCATTCAGCTGCTCAAGCTTGCTCTACTACTCAATAAGATGACTAATCTGATTTAACCTTAAATCCTTATTCCTGTCTACCCCGATAAACTTTCACTCTTTGCTTGATTAATATCTTAATTAACCAGGCAACCCTTCATTTTTAAAAAGTGACTCCAGTTCTAGATTTTCCCAAAAGGGGAAATATCCTGTCTACATCCTCTCTATCATAACCTCTCAGGATATTTTATATTATAATTAATCCATGTCTCACTCTTCTAGCTTCCAGTGGATAAACGCTTAGCCTATCCAACATTTCCTCATCAGAAAACCTTTGTCAGTCAAGGTATTGATCTAGTCAACCTTCTCTGAACTGCCTCTGATGCATTTTCATCCTTTCTTAAATAAGACGACCAATTCTGTGCACAGTGGCCCAGACGTGGCCTCATCAGTGCTTTTGATAACTGAAGTATGACCTCCCTAAGTCCTCTTGATGTCCTCGTTATTTCCTCTTTGCAACTTAATTCCCTACCTATCGTTGTTTCATCAGCAAATTTGGCAATATTATCTTTTGTTCCATCATTGCTCCATTGCCTCTATTCCATTTCCCAATTTATTGCTGCTAGTGAGATATTACTTACATTCTTTATAGAGAAGACAGATACAAAATATCTGTTCAATTCATCTGCCATTTCCCCATTATTCAATCTCCAGTCTCACTTTCTAAAGGATCAATGCTTACTTTCTTGACACTTTTCTTCCTTAAATATTTATAGGAACTCTTAATACCTTTTATACTTCTGGTTAGCTTTCTCCTACACTCTATTTTTCATACTTATGTTTTATTTCTCAATATTTGCTTTTTAAACCTACATCTATGCTGTTCAATTTTCTGACCTACCACCTGTCGGAGTTATACTTTTTTTTCTTTTACTTTGATATCATCTATAACTTTTCTCATTAATCAGTAATTGTATGTTCATTCCTGGGATTTTTCTTTTTTTATGTAAACTGAAATATCACCGCAATGTCTAACACTGTATCTCTATTGATTTATCCTCTAATATAATTTCCCAATCGCTTTAGCTAGTTTTGCTTTGATTGCCTTTTAAGTCCCCTCATTTCAATTTTAAAAACTAGTCTTGAACCCACTTCTCACTACCTCAAGCTGAATTCAAAATTCAGTCATATTGAAGTCATTTCTAGTGAAGAGTACCTTCCCTGTGAGACCATTTATTAATTTGCTCATGCTGCACAATACCAGTTATTGCATAACTTGCTTTTTTATTGGCTTTGAAACATGTTGTTCAAGGAAAATATCACAAAATAATTTTATGAATACCTCAACTTGGCTACCTTTGCCCATCTGACTTTTTCATTCTATATAGAGATTAAAATCTCCAATCATTATTGCGATGCCTATTAAGTTTATGGTTATTGCATGAATTATAAATAGACCATAAGGTGGTCTAGCAGCACTTGAATGCAGGAAAAAATTATTACATATCTATACAGTTACACAGCTCGTCCCAGACTGAGCAAAAGCTCCTGCTCCAGGTCACGTTACCCACTCTCTTAAAGAGGCAGAAAGCGCCCCCAGCCGCATCCCAAAACCAGCCCAGCTCATCCCCGCCTCCCTAACCTGTTCTTCCTCTCACCTATCCCCTCCTCCCATCTCAAGCCCCACCCCCATCTCCTATTTACTAACATCATCCCGCCCCCTTGACCTGTCTGTCCTCCCTGGACTGACCTATCTCCTCCCTACCCCACCAACTACACTCACCTTTACTGGCTCCATCCCCGCCTCTTCGACTTGTCGGCCTCCTCTCCACCTATCCTGTCCTCTATCCATCTTCTATCCGCCTCCCCCTCTCTCCCTATTTATTTCAGAACCCTCTTCCCCTCCCCCATTTCTGATGAAGGGTCTAGGCCCGAAACATCAAGCTTTCCTGCTCCTATGATGCTGCTTGGCCTGCTGTGTTCATCCAGCACCTACAGTACCTTTTATCTCTGATACACATACACATACAACAATGCCTATTTCCCAACCTCTCACTAATTTTTTCTACATCTTCACCCTAGTATTCAGTTACAGTTTGGGGAAGCTGTACACCATTCCCACAGGTGACTTCTTACAATTATCATTTCTTATAATTTTGTAAATTTTTCCACACCTTAACTTCCTGAACTTAGGTCATTTCTATTGAGCTAATAACATCATTTGGTAGCACAGCAGCGCCATATTTTTTTTCGGATTTTTGTGTCATTCCTCAATATCCTGTATCCTTCAAGATTCAGTTCCAAATTACAGAGTTACTAGATTATACTAATTCATTGCTATTTGTTTCTATCATTTCATATTTTTGTTTTGAATGCTGTGTGGATTCAAACACAAAGCCTTTCATTATATTTTTCTTTATTCTTTTTGTACGTTCCAAACTTTTCAATGGAAAATTGCCCATCAATGTCAAAACCTTTGCATAATTTGTAAAGTATGTCAAATCAAAATCAGCCAATTATTACCCCATCATTCTACTCTCAATCGTCAGCAAAGTGATTGAAAACATTGTTGAAAGTATTGTCAAGTGGTACTTGCAAAATAATGACCTGCTGACTGACGCTCTGGTCAGGTTCCTCAAAGCCAGTTGGCTCGTGACCTGATTACAGCCTTGATTCAAATGTGGAAAAAAGAACTGAGCTGTCATATGTATTTAAATATTTGAGGAGGTGGCAAGCAGGATAGATAAAGGGAGTTAATTAGATGTAATATATTTAGATTTCCAAACTTGTTCCCATCGTTATAATCAGATATTTGTTGCGTTTTCGTAACATGTAAGTGAAAACCACCAGGTGCTAAAAGATGATTGCACTGGAAATAGTGTAAATTTTGTATCCTTTTGACATATTTGTTAAAGTTTTTCAATTTTCTTTTCATATCAGCTATTAATTAAAGTAACATCTGTCCTCATCCTAATGGCAATAAGATTCACACCCTGGAAAAGTAAGAACCTTGACCACTGCCAGCTTAATATATATTTCTCTGCACTGTCTTTGCCACCTTCTTCGAACAGAAAAACAGCTGCCTTATCACAAGTATTATAATACAGCAATCTTAAAGACCTTCAGTAATACATGACATTACAGATTAATGAATAAAGTCAAAGCATGCTATGTCAGGAGTCAATTAGTAAAATGAATCACTGGCTGATTGAAAGACAGAAAGTAGGACTAGTTCAGAGTGGATACAGGTAGGAATGGGGTCCCATAAGGATGGGTGCTAGAACCACTGTTGTTCACGACATACTTAGATTTAGACTTTGGAACCTGAAATACAATTTCTTAATTTGCAGTTGGCACCAGATATTCAATCATGAGGAGGACCACAACAAATTTACAAGATGATATCAGTAAAGTCAAAAACTTGGCTTGCAATCAGAAAATGATTTTCAACATTGATAAAGGGATGGTATACAGTTTATCAAAAAAAATGTAATTATTCACCTGGTCAACAAGAATCTAACCTGGATTGAGGAAGAAAGGGGTCTTTCCACACATTCATGGAATATGGGCACTGCTGGCACAGCAGGGAGTGCAAACACACAATTCACTCTAATAAGCAGTGCAGGCCAATATCAAAAACACTGATGTTGTTGTGAACATAAACACTGTTATTTATCATCATCATAGTTTCATAGAGTCCCTACAGTGTGGAAACAGGACCTTGAACCCAACAATTCCCCACTGACCCTCACAGCATCCCACACAGACCCATCCCCCTATAACCCACCTAATCTACACATCCCTGAACACTACGGGCAATTTAGCATGGCCAATCCACCTAACCTGCACATTTTTGAACTGTGGGAGGAAACCAGAGCACCCAGAGGAAACCCACGCAGACACGGGGAGAATGCGCAAACTCTACACAGTCACCTGTGGATGGAAACTTCTAGAAGGATTAAATTGAAAAGAAGAGAAAATGTTCTAAATTTGTATTGATCCTTAGTTAGACTGCATAGTGGGGTACAGTGTGGATTCTGGATGCAATTTTATGACAATGATGTAATTATTAAAAAGGGCAACACTATGGCCCAGTGGTTAGCATTGCTGCCTCACAGCGCCAGGGACCTGGGTTCGATTCCACCCTCGGTTGACTGTCTGTGTGGGGTTTGAATATTCTTCCCGGGTCTGTGTGAGTTTCCTCCCAAGTCCTTCAGATTCTTCCCACAATCCAAAGAGTGTAGGTTAGGTGGATTGGCCATGCTAAATTGCCCATTGTGTCTAGGGATGTGCCGGCTAGGATAATTAGTCATGGGAAATACAGGGATAGGGTTAAGGGTTGGGTCCAGGTGGGATGTCTTTGGAGGGTCAGTGTGGACTCAATGGGCCAAATGGCCTGCTTCCACACTGTCGTGATTCTATGTTTGGATACCGAAGAGGGTGCCAAAAGGGCTGACAACAATTGTGCCAAAACTATGAGGTTATACCTATTAAGAGAGGATGAACAGACAATGTCTCTTTTTTTTTTTGAAAACAGAAGATTCAAGGGTAATCAAATAGCAGTCTTTAAAATCATGAAAAGGTTTTGACTCCATTAGCATTCCACTTGTTGAAAGGAACAAACCTGGAGCTCAGCATTATAAACTACGTGAACAAAGTGTTAATATGTGGAACTTGGCACCACACTTGTGACAAACAGTATTTAAAGCAAATCAAATTAGCGTATGAGAGGGAAATAAATAAAGCATTTTAAATCGGAGCAAGATAAATCTTTGTTAAGCAAAGATATTCAGGGATATAAGTCAAAGACAAGTATGTGGAGTTAGATCACAGATCAGTCAGGACTAAGTTGAATGACACAAAAGGATCTGAATGGCCCGCTCTCATAATGTACAGCTATGTAGGGATGAGATAATGAAACTTACAAGGCACAAGTAGATCATAAACATTGGCACAGACAAATTAAACAGAATGGACCATTTCAGCTGTGTACACTTTAAAAAAAATCCTATGCACAGAATGTGGATGTCTATGGCTCGGCCAGCATTTTTTGCCCAAAGGGCCATTGAGAGTTATCACATTGCTGTAGGTGTGAGGTCACATGCAGACCAGGCCAGGTAAAGATGACAGATATCCTTCCCTAAAGGGTATCAGTGATCCAGATAGCTGTTTTCCTGACAATCAACTTTGGATGGTTGTCAATAGATACTTAATTTCAGACTCTTTACTGAATTCAAACTCTGCAATCTGCTCCGGCAGGATTTGAACCCATGTCCTTAGAACATTAGCTGAGTTTCTAGATTAATAATCTGGCAATAATATCACTCGACCATTGCCTCCCACCTTTAAAACAGAGGTGGGAGTTGTCTTTTGTCAATAAAGTAAACAGCTTGTGAGGCTCTGGATTTTTTTTAAGAGTTAGAACAATAGAAGCAGCATGAATGGGTGGAGTCAGGCTCCTATATAGCCAGGGTTTAGTTTAGTTTTCAGTTGTTGGGGTTTTTGAGTTTGGCTGTACATCTCTCTCAGACACAGCAAAAAGCTGAAGTTCTCTCTCTACTAGATTTTTCTCCTGATGTTTTCTCCTGGACTGGAGAAACGCCACATGTAGGACAATCCATTTTACTGAATTTGTTCTGAGGAAGGGTCACCAGACCTGAAATGTTTGCTCTGACTTTCCCTTCACAGATGCAACCAGATCTGCAGAGTTTTTCCAGCAACTTCTGTTCTTGTTACTGAATTTTCCATTGCCAAGGGCACATTTATGGAATATCACTATATTGAAACAGCTGCTGTTCCATATTTGGTAATCTGCTATTCTGTTAAGTTTTCCAATGGAGTTAAAGTTATATCCATTCTTCTTTCTTTTGTTTGTGTTTTAACTACACGTAAGAATAAAGTATATTCTGCTTAGAGCTGAGTAGCATGACCAATCGAATAAAGCCTGGAATCTTGCATCTTACACTTGCTTTTAAATAAGATAAAAGTTAGGGTCTAGGCTATCTCCTTAATATAGTTGAAGATGGTTTGTTCTGGTCCATAACAGAATCTAGGCATGCCATCTGCAGCCTGTTTGGTTCACGGGCTTAGGGCTCAGGGCTCAGTGCTCAGGGCTGAGGCCTCAGATGGGGGCCACTCCGATGTCATAAAGATCCTGATGCCATCAAAAACTTGCCCTCAATTGGTCCCTCAAAAGGGAAGTAACCTATCCTGCAGGATGCATCAAGCTCATTCAGGCACAAACTCATCAGACAGCCAGCCCAATTTTGCTCCTGGCTCTGTAGAGCTGATAGGTTTCCAGCCACAGTCTTTTTTTTCTTGTCAGATTAAGACAAATTGTTTCCAAAGTCCCTACATGCACTTGCCAAAGTCAACACTTTGCCTTAGGTGCACATAGATACTTTTTCCACTCATTCTCTCTTCTGGTTTCTGTGCTGAAATATCAGAGATTTTAATGGAGTCACGCTTCTTGGTTCTGTAAGTACTTTTTATTGTGCTGTGAAAGTATTAACTCTCACTTGCCTAGAATAATTTCTAGTGTTGTTTAGAGTTCTTTTGAAGGGGTAAATTTCAAACAGAGGCTAATGTGGATTTTGTAACATTGTGCAGTACAGAAGGCAGCCATTCAACTTCACAATCTATTCTAAAAACAATCCAGTTCGTGCACTCCATAACCTTTCCCAATGACCCTCCATTCTTTCCACTTCATGTATCTTTCTAATTGTATTTTTCAAGACTACTATTGACGATTATAGGACTTCATCATCCTACCAGGCAATGAATCCCAAATCTTAACTTGTGGGGAAAGTTCTATGTCATGGGATAATAGGGAGAGTAGCAGCATGGATATAACATTGGCTATGTGATAGGAAGCCAGGAATTATGGTTCAAAAATATTTTTCATCCTGGAGGAAGGTTTGTTGTGGAGTTTCCCAGGGGGAAGTATTGGGACTCTGACTTCTTTTAATATATAAAATTTGTTAGATCTTGCTGCGCAGGGAGCAGTTTCAACGTTTATAGGTGACACAGATTTGGAGAATTGTAAACTATGTAAAGGACTGCACGGAACTTCAAAAGGACGTTGACAAGTTGATAGAATGGGCAGCTAGGTGACAAATGAAATTCAGTACAGAGAACTGTGAGGTGATAGGCTTTGTTAGAAAGAAAATGTGGAGACAGAATAAAAGAAAGAGTGTGTGCAGGAGCAGAGAGATCTGGACATAAATGTACAGAAGCCATGAAAGATGGCAGGACAGGTAGACAGAGCAGTTAATAAAGCACACAATATTCTCGATTTCATTAATAGAGGCATAGAGTGCAGGAACAGGAGGTAATGCTGAACCAAAATAGAACACTAATCAGACCTCAGATGGAATATAATATAGAGTTCTGCAGACCTATGGGAAGGACGGGAATGCTTTGCCAAGAATGCAGAAAACGTTTATGAGAATGTTTGCGGGGATTAGACATTTCAGTTACAAGAAAAGATTAGAGACGTTAGATGCTAAGTCTTGGGAAGTGAAGGTTAAAAGGAGACCTGATTGAAGTTTGGAAAACCATGAGAATTCTGGACAGAATAGATAAGGACAAACTATTTCCAACTCTTAAACATATTGAGAATTGGAGTGCAAAGTTTGGAAGTGTTTTGCAGAAGTGCAAGGTGAGAAAAACAGCAAGTGATCCGGGTTTGGACTGCACTGCACGGAAGTGTGGTGGAGGCAAGTTCAATTGAGACATTCAAGAAGACATTGAATGATTACTTAATTACAAGTAATGTGTAGGTTTACAAGGAAAATAGGAGATTTGCACTGACTGGAAATACTCAGAAATACAGCACACATAATTGTCCAAATGGCCACTTTCTGCGCTGTAACAATTTTGTAATTGCAGGTATTGACACTTTAATCATTAAAAAAAAGTTTCTGCCTATTTACTCTATAAACTCCTGATTCTCCAAGTGATCCTTCATCCGTCATCCCTTGATTTCGTAGGCAATCTTGGCATTTGCATACCCTTAACTGCCCATCGGGATCCAATTAGGCATAATTAGATTTTATTTGCAAGATATGTTCATTGAGATTGGAAATTCGCCTGCTGGCTCCATCAGTAGGATATCCAAATTCAGACATGAACCATCTGGTCCCTGTTGTATGAATGTCCCGCTGAAGTTGCAAAGTCTTTGCATGATCCAGGGCATCTATTGCAATGGACTAACATTAGGAGTGTTAAATATCAATTTGTTTATTTAATACTTTAGTATGCACTCCCTCAATCATTCAGGCTTCCCCAGTCTTGGATTCTTCCTTTGCAAAGTCAACCTCAAAACTGTCAAATATGCACCCCTTGGGCCATTTTTCACTGTCCCTTATCTTCATCACTTCATCTGTTCACAGGCCTCATGCCAACCGATTATCTTCTGCTTCTTGTTCTTCCACTAATACTTCTCTTTCCAACAGCATATCCACTAAATCCAAGAAAATTTAGACATTCTTATGTTTGGGATTCTAAGCCATGGTCTCGGCTTGAACACTCAAATGGATCTTGTTTCATCCTTTATTTGGCTGGAGCATCTGCACTCAGTAGGTATATACTGCTGCAAGTGACTTGGGTTCCTCTGAGTATGAGGAACATGACAATTACCATGTAAAGTCGACAACTACTATATCCAGGTGCTATTGTCCAGCACTTCTACCATATTCCCAACAAAACTGTGGTGAACGAACTTAGAGTCAATAAACCATCAGGCGACTGAATGCTGAAACATTTGTGAATTTTGTCGCCTCTCCTTCAGCAACAATGCAGTCAATTAAAAGGGAGCCACATTCAAGTGACAATATTAATAAAACAGTCACTTGTACTCAACATTTCACCTCATAGGATTTCACATGTTTTTGAAACGGGATATAAGCTAAACCTTGAAAACACAGTCACAGTGAAGTGACTTTATAAATAGGATGCTGAGATCTGTACTGAAAACAAAAATTGCTGGAAATCACAGCTGGTCAGGGAGCATCCATGGAGACACAGCAAGCTAATGTATCTAGTCTAGGTGACTCTTCACCAGAGACCATGAAGAGCTCTGGCGAAGAGTCATCTAGACTAAAAACATTAGCTTGCTCCTTCTTCGTGGATGCAACCTGATCCTTTGTGATCTCCAGCATTTTTTGACTTCATGAATACAATAGTCAAGAGATGGCAATGCAGTTAAGCCATATGATGGGTTATATTTAACCAGAATTTTGACTTATGAGAAACCCACCAGCCAAACTGTAAATTACGCTGACTGTAGGTTCTAGTTGTTTAGGGTGAATACAATCTGATGATGCAGGCAAGTCAGAATCTTCTTCTTCGGAAAGCTTTTGTATGGTCATGGTCTAGTCATGAACCCAGTCAGTAGAATTGTTGTAAAATTTTAAGGATATATTGTCAAAGGCAAAGGAGCTTTGCATCAGTCGTTGTCATAGTTACTATAAAGCAATATGAGATTTAGGACAGGAGCAGAAACATAAAGGATTACCTCAGGTGGGATTGATTATCTGCATTGTAGAAACGTACTCCTATCAATGATCAACACGGTCAACGTTACTTAAATGTTAAGGAAAGATTGTTCGTAAGTACTGATTTAAATTCACGGCAGCAGGATACTGATATTTGTAAGGTACCAGTCGCATAGTAAACAGCTAATGAGTTGTAATGAGTAGTGAGTGCAATGAGTTGTAAGCCTTGGCCATTTTCTCCACTTGAATGAATTAAGGTTGTTTCATTAGAGTATAACAGGAAGTGTGGGTTACCTCCCAGCATAGCTCATGTTCCTATCTGATGCTCTACTGGCCATAAAGTATTGAAACAGAGTGATTTGGTCCTAACTTCATGCGAAATCTCAATATTGTCTAGTACTCAGTGACACATCTTGTTTCTCACCTGCTATTTTATTCCTTCAATATATGTAGAATCTGAGGTATTCCTTTGCACCAACCAGTACAATCACTTTCATTATAATTTCTGGCCCTAACACCCACACTGATAAAACAAAATTAAACATAAAAAACATTGAACTGAATACAGAAAAGGTAGAAAATGTTCACTGGGATGCAACAGGGTAGGATGCATTACTTAGAAACAAAGAAGGTAGGAGTAGGAGGAGGCCATTCGGCCCTTTGAGCCTGTTCCACTATTCATCACAATCATGGGTGGTCATCAAACTCAATGGCCTAATCCTGCTTTCTTCCCATAACTTTTGATCCCATTCACCCCAAGTGCTACATCTAGTCGTCTTTTGAATACATTCAATGTTTTGGCATCAACTACTTCCTGTGGTAATAAGTTCTACAGGCTCACCATTCTTTGGGTGAAGAAATGTCTCCTCATCTCCGTCCTAAATCATCTACTCTGAATCCTCATACTGTGATCCCTGGTTCTGGACACACCCAGAATTGGGAACATCCTCCACGCATCTACCCTGTCAATGAAGCTACCCTGAATGCAAAGAAACTTTAGCATGGCTTGTCTGACATATAATTAATGTTAGATTTTTCCGTGCGCTTGTAGGAAAAAAAATCTTAGGATTCAGATGACGTTAGTAAAGCACTCATTATTCATTCATTTTACAAGACTCCATGCTGCTGATCGAACTTTGCATATAACGAGTACATAGCAGACCATTCTATGTCGACTTTATGGCAGGATAGTGTAATTCATCCACAGACCACGTGTTACCCAGAACTCTGTTGTCATAGAATAGAATACGCAAATGTTGATGACATAACTGATGATGTTACTCTGGCATCAGGAGACTGGTTCAAAGAAGAGAGAGGTCTTAATCACGACACTAATGTTCACCATTATCAGAAAACCTCAGCCCCACCCTGGCATGAAATTCCTGCCCTATATCTCAGAAGGCCAAACTCGTAAGACTTGCCACATAATTGTCTAACACATTTGTGGTCAGTTAGCTCAGTTGGCTGGATGGCTGGCTTGCGGTGCAGAGTGAGACCAACAATTGGGTTTAATTCCCATAAAGGGTGAGGTTACCATGGCGCTCCCATCTTCTCAACCTCGCCCATAGCCTGAGGCATAGTGACCCCCAGGTTAAAATCACCACCAGTCATCTGTCTCCAACAAGAGAGCAATCCATTGGCGCCATGGCGACCTTACCTTTACTTCAAAGTGGAGCTCCAGTACACCCATTATGTTCAACTTCAAGAATTGCTTTCTCTTTATTTATATTTCTCCATGTAATGTCAATTAATTATGTGGGGTCAGGTTAGGAGTTTATTGTCAGTTGAACATGAACCAGGACCTCCTTGAATTATTACGAGTCCTCAGAAACATTGCATTCTGGTGAGGTCAAATATTTCTTAGAAGCTAAGAGGTATTCTTTAAAACTTAAATGTATCTGAAAGTCTGAAGAAGATCTTGAAAATCAATGCTCCTGTCTTTGGTAACTACACAAAAGGTGAGGGGAATCAGTTCATATCCAAAGTAATATTCCATGAGTGACAGCAACTCATCTTTCTACTGAACATATTATAGGCTTCTAATTTAATACTGAGTTGAGCAACTTTATATTTTATTTAATGTGGATAACACACTGTGGAGTTGGAGGAACACAGCAGGCCAGGCAGCATCAGAGGAGCAGTAAAGCTGATATTTCAGGTCATGACCTTTCTGAAGAAGGGTTATGACCAGAAACGTCAACTTTCCTGCTCCTCTGATGCTGCCTGGCCTACTGTGTTCCTCCAGCTCCACACCGTGTTATTTCTGACTCCAGCATTGGCAGTTCTTACTATCTCTTTATATTTTATTTCTTGTTTTCTAAATTACATAGATTTAAGAGTAAGGGGCAGCAGTATAAATACAGTTTGCAACTGATGCAAAGCTTGGTAAAGTAATAGACTATGATAAGATCATTGTGCACTTCAGAATGGCATAAACAGTACGCTGAAATAGACAGCATGATAGAGTTCAGTGCAGAGAAGTATGAAGTGATGCACTTTGGGAGAACTGATACATAAAATCAGTATATCATATGTGGTTTAATTTTGCAAAGTGTGGATGATAAGAAAGGTATCTTGCGTCCTTCGGCACAAATGCTTAAAGGTAGAACTGCAAGTGGAAAGGCATTTTTTCATGAGATATGGACATTTCTGACAAAGTCAGTGTCATTTGCCCATCTGTTATATCCTGCAGAAGGTGACCTCTTTGAACCACTGGAGTTTGTCAGCTGTAGGTACAAACAAAGTGCTGTTAGGATTGGAGCTCATGATTTTTATCCAATGACAGCGAAGGTTCAGAAATATAATTCAAAGTCAGGATGGTGCGTGGAAGGAAAGTGTAGGTGATGGTGTTTTCATGCATCTGCTACCCTGTCCTTAGTAATAGAGATTGTGGCTTTGGAAGGTTTTTGTTGAATGGCCTTGTTAAGTTGCTGCAGTGCATCTTGTAGATGTGTTAAGGACAAGACCAACCTCCCTCAGAATATATGAAGAAGATAGCCTAGACTCTAACTTTTTCTTATTTTAAAGGCAAGTGCGAGGCTTTGTGCTCTGGATCCAATTCGATTGATTAAATTACCAGACTTGCAACAAACACCCTTCATTCATACACTATAGTTAAAAAAATACAAGAAAAGATGAAATTGGAATAACTTAATTTTGTTGGAAAACTTAACAGAATAACAGATTATCTAATTATTAAACAGTAAGTGTTCCAGTATAGTAATATCCCATAAACACACCCTTGATAAAGGCAAATTCAGTAAAATAGATTATCTCACAGACAATTCTCCAGTCAGGGAGGAAAAACATCAAGAGAAAACTCTGAGGGAGAGAATGTAGCAGGGATACACGTACTGCAGCCTCCAAACTCAGTATCAAGACCCCAGGAACTACTAAAAAATCTAAAACTAAAAACCCCAGTTCTGTGGGAGCTTGACCCTATCAATTCAGTCTGGTTCTTTTGTTCCAACTTTAAAATTAAAACAAGGCCTCACAAACTGGTTACTTTGTTGGATTGAAATAGACTGCTCGGTGCCTGTGTCTTAAGATGTCTCTTCATAGAATAAAGAGCAAAATACACCTCTTAAGGCCATAGTATCATCCCAGGTAGTACACATTGTTGTTACAGAGAGTCAGTGTTGATGCGAGTGATCGTAGAAGGAGAAGGAAAGGGTGCCAACAAAATGTTCTGCTTTGTCATGAATCGTGGTGAGTTTATTGAGTTTTGTTGGAGCTGCACTCACACAGGCAAGTAGAAAGTACTCCATCACACTCCCAATTTGTGCCTTGTAGAAGTGGACAGGATTTGGGGAGTCAGGAGATAAATTACTTGACTAAGAATTCCCAGGTCTCTGGCCTGACCTTGTAGCCACAATATTTATATTGTTGATCCAATGCAGTTTCCAGTCAATTGGGATCATTATATTCAGACCCTGCTACACACACTTGTGTGCTCACACTTTATCAGATTGTACAGAAATGTGGCATCCTGTTCAATTCTAAAAAATCACAAAACTAGTTTATTTCTATGCGTCTGACAACGTCAGCCACTGCCCCATACCAGTTGAAATCATTTTGCATGTTCACATCACCTCTAGGTATTTCTATTTTGCACAAAGCCCAATTGCCATTAGGCCAGTTAGTTTCTTCGCACTCCTGCAATAATGATCGTTTGTCTGATATCTTTGATGACCCTTACTGCCTCCCAGTTTAGTTCTCCTGATAATGCCCCCACCCCATCACATTACTGTGCATGATTAAATATTAATTCATAAGCTTACACTTCAAATTTCTTCAAAGTTTTGCCCCTCTGCAACCTTCCAAATCCTGAACAGTTCTTCAACTGCAGTTCCTCAATGGGTTCAGTATTTTTTTCTCTCTGCAATGTTCTTGAGCTTATGCTCTTCAGAAAACAGAAGTACCCCAAACCCCTTGCTTAAGCAGAATGCAAGGAATTTCACTTGTTTCACCACCACAGTTTTTCAATTAGGAAACTTCAGATGAAAAACTAATGAGATCATTTAATTACTGGGACAATCAGGCACACAGCAGAATTTTAAAGAAAAGGACTCGCTGATCTATGCAGTTTGGAATAACACTCTTCTCAAAACAGTGAGCAGCTGCAGTATTCCACAAAGCTCTGGGGCATTTTTTGTCACTTGGTTTACTTTGCAAAAGAACTTATTTTCTTTAATTGTTCTGCACAGATGTCAATTTCTTAAGAGCCCTTGTGGCTATCGTTTTGATGAATTCAGTTAAGATTCTTACGAATGCATCAGTCATGCAATATGCAGAACAGATTGCAGGTCCTAGTCCATTAGTCTCTGGGCTCAAAATTTTCTCATTTTATCAAACTTCTGTATTAATGACACACTACATTAGCTGTTATATTTAGGTCCAAAGTGGCTTACTACTCACAAATGTTATATCATGCAACACTAATGAACAGGAAGAAATTAAGAAAACAACTGCAAACTATTTCAATCATTTTCCACACATATTCCTTGAAATGTATTCTACATAAAAGATGAAAGGAGATATTCTTATCTAGCTAAATCTCAGCAGGAACTTCCAAATTGATTTTCCTGTACTGTGCGGCCCTAAACAACTTCAGACCTTGATGTCTATCTTTTTTTGATCCTTTCCATTCTGAAGTTGTTTTATCTTTGGTTTGTCCTTCTAAATCCCAGCAGTAAGAAGATCTTCACAAAAGAATGCGTTCCGTGCATTTACAAAACAAGCCCAACGTCAATGCTAGCCCTTGTCACATAAATTTTTTAACCTTGTAGAGGCACTTAAGGAGCAAAATTAGCACCCTAGGCAGTATGAAAGCCTCCAATGTGCTAACCAGACTGTAAGCTCACATTTCTAACACAAAGCACGTCATGGGCAATCAACATCTCCTGGAAATATATTATTAAACAGGAAAATCATGAGGTTAGACAGCACGGAACAGAAACTCAGCAGGTCTGGCAGCATCTGTGGCGAGAAAGAAGAGTCGGCATTTCGAGTCCAGTGACCCTTCATCAGAACAGTTTTTGTTTCTGTTTCAGATTTCCACCATTCACAATTCTTTGTTTCGTTACAGACAGCATGCAACACAGATTTGACACAAATGTTGTTTTTCCTGAAATACACGTTTCAGAACTTGTGGGTGGCTCAGAACTTAGAGGAATGGTGAAGTATGAGAAAGGAAGTGGCCGATTTCAAGAAGGTACAGATTGATAGTACAGGACAGTAGTGGGTGAGACAGCGCAGCATGTTTCCCTGATGCAGCCCCACCAGTGGGTACCTTTTTTTCAAATTGCAGGGGAGGATCAATTACCTCCGAGACAGAAAAAGGCAGTGAATGTTCCCAGAACCCCTGGCATTTTACTGGTGCCAGAATAGCCTTCTATTGTATTGGCTGGCGCTTCAGGAAGCTGCCTCCCTATGGCAGCCTGGACTGTCATTGGAGGCTCCAAGCCCCATAGAGGGTGTCCCAGCCAGAGAAAAAACACTCTTAGAACCCTGCTATCCAGAAAGATATGCACACTTGACCGGTCTGAGTTTGGATTTATTAATTACCTTAAGGACAATTCTCAATAGAGGTGGGGGATGCTGGGGTTCTGCTGCAACTGTAGGGCTCCTTATTCCCTAATTGTGCCAACAGTGCAGGAAACGTGTTTGCCAGACTTAATAAGGCAGCGAGCCTCCAGGAATACGACTGAACTCTTCCTGGTGCTGCCTATAGCAGCAATATTGGGATCTCATGACCAGTAGGAAGGAAAGATATGGAGGCTTTAGAGAATGTGCAGCAAGGCTGTGGCTGGGACAACATTGTATTAGGTATGGCATTTGAAGTTGCAATCATGGTCTTTGATCATACATGTGAGATTATTAAACTTCCCCTTTGCTGTACTGGAGCTGTCGTACTGATGATGGCCTTTTCTACTACCCCTTACCACTGCCTTCTGAGCATGTGACCAGAGAACAAAAGAGTCACTACCTTTTTAAAGGTGCAGGTCCCCACTTCTCCATTAAAGATCTCCCATCCACAAAAATCTTGGTGCAAGTTCTCTCCTGTGGCTAGCAATTGTTGATTGTCACACAACTCTATTCCTAATGATATCAATATCTCCAGCAACCACAATGCACATTCTCTTCACAGGCTAGCTTTAGGCAAAGCAGGCTAACTTTAACTAAGGCTAGGAATTAGCCATATTAAAACCCCTGCTCATGCATGCAGCCAATGAACAGCATTGTTAATACACAAGTTGCACAGAAAAATCATTATAAAGCATAGGTAGCAGTTTTCTTGCTGTCTTCAGTCATTGAGGGGATCAGTTAGCTGGCCAGCTGGTTTGCAATGCAGTGTAATATAACAGCCTGGGCTCAATTCTTGCATCAGCTGAGGTTACCATGAAGGACTCCCTTCTCAACTTCTCCCCTTGCCTGAGGCATGGTCTCCCTCAAGTTAAACTACAACCAGTCGTCTCCCTCTGTAATGAGTCAGAAGCCCTCTGGTCCAGTGGGGCTTTACTCTATTGAATGGTTCAGAACATCCGCACATTATGATCCCTGCACCCAATTTCACTACATATTCAATTTAATTCTTTTACACTCTAAACTTTTTTTGGGGTTATCAAAAGTTTATGGACTTTCTAGCTCTATGTAACAACAATAATTTGCTTTTATGAGATACCTTTAATTCAGTAAAAATTTTCCAATCTGCTTCACAAAGAAAAACTTTGACATTGAGCTATTGGAGGACAAGTAGCCAAAAGCTTGGTCAAAGTCATAGGTTTGAAAGAGGTTCTTTGAGGAGGGTGGAGATGGAGTAGAAATTTCTTCTAATCACAAACTCTCTAAATGACAGTCTTAAATTAATGACTCTTATCACCAACTCTCCAATCAAAATTAAAATAAAAACATAAAACATAGGAAGTAGTCAGCAGGTCAGGGAGTATCTGTGGAGATGGGAAGGGATCTGAAATAACTCTATAGAGGGCTGCTACCCTGTCACCAAGGCACCCTTTATTTACATGCAGAGAGTCCTTCGTATGGATCCAGCTATCTCAGAGCCAGTCCTCAGAGTGAGCAGAACCTCTGATGCTCCTGTTCATGACTGTCAGCCAGAGCTCCCTGATTGGACCAGATTAACAGCCCCAATCAGGGAACTCATATTCTATGGGCCCACCTGGCTGACGTCATTACAATCATTCTAGGATCCAACAGATGTTTGGTTTTAGGTGGATATTAAAATACCCTAAAACCCAGGTTCACCAACTAAGTAGGGAAAAGAAAAGATGAGGGCAGTCTATCTATGCCCAGGAGCTATGTTATCAATTTAGATCTTTTACTAGACCACACAGCACCTAATTTAAACTTATTTTCAGATTTAACTCCTGGTCTCCCAGGGCTAGGGAAACCAGGCAGCTGAAGAGAAGCAAGGATAGCTTTGATCCGAAGCAGAGCGCTTGTGAGTTTAAGAGGAGCAGGAGTGTTTCACCCCAGCCTTCTCAAACTCCCCTATGCACATCAGAACTTACCCCACCCACTATGGGCCTGCAGGCACACCCAACTAAAAACCAAGCTTTTCAATCAGATGACCTCCCATCCTATTAAAAGCACACTGTGGTGTTTAAGCTTTGCATTTAAGACAACTTGCGGATTTCCACAGCATGGAGGGAAATCCACATTTTTGGATTTTGTGCCTGAAACTCCACCACTCATCCACATATAACTCACTATTATTAATATCCAGGTCTTTGATTCTGTCGCATTACTAAATCAGTAATAACCTGAGCAATAACAGAAGTCCTGTCAGAAATTAAGGCACTTAACACAACTTAAAAGTTATACACTATGAATATTGCTTCAACATCTTTGCTCAACTTCCCAATAATTCTACAGACTTTCTTGGCCCTACATACAAGAGAGTTTTGGTTTATGTTGATGAACGTGGCACGGTGGAAGCTGAGGTATTGTATCTGACCGTTCGTCCTGCAAAAAAGGGAGCTGGAATAACATTGTTTTTAATCAGTAAAGTCTTTCAAGATTGATGAGACCACATTCTGTTTGGCTTAATGTTTGTACGTTGTGCAGGAGGGTCTCTGGTGTGACAGTCTGGAGATCTTGATTTTTCATGTAAGGCTACCTCATATCTGGCATTTTCAGTCAGCATCAGCCAATGAAAGGGATATCAGAATAGGATGTGCCTTCACAGTAGGATGCTTTTGTCTTACCTTGACCAAGGTGTTCCCACTTTTGGTTGTCCCTCATGGGCTGTTTTAGTGTAGATTTTGAGCGGTCTTTCGAATTAGAAATGTTCAAATTCCACCCCAGAATCGTGAGCATCCAATCTTGAATCCAATGGGAAGGAGGTCATGTTCCAGGATGCTACATGTCAGCAGCAATCTGCTATGACAAACCTGAGCCTCTGGAAGCAGTGCTGCGAAGACATGTAGTGAAACTGATCATAGAATCATATAATTATAGAATCCTTACAGTGTGGAAACAGGCCCTTCAGCCCAACAAGTTCACACTGACCCTTAGAGCATCCCACCCGGATCCATCCCCCTATAACCCACACACCCCTGAACACTTCAGGCAATTTAGCATGGCCAATCCACCTAGCCTGCACATCTTTGGACTGTGGGAGGAAACTGGAGCACCCAGAGGAAAGACACAGGGAGAACGTGCAAACTCCGCACAGTCGCCCGAGGCTGGAATCAAACCCGGGTCCCTGGCGCTGTGAGACTGCAGTGCTAACCACTGAGCCACCGTGCCGCCCTAGATTCTCTGCCTGTATGCTCTCTGTTAGGGGGCCCACTTCATTTGAGCACCATCTCTATGTCGGTGCTTCCAAGAGTGGAAGTCAAGACCCCAATTGGGGTCATGAGCTGAAATTTTGGGTCCCCAGTTTGAACTGGCCACTGCCAAGTGCTGGCCCATTTATAACAGCTACGCTCCTGGTCTCCTCTCCCTTCAGTCTTAGAGTTTTCATGGAGTTGTCCTGACAATTTTCAAGACTCCATATGGGGTTGACAAAATCAGATATCACATGATATCAGGTTATAGTCCAATGGGTTTATTTGAAAATCACAAGCTTTTGGAGCACTGATCTTTGTCAGGTGAAATGATATGGAGTTATGATTCAAAGAAGTCTGGGAAGCAATACCACCAGTCATACAGAGCAGCACGTGGCTAAGAGAAAATAATTCATTTTGGTGTTGCTGCTGCTTATGTTCCTCATCAGAGGTGTGGGGTAGAATTTTTTAAGCTGCTTCCACACAGTCATGATCCTGACCGCATATCAAATTGAGTGAAGTCCGAGGCCACTGAACTGAGGCTAAGAAGTTGGAAGTTGCTCGTCAAGCAGTAAAAACACACTCTTAGAAGAACCCTATCGCACCAGCTCTTCACCTAGGCAGGGTTGAAAATCCTCACCTCCACAGTTTCAGAATTCGTTCCCATCCTGTGAGTTACACTGAATATGTTCTCCTTGTTGTACCTTTACCTGACTGATCCAGGTGAACTGCAGACTGTTCAGGAAGTAGGTACTCACGCTGTTGATCCCAGAATGTTGGGCTGATGCAGGAGTTAATTTCTTCTTTTATTTTAAAGTTACTTTGCAGACAGCTACAAGGAGGTTTTTCACTACAAGACCACTGGGATAATACCAGAAATAGGTGTGATGGTACAGGATCCTGATCTGCTGTGACTTTTACTGGATTTAAATCCTTGCTTATATCCAAACTTAGTATCTCTACTAGGATGTGAACAGTGCTATGATCCCAGCTGATGTTATTATTGGGCATTTCAGACTGAAATCTGGATTGATGGATCATTCTTTTTGGATAAGATGGATTTTCACTGAATCAATGCTGCAGGTTCGATTTTAACAATAAAACAGAATTTTATTATCTAACAGATAAAAGTGATTAAACCAGGCAATTTATCTATAATATAATTTGAAATATATTGAAACATGTTAAAAATACAATATTCCATTGATTCCAACAGTACCCCTTTATGGTTCTCAAACTTCAAACTTCCCTTCTCTATCACATCTATAGGTTTAACCCAACTGTTGCTTTCCATTCCTGGTTTTGATAGATTGTGTCTTCCATTCACTCAACAATTTATGGACTTTCTCAGCTTCAAACAACCACATCAAAGTTCTTACAAAACACTTCTGGTCTGGAACGTTTAACCTAAACTCCTTTCCTAATATCTCTGCATGACATCCTTTATCAGGGTTAACTGATTTACATCTCTAACTTTCATGGGGACCTCTGTAAACTGAAGCCAAAAGCTTTTAAGCTGTAGGTATCTCCCTTAAGCAGACAAAAAAAAAATCAATTCCTGGTTGTTCTAACTAAAAGCAAACTGATGATCTTCAAAATTTACTCTGTCACTCATAGAATACAATCATATTTCCATTCTATCCAGGTAATCTATCTGTTATAGTTTTTTTTAAAGAAAATTAGAACCCCAGGAGTGCTGACAAGTTAATAGGGAGTTAATCAAGTTTATCAGCAACAATTGTTTCCCTAATTGCCCAAGAACTCAGTCGTTTCTAGATTATTTCTAAAGGCAGTTAAGATGTTGTGCATCTAGAATCACATTTAGACACCCCATTAGTTTTTCCCCATGATAGGTGAATCTAAAACTAGAGGGATAGGTTTAGGTGAGAGGGGAGAGATAAAAAAGGGTCCAGAGGACAAATTTTTTTCACACAGAGGGTGAAATGAGCTAAGTGGTGGAGGCAAGTACAATTTTATCATTTAAGAAACATTTGGACAGGTACATGGATATGATAAGTACGGAGGGATATGGACCAAACTCAGGTAATTGGAACTAGTTTAATTGCAAAAACTGGGTGGAATGGACAAATTGGACAGAAGAGCCTGTTTCCATGCTGTAAACCTCTATGGGTGTATGACACATAGGCCACACCAGGTCAGGATGGCAGATTTTCTTCTCTAAAAAACATAGTGATCCAGAAGAGTTTTTATCTGAATTGATCATATTGAATGGTTGAGTCGGCTTGAAGGGCTAAAATTTCTGCTCCTGCCCTTTGCTTCTATCATACCACTTAAATTACTTATCCAGTCA
>JAHRHZ010000039.1:17688384-17753232 GCA_024137785.1 Ginglymostoma cirratum
CACCACTCCAAGAGAAATGCAAATTTTATCCAGTAGCATTTTATAGAAAGGTTATTTTCTAGCTTAGCCATCCTTCCAGATTCCCTATACAATCTACAAAAGGTTTAACCTCAGCTTAAACCAGTCAACTTCAAAAACTATAAAATCAATAACAGCAAATGAACATTCGTTCTATGCCTATCACCTTGGTACAGTAATACTGTAGAGGCATTGCATAATCCATTATAATGGAAATCTGAAATTAAAGTAGAAAATACTGAGAAAAAGTCTTGATTATAAGTGATATTCACACATTACGCGGCTTCAAGACGAACCTGAGTGCTTTGTAGCTGATGAGGTTCTTTTTGAAGTGTAGTCATTGTTGCAATGTAGGTCAGGCAACACCTATAGGAAAAGGAGAGCTTAGGTTAATGTTCTGATACATGTAATATCTTATTCCAATGATATGTCACAGACTTGTAAAATAAACAACTTTTACCTTTCATCACAAATGTTGTCTGATCTGTTGAGCGCGGTACTTTTTTTGTTACAGCTATGCTACTCTTTGTGTCTCTCTCTCAAAGACAGAGAAAAGAAAATATAAAATTCCATGCCACCATTGAATAGTTTCTGTTTCCTCACCATGTTTTCCATGAAAATAGTGCATCACGAAATTTCCTCAGTGAAAATTTTAAGTTACGAACACAATGTTCCATGCTTTCTGATAACTTAGGTAACAGGGCACTTTGGTGTCAAAAGATGATTTTTAAGAAGGCTACCTTTTCTGGCCAGAATGTAATAGATGAAAACAAATCCCTTAGTCTTTAATTGGGATTCTCCACTATAAATCCACATCTGTGCATTAGTCATAAATGACAGGCGCAGGTGGCATCTTCCCTAGCATTAGAAATATATTCTATTATCATTTAACTGATGGGCTACGTTGTGCAGTGTAGCGATGGCTAAATAAATCTAGTTTCTGGATTGTTCACCACATAATATTATTCTGTCTGTTATGCTCAAGTGAAGACTGTAGGATTGAAAAGACAAGTCATGACACTTTGGTGATTGTGATATTGCCCACACTAAGATTACTGGCTTCAAACTAAGAACGCTTCAAAACCTGACACCACAGGATCAAGGCTTCTCTCAGGAAATTCGAATGTTTCTGTTCTAAGCAGAAATGCAAAGGTTTTGTTTCTTTTTTCTCATAACGATATTGTGGTATCACTTCGGCAGTGAAGCTTTTGGCTGCTATGCATCTGAATGTTCCTAATTTTATTTATTATGGAAAATGTCTCATATATTCTATGCTGTGTTGGTGATATTTATTGAAACAATTGCAGCATATAAGGGCAGGCTGCTTTTTGTTTTAATTTTGTATTCCAAGTTTTATTAAAAATTTACAATTTGCAGAATGGAATGAGAAGTCCTGAATATTCATTCTTTGTCCCCTATGTGGGAATAGTTTTTTTTTGCCTCATAAGAAAATAAATCACAACATGTTGCTTTAAAAGCAGATGTGTGATTCTTGTGGCAATCTCCCACTTCACTGCATATTGAATCAAAGGTTGTTACAGCATAGGATCAGGGCACTTCGTTCAAAGAATTTGCACTGATGTATTTTAGGGCATCGTTTTACAGCCTGCTACCAGTGGGTTTGAAGTTGGAGAAGTGGAATTATATAATCCAGTCCATCAGTTCTCAGCCTCCAGCACCTTTCCCTGGAGTCTGTTGCAACATTGTACGTGGTCGTCTCCAAAAACCGTGAGACATGGGATTGATGCTACGGGAATCTGCCTGGAATCCTAGCATTACCTCCCCTCTGACCACAGCTTCACAACCCTGACCCAATCTCCACTGTGTAATGTGATTGTCAGAAGAGAAATTGACAAAGGGCTTGGTGTGATAAGGAAAGGAAATTCAAAGTTGTCCCATACCCCATAGCTGCTCACTTATATTCCTACTTAGCTTTTGAGAAGAATCAAGATTTGAGTAATTTGTAGTTTATGTGTAAAAAGAAAAACAACTTGTGTTTATTAAATGTTAATGTATTCATTCCAATATGAGTCATGTTGAACTCAACGTGTTTTCTCTGCTCCTCGCTCCACAAATGCTGACAGACCTGCTGAGTTTCTCCAGCATTTTCAGATTTTATCCTAGCATCTGCAGTATTTTGTTTTTACTCATCCATTGGTCTATGTTTACATTAACCTGAGCCAGAAAATGATAAAATCATAAGCCTTATTTGTCCCGTCAAATGACTCTCTCCCTACACAAGTTATTTGACAACTAACAATAACTAAACAATATGTATGTCAATTCCTCCCTTGCTTTATAAATTCAATATTATTAATTATTGAAAAATGACTCAATCCTTACTTGCTGGTTCTGGGAGCAATCCAAATCTAAGCCCAACACATCAGCTCTCCAGTCATAATGCTGCATTCCTCCAGTGTTTCAAATATTTATCCACATTTCCATTAATGTATGCAATGGAGGTGGGCTGCACATTAATTTGCCAAAATAGCTAGTGCTCTAATGGCCTTCCATGGGAAGATTGTTCTCTGAATTTCTCCTTTCACAGTCTTACTAAAACAACAGTGATTGGATGTTCTGGTATTTTAGTAAACTTGTTCTGTTATGACTCTAAATTCAGCTTCAGATTAAAATCAATGTCAATTGGCCCATCACTAATTGCCTTCCCAAATATCCTGCAGTGGAGTGATCATGCACCTTTAAACATGGGCCACACTCATAATTTTAGAGCATCCAGCTCATGGTCAGGACCACCTCTTGCAGTCAGTGATGGTTTTCCGTGGAGCAGCATATTTTGACATTAGATTTAATGGCTCCTGATTCAGTTACACTTCAGCACACATTAAACATCTTGCGTTGGAATATGGGTAGCTAATTTTTCAAAAACCCATACTAAAGTTTAATATTATAACATTCATACATAATATAACTTAGCAGACAGAAACAGCAATTAGGCGCCCACAAGGGAGCACTTCAGAATTCAGATTAGAATTTAATGAGGATAATACCTTCTCATAGTCAATCAGATTTTCAATCACCGTAGATAGAGTATTGCACCATAAACAGAGTATCAATTACTTCTGCTCACTAGCACCACAGGAACCTTTACGCCAGTTCTATGAAAGATCCCAATCATAGAATCTATAAAGAGTGGAACGAGGCTCCTCACTTTAGCCAAACGACTCTGCACCTACCCTCTGAAAAGTATCCCAATCAGACCCTGCTTGCCCACCCAATCCCTAAAGCCTCGCATTTACCATGGCTATTCCATGTAGCCTACACTATGGGACAATTTAGGATGGCCAATCCACCTAATCTGCACATCTTTGAACTGTGGAAGGAAACAAGAGTACCGGGCAGAAACTCACACAGACATAGGGAAAACATGCAAACTCCACAGTCACCTTAGACTGGAATTGAACCCAGGTCCCTGGCACTGTGAGGCAGCAATGCTAACCATTTGAGTTACCATGTCTCCCAAATGTTAATCCTTAAATATTAACTAAATGTTCTTTCGTCTATGGCTGCTGTTCAGTGTCTCCAGCATTTACTTTTTTTTATTTCTGGTAAGTTGTTTATATCCTGGTTTACAGTTAATTAGGCATTCTGCTATGGGGACACAGTGGGACTCAGGATGGATGTTGTAGTATTACTTGTCCTGGTGACACCAAACTCAGGAACTGCAGAAATATTGTTGAGATGTTCCTTCACTGTCACTGTGTCAAAATCCTGGAATTCCCTCTTTAATGGCATGTGGCTCAAAATACAGCGGGTGGACTACAGTGGTTCGAGAAGGCAGCTCACCACAATCTTCTCAAGAACAACTTGGGGCAGGCAATAAATGCTGGCCAGCCAGCGATGCCCACATCGTAAACTATAAAAGGATACTTTTGTTAATTTATAATGTATCCCACGCTGTGTGCACCACTGTAGGCTGTCGGTCACACTCTGGAAGGATTGTTGAGTGAGCAGATTGCAATGTCAAATAGACGCTGAGATTGAAATGGTGCATGTCAGCCATTTTGAACGGCAGAGGTTCAGCTGATGCACTCTGTTAAACATGTGTTCAGCTGCACATGGTGTTATTTGCTATAGAGGTTCTTTTGACTTAAGTTTGATGACAAAGTTGGTGGAAGTACCTTGTTAATTGTTATTGGAAGATATTTGCAAACCTTTAACAAGGGAGTGGTGCCGAATCTTTGCAACAAGAGGAGTTGGAGTGTCAGGAAAAAAAACTTGCCATCAGGAATAGAAGGTAATCACTGAGCTCTGCCATTTCCTACAACCCAACTTGATTCTACTGATTGGCAGAACAGACATGAAAGGCTGCATGGTTTGCTCTTAGATTCCATATTCCTAACCTGCACCTGCACAGAAGAATGAAGAAAGCATGTCAAAGACAGTCAAGATTGCAGAGCTCTACAGAGCTCTATCCATTCATATCCTCCTGGACTGGAACACGTAACATCAATAATGTCCATTACTGTATTCAAGGGGTGGAGTTAGCTGAATCCAACTAGAGTAGATGGAATAGAGACTTATCATCCTGCATTGGCCAGATGGAAGCAGCAGGAGCAAGTATGTGGATATGCCAATTCGCCAGATTTCCCATGATGCAGGGTGCAAGCAACCACAAGCATATGGTTCTGAAGGAGGTGTTAACTAGGGGGTGTGAGGAAGAGGAACCACAACGACAAGAAATATTTACTTGACATAATTTTGAGAAATACCTGGACAATCCATTCAATAGAAAGTTTCAATGCCTGATTCAAACCCATTCAGGTTTCATGAAGTTCTTCTGGAGAACTGGGCCCAAATGCATTTGTGGGACTAAGAACTTATATGACAATATTCTAGATCAGCAGCTTCACAATAAACCCTTGAAAAACCCTTCTAATTCAGCATCCAAACATCTGAAGTCCAACTGGAAAAAAAAAACTATAAAAATCTGAAGCATCCCAAGGCAATGACTGAATAGTCACGTCCACCAATGTTGGTGAATTGTGCAGATTTAAATCAAGGATTTAAAGATATGCAGTCAACAAAAAAAGGCGAGTTGCATGTGGCAGGGAACAGATATTTTTCAGTTCAGTTACTAGTAAGCACGAGATTTGCACTCTCTGTGAAAGTGAATCAAAGTAAAAACAACCAATTCCGCCAGTCGCAATGTTTTTATGTAATTTCTATAGGCAGGCAGGGATGCAATACAGTATTGTCCTGACAGTTCATTGTCATATATTTTCCTGTACCCTTGAGCAGCTGTCATTGTTTAGGTGCATCGCCGATCATACAGCTGCTTCAGAAGTTGCTCAAAGGCACAGTAATGAAAAGGAACATGATGAATATTGTTCAGAGACAGTGCAGAGCCAACGACAGGAAGTGACAGCTGTGATGGCATTGGTATAGCTCTCCGTCTATTGAGTAAATTTCTAACGATGTGCTACGCATTGTGTAGAAACATTCAATTATTCATTACTTGTAAATGTCACAGCCACTGCTTGCATCAATACGTATTATTTCTAGGCAAATAAACTGGACAATTGTCCAGCTGTAGAAGCGGGGAATCGTCACTACGAGCAAGGAACAAGAGGGTCCATTCACCCTTTTAAGCCTACTCTGCTATTAAATAAGATCATGGCTGAATAGGTGGAAACACAACATTGCCCGACTCACAAAGGTAGAGGGGACCCCCATTAGCAAGAAATTGCTTTATTTTGTCAGGATTTTATTCTACAGTGTAAAATGTGCCATAAATAGATACCAGTTTCTCCTATGAAGGGTTTGATTCACTTTCCAGGTTTAGAAGACAGGAAGAGATGGGAAAGGCTAGATACAAATAGTTTGCTTCCAATGACTAAGGGGTCCAGAACAAGAAATCATAGGTATAAGAATAAATATCAGAGATATAGGACAGAGATGAGAACTCATTATGCTGCAGTTCTATAAAACTCTGGTTAGACCACACTTGGGTTTTCTGAAGAAGGGTCTAGGCCCGAAACGTCAGCCTTCCTGCTCCTCTGATGCTGCTTGGCCTGCTGTGTTCATCCAGCTCTACACCTTGTTATCTTGGAATAATGTGTTCAGTTCTGGTCACCTCATTACAGGAAAGATGTGGAAGCTTTAGAGAGGGTGCAGAGGAGATTTACCACGATGCTGCCCAGACTGGAGGGCAGGTCTTATGAGGAAAGGTTGAGGGAGCTAGGGCTTTTATCATTGGAGTGAAGAAGGATGAGAGGTGACTTGATAGACGTTTACAAGATGATGAGAGGCATAGATAGAGAAGATAGTCAGAGACGTTTTCCCAGGCGGAAACGACTATTACAAGGGGGCATAATTTTAAGGTGATTGGAGGAAGGTATAGGGGAGATGTCAGAGGTAGGTTCTTCACACAGAGAGTGGTGGGTGTGTGGAATGTGCTGCCGGCAGTGGTAGTGGAGTCAGATACTTTAGAGACTTTTAAGCGACTTTTGGATAGGCACATAGAGGATAGTAAAATGTAGCGTATGCAGGGTAGATTGATCTATGTAGGATAATAGTCAGCACAACATTGTGCGCTGAAGGGCCTGTGCTGTGCTGTACTGTTCTATGTTCTATGTTCTTTCTTATATTTTTACGAGTCTGATGAATTCACAACCAGAGGTCATTATTGAAGTAGAGATGATGGGCAGAATGTTATCGGGGCCTGTATGACATGGGCTATGGCAGGATTTGTTGCAGAATTGTGTAAGAAGTCCAGTGAAGCCTATCTTGATGTTTGGAGCAATTTGTTGTATCTTTTATGCATCCGCCAGGAATCAAGATGAGTTTCTTGCTAGGTAGCACTGAGTTGCCAATTAAGCTTGGACTCTTGTGATATAGTGGTTGTGTCCTTAACTCTGGACCAAGACACCCGGTTCAATTCCCATGTGCTCCAGAGGTGTGTAATAACACCTCTGAGCAGGTTGACTAGAAATGAAAGCTTGCTAAATGCCTTATTAATGCCACAATTCACCTCATTAATAATCAGCTTCCTACTTGACCAAGTTAGCCAAACAAACTGGACATTGAGAATTCTCGATAAGTTTCTCAGAGCAGGTACCTGCTTGCTTCAGCTCTTCACCACTGGCTATAAACAGCCTGCATGTTGCTCAGCACCAGACCACATCAAGCATTATGGTTATGTGCATCAATGATTGTACAACTGTTTTAGAAGCTGCTCAATCACACAGTAATGAGAAGAAAATGGTGAATATCGCTTGGTGACAGCTCAGAGCCGAGTGAAGCGAAAGCTACGATGGCATTGGTACAGCTCTCTATCTATTCAGTAATCTCAGAACATGGTACATGGGCATCATCCGCATACACCCACCTTCCATGGAGATTGGCATCTGATATTTGCCAAGCTTCCCATAGTGTGGTGCCCAGCACAGTAGAGAGTACTCTAGCTGGGGTCTAACCAGCATCTTATTTAAGTTAATCATACCATAGCAGATCTTAACACAGAAACAAAGAAAATAGGTAAAGGAGTAGGCCATTCGGCCTTTTGAGCATGCACCACCATTCAATACGATCACAGCTGATCATGCAATCTCAGTATCCCACTTCCGCTTTCTTCTTCATACCTCTTGACTCCTTTAGTTGCATGGGCCATGTCCAGCTCCCTCTTGAACATATCTAATGAACTGGCCCCAACAGCTTTCTGTGGGAGAGAATTCCACAGGTTCACAATTCTCTGAGTGAAGAAATTCTTCCTCTTCTCAGTCCTGAATAGGTAACCTCTTATTCTTAGACTGTGACTCCTAGTTCAGGACTTCCCCAACATCTGGAACATTCTTCCCACATTTAGCCTGTCCACTCCCATCAGGATTTTATGTGTTTCTACGAGATCCCCCTTATTCTTCTAAATTCCAGTGAGCTCTACTCTATGCTCCTATGTTTATTGTTCGCCCAATGATTAACATGTCTCCAGCTGCCTGAGCTCTGGAAAACACTTATTCAACTTCTTTGCTACAGTGTCTCTTTTTCCTCCTTTAAGGTATTCCTTTTAACCTTTGAAGTGTTTTAGGACAGTTTACTATGTAAAATATTCTGTATAAATTTTGGTATTCATTCACATTGTTGATAGATCTCTTTCTTTATCAGCTTGCGATGGTTTCTGTTATTATTTGAAAAAGAAATGATTCTTTTCCAGTGTTAATCTTTGAAGGTGATCCAATCAGTATGCCCAGTGTCCAAGCTGAATTTCCTTACGCAATATCAAATTAAACATTGCCCTGGAATTTTTATGAAAGCAGTCAGCATCACACATACTGAACGGTAGAAACAGGGTTATGTTTTCAATTAAGTTCAAGTGTAACATTCATGAGCCACTTTGGAGTGCACTTTGCCGTGAAGGATGCTCATGATTGTAAATCAGAGCAAGTCATTCTTCCACTATGACTGTGGTTTCCTCTAGTGTATGGCTTTCTTTCTTCCTTGCTGATATGAGATCTGGAGTCAGAGTGGGCCTGTCAAACTTCAAAGTGAATTATGTTCTTCCGCTGTGCAATTTATTATAGTTGGATATTATGGAGTTGAACACTGGAGGAATGAAATACCAATTTTACCAGGCGTAGCTATTAAATTGCCATTCTCTTCCCTTCTGCTTGCCCTGCTCTGCATTTCTGGCTCAAACTTCACATTCCTACCACCATAGTATGACAGATATCAAACAACGATGAATCAGAATATAGAAAGGAGATAGAGGGCTTGGTGATATGGCGCAGTGAGAACAACCTCTCTTCCAATGTCAAAAAACTAAAGAACTGATCATGGACTTTAGAAAGAAAGGAGAACACGCCCCCATCTACATCAATGGAGCTGAGGTTGAGAGGGTGGAGATTGTCAAGTTCCTCGGAGTGATGGTAACCGACAACCTGTCCTGGACTTCCCACATAGGTGCGACAGTCAAGAAGGCACAACAACGCCTCTTCTTCCTCAGGCAGCTCTGGAAATTTGACATGTCCATAAGGCCACTCACCAACTTTTACAGATGCACCAATGAAAACACACTGTCAAGGTGCAAAACAGCTTGGTAAGGCAATTGCTTTGCCCGAGACTAGAAGAAAATGAAAAAGGTTGTGTGCACAGCCCAGACCATCATGGAAGCCAACATTCCATCCAAGGACTCCATTTACATGGCCGATTGCTGCGAAAAGGCTACCAATATCATCAAAGACTAAACGTATCCTGTAACCTCTTCTATCAGACAGAAGATGGAGAATCTTGAATATGTGCATCAACAAGTTCAAGAATAATTTCTTCCCTGCCGCTATTAGACAAATGAATGGAATCTACAACTTCGAATAATGCAAATCTTGCTAATGTTAATCTTGCCTAGCACATGCCCTGTGTAACGTAACATTTTTGCCTCTGTCCAAGTATTTTTTTCACCCTGCGATCTGTATGTCCTTGCTTACTATGATATGCCTGTACTGCTCATAAACAAAACTCTTCACTGTACTTATGTACAGATGACAATAAATCAAACCAAACATTCAGGCCTCTTGAGACAGGGAGTGTGCCTGATCTGGAGGTCATTCAGCCAGTGGTAGATCTATGTTGGAGACCACTCCATGCTCTCTTTATAGAGTAATAGCTGCTGTATTGGGGTTAAAAGGATTCAAAATGTTTTTGACAAATAGTGATAAGATAAATTGGGGAGTGAGTGGATCAGATATGAGCATGACAGGCAGGTAAGGGGTGAGAGGGTTGGATGGGTCAGGTGTCATTTGGAGATTGGGGTTAGATCAGGTGCCTGGAAGGGTCAGGTACATACTGTGCAGGGTGGAAAGTGTCCAGTGTTGAGTCAGAGTATCCAGATTTTTATTTAGCTACAAGTTAGTAACTACTTGCATTCTTGATCTCATGTCTTGTCAGTTTGTTTTTTTCTATCAGTCGCCGTGTACACATTACATACATAGTCCTTAAATCATACTGGTCTCTAAAAGGTCCTCATGCATCTTGTTATCATGTGTATATGTTGCTATCATTGGTTGTTCATTCGGTGATGTTGTTTGGCCAGGGAATGCAATTCCTGTCATTTGTTGTTGTTGAGGAAGCTGAGACGAGACCTCAAAAAGGGAGCATTGGCTGCAGGTCAGGTTCTCACCATTTCACCCCTACCCTTCCTCCACAGGAAGTTCCCATCTGGATTGCTACTGGTTGGTCGACCGCTGCCTGTGCTAGTCATTGATTGGTTAGTTCACATGGCTTTGTGCTTGGATTTTAAAAGCCTGTCTGCTTCCCTTCCACTTCTATTTTGATTTAGCCCTCTCTTGACCTTTGGTGTTATTGCACTGCCCTCAATGTGCTCTGTACATCAATTAAGCAACTGGAAACTCGAATGATTTATGGGTGGTGGTTAATAGATGAAAAATATCATTGCTGATTTGCTGGTGGTAACAGCTGTTTGGGTATGTGTAATAACACCGATATAAAACAAAAGAAAAAATAGTTTATAAAGAATAAAAATGTCTGGCTACATGAACTCGACTTCATTTCTCCTTGATCTTGACTTTACTTGTATTATTCTACAATCAGGTAAACCATTGGAGAAAAGCTGTTTTATTGGAAAAGCCAGTCAGTTACAATAATGTAATTCTGATATTGTCACCTCTTTCAGATATAATGGCCACAATTACAAAGTGTGCTTGAAGAATAGCCAGCGTCTAGTCAAAAGAACACTAAAAAAAAAATCAAAGAGCTGTCCTACTTGGAGCTTGATTCAACGTTTCAAGCAGGTCTGGTTACCACACGACAGGAAGGATGTGACTGCACCAGAGAGAATGCTGAAGAAATTCACCAGGATGTTGCCAAGGCTGAAGCAATTCAGCATCAAAGATGGATTAGATAGGCTATGGGAGGAGCATCTGATTGAGGTATAAAACGTTCTGAGGGATATAGACAGGGTAGAGAAGGAGAAGCATTTCTCTTGAGTGGAAGGGTCAATAACCAGGGGGTGCAGTTTTAAGTAAGGACCGGGACGTTGAGAGAAGATTTGAGGAAAAAAATGGATTGTGGATTTCGTGAACTCACTGACTGAAAGTGTAATCGAGGTAAGAACTCTCAAAACAGTTAGAATTATTTAGATGGACTCTTCAATTATCATAGCATTCAAGGCTACGGGCCAAGTGCTGGAAAATGGGATTAGAGCACATGGACATTTGATGACCAGTGTGGACACAATGGGCTGAAGGTTCACCAGTGAATATGGTCTCAGGAATCAGTCTGGTAAACATTTGTTGCACTCCCTCTATCATCAGAAAATCCTTCCACAGATAAGAGGCCAAAACTGCACGCAATATTCCAGGTTTGGAAGGCCCTGTACATTTGCAGCAAGACAACCCTATTCCTGTTACTCAAATCCTCTGGCTATGAAGGCCATAGGCCATTCACTTTCCTCACTGCATGCTCCACCTGTATGCTTGCTTTCAGTGACTGATGTACGAGAATAAGCAGGTCTCCTTGCACCTCCCACCTTCCCAATATACCACTACTCACATCATAATCTGCCTTCCTGCTTTTGCTACCAAAATCATGAACCTCACATTTATCCACCTTATACTTCATCTGCCATGCCGAGACCCAGAGAATATAATCTAAGGTGACTACTGATGGATTGCTACAATCTTGCAGGCACTGGATGACACAATAAAGCAACACTTCATCTGTGTTCTCAGAAGGATCAAAACAATATGCTAGTTAGAAGATATCAGTGGGGTTCCCCCCAGTATCTCAGCCAACATTTATCTGTTAACTAAAATCATTGAAACAGAGATTTTCTGGGAGCTTGCTATGTGAAAATTGGCTGCCAAATTTCAGTCCCATGTGGCACTGATTAAAATCTTATAAAAATATTTAACTGGCAGTAAAACACCTTGCTGAAGTCATGAATGCCATGATATGAATGCACGTATTCCTGTATATCACCAGTGTCTACATGTTTTGAAGAGAGCAGGTCATTTCTTCCACTAAGCTAATGTTAAATTGAAGTTCTAAAATTTGGTTTAAATTATTATAAGGCTCCAAATGCAATTTGCTTTCATTTATCCCGGGTTCAGGGTTGGTTTCCTTTCCATTAATCTTTTTGTCCAGACAACGACAAAGATGTATTAGGTATGGTGCTTTTTTGAATGGCTGGCTTGTGCGAGTCTTCAGCTGGAATCTTTCCCCAAACCAGGACCTCCAGACAACTTATAACAGTATCACAGAGAGTGATTTCACATGCATGGGAGGTGACATTACATCCACCAGCTTTCCCATTATTTTGATGAAGTTGAGCAGATTGCTGAAATATTTCCAGTTCACTTGAACCATCCTGAATCACAGACTGGAGATTTTCATGCTTTTCTAAATAACACATGTCACATTTCTTTATAGAGGTATTTTTTTTAAAGAAATGTTTGCTGTATATGATATATGCCATTTCAAATATCTGTTATGATAAATGATGTGCATCCTTAGGCCACTTTCACACCACTAATCATTCAACGGGCAAACAGGAAGATAACTAGATACGCACACAGGCAATTTTATACGAAATTAAACTGATCTGTCATGAAATCTAGCATGTTAATGTACATGCAAAGAAAGTAGATTAGCTTCACAAAGAATACAGGGACAACAGCTGAGCTCAACAATGCTACGCAATAATAACAATCCCTCAATGATGCCTTAGCCAAGAATTTGAGCCTGAAACATCAGCTGCAGCTATAAAAATGGCAATGTCTCAGTATGGCATGTCTGAGATACTACTGGTGATGCTATCTTAATGTTTACTCAAAGAGCCTGAGTTAGAACCATAGAAAAGCTACAGCACAAAGTGAGGCCATTCAGCCCATTATGTCTGCATTGGCAAAATAAATGAGCTGTCCACTCTAATCCCACATTGTAGCAGCTGGTCCATATCCTTGCAGGTTACAGAGGCTCGGGAGCAGATCCAGGTTCTCTTCCAGTGGGTAGAGGGTTTCCCACAGTGGGCAGCAAATTCCAAACATCCATCACCCTCTTGGTTAAAACATTTTATCTCACCCTCCTTTTAATGTTTTTATCAGTCACCTTAAATCTGTGCAAATGCTATTGGCCTCTCTGCCAGGGGTAACAGATCTCCAAGCCCCTCGTTATTTTGTGCACTTCCATCAAGTCACCCTCAGCCTGCTCTATTCTAAGTTAAACAATCTTTCCTCGTAGCTGTAATTTTCAAATCCTGACAACACTCTTGCAAAGATTCTCTGTGCCCTCTCTCAAGCAATTATGGTCTTCCTGTAATCTGGCCAGAACTGCACACAGAACTCCAACTGTGGCCTAATCAACATTTTACATAGTTCCATTCATAGTTCCATCCCAGCTTTCGCATTCAATACTCACCCAATGAAGGAAAGCATATTATTTGCCTTCTTCTCCACCTTATCAAAGTGTCCTGCCACATTCAGCTACCTGTGGCAATGCACTTCAAGGTCTCTCACATTCTTTCAGTACCCTTCAGTTTATTGTGTATTCCTTTCCTTCTTTTGCCTTCCCAAAAGACACAACCTTGACATTTGTATCTTTTCCATTGACTCAACTAAACCATTGACATCTTCTAGCAGTTGATTATCAATGCACAAATTACCATGTAAATCTCTGATAAGCTCATCACTTTCGTGATTTTTTTTGTTTTAATGTACTGGCAAAACATGTCTGAATTTTCTAAGTTGCTATTGTAATTTGCTCATAATAGTCTAGAACTATGGGCGAAGCTCCAACATTCTGTCTGTCACGCTATTAATATGGAATCTCACCTATTCCTCTTGTTACTGTTGGCAAACATTGGAAAGATTAGGCAATTTAATGCTCATCTTGTTGGGTATTGTTATGAATGCATCTTCCTTAGCCATCAGGTCCTGGATTGGAGATCAAAAATGGAGTTTCTCTCTCAGAGACTGTGACGTTACCCATTGAGCCATATGACTTCCTGTCAAGGCAATGGTTGTGTGCCTTATTTTCTTTTCAGTGTTTGACACAATTTGGCAGCAATCTGAATCAGAAAGTTATGGAAAACTGGAATATTGTGTCAATTCTGGAAGAGTTTCAAGGCCGAGAAGAGCAATTCTCAGCAATTTAGTGAAATAATACAAGGTATGCACAGCTTTTGTAAAGTGGAGAAACTGGTATAATTCTCTTTAGAGCAGAAAATGTTAATAGAGGTGCCCAAAGTCATGAAATGTTTTAGTAGAGTAAATAAGGGAAAACTGCTTCCAGTGGCAGAAACATTTTAAACAGTAAACACAGATTTAAGATAAATGGCAAACCAAATGCAAAACCCTTTTCCACAGAGTTGTTGCAATTTGGAGTGTCTGAAGGAACTGGACTCATCGCAATGTTCAAAAGGGAACTGGATAAATAACTAAAGCACCAGTTACAAATCACATTATATTATTTGATTTGCTTTAATTTCATTTGTATTGATTTGATTTGATTTATTTATCGTTGTATGTACTTGTTACAGGTATTTGTTACAAATGCAGTGAAAAATGTTGTATGCTCTCCAGTGTCATCTTAAAAAATAAGTAAATAAAGTTAAGAATTTGAATTTACTGTCCTTCTTGTTAAGTGCTTAGCCAATGGCCTGGTTCTGGGCTCTTCCACCCCGAGGCTGAGACCAAAACCAGCATGAAGCAGTTGACCAGGCTCAAGTCTCTTTGCCACATCGCCACCACTGGAACAGACCCGCTATTCTTCGGTGCCATCTTGCTTCCACTGATGTTGCCGCCTCCAGGAGACCATGCTGAGCCAATCTCAGCAATGCAGCCACTGTTGATGCTGACAAATCCCAAGAGGGCTTAAACTCCTCGCTAGGCTCACCATGCCAAAGCAGTCGCCACAGATGCTGCCAGGTCCCACGCTGGGCCTAAACTGATTCTGTCTGCTGCCAGGAACATTTCTCTATTTCACAATTCACCATGACAACATTTCACCAAGGCACCTCCAACAGCACCTTCCTAACTCACAACTACTACCATCTACACAGACATACACCACTGCTTGTAGGTTCCCCGCCAAATCATGCACCATCTAACTTGACATTACACTGCCGTTCTTTCACTGTCGCTGGGTTAAATCTTAAGACTCCCTCCTTAACATCACTGTGCATGCGCCTACACCGCACAGACTGCTGTGGTTCAAGAAGGTAGCTCACCAACACCTTTGAGGACAATCAGGGATGGGGAATAAATTCCAGCTTAACTAATGATATTCACATCCCATTAAATAATCAAAAAAAAATTAAATGGGAACATTTGCAAACATATAGGGAAAGAGCGAGGCAGTGGAACTAATTAGACTCCTTCTATGATTCCACCAGTCTGTAATTTAGACAAAATTTCAATGCAGTGCCACATTGTTAGGCATGCTGGGGTTTAAATTGTCCATGGAGAGCAACATTAACTCAATAACAGCAGATCAGCAATCCATCTTTCACCACTGCCTGACTTGTGCTTTCAGCTGTGTATTCTATTTTTGAAAATAAAGGAAGAAAATGCTGAAAATATCAGTTAGGTCCTATTCGAATCTGAAATGGCAGAATAATGTTTTGTAGGAAACGAAAATACAGGTACCAGTTTGGGGAAGGACTCTCACTGAAGACCCATGCAAACCGGACTTTTAAAAAAAAAATGCACCACATTAAATATTTCTTCATCTGCGCAGAAAGATTAATGCAAAGGATCCCAACCCTGACCCAGGATAAATGAAGGAATCAGAAAATACTGAAAATACTCAACATATCTGGCAGCATCTGGGGAGGTGGAGAGAAACTGAAGTAAATTGTAGGTTCTCCCACTCCCCCTCCCTCTTGGGGCGAGCTGGAAGGCTGGTTGTGGGGAGAGCCATTGACTCTGTGAGGGTCTTCACCACAGTCAGGCTGGAGGTGGAGGGTCTACACAAAGGTGGCTTGCCACCAAACCCCAAAACCAAAGTCATTAGGGGAATCTTAAGCATATCAACAGCAGAACCTCCTGTGGGACACCCCTCCCCACCCCACAACATCTACGTGAAGAGGCTACCAGCTAAATAGAGACAGCATTGCAGCATCAGCTTGACGTGGTGGTTTCTGTTTTATTATTCTTTAGTGTGAGATATGGGCAGCATTGGCAAAGTTGACACATATTACCCATACCTGATTGCCCTTGAACTGATTGGCTGCCTCGGTTATTTCAGAGGTCAGTTAAAAGTTAACAATATTGCTGACGGGCTGGAGTCACATGGACACCAGACCAGGTAAAACTGGCTGATTTCCTTCCCCAAAGGATTTTAGTGACTCAGATTTTACTTGTCCAAAAAAACAATTTTGATCTGGTCACCATTGCACTAGCATTTAATTCCACATTTTATTGAATTCAGAATTCACCAGCTACCATGATAGGATTTGAACACATGACTCTAGAGAATTAATCCGAGGATTAAGTAATCCAATGACATCACCACACCACCACCCCTTCCTCTCAGCAAAAAAAAAACATGAGGTCAAAGAACAAAGAAAATTACAGCACACAAACAGGGATTTCTGCCTTCCAAGCCAACACCGACATGCTGCCTGTCACAACTAAAACCGCCTACCCTTCCGGGGACCGTATCCCTCCATTCCCATTTTATTCATATATTTGTCAAGACACCCTTTAAAAGCCACTAGAGTATCTGCTTTCCCTACCTCCCCCAACAGCAAGTTCCAGGTACCCACCACACTCTGTGTAAAAAACTTGCCTTGTACATCACCTTCAAACCTTGCTCCTCGCCCATTAAACCCATGGCCCCTGGTAACTGATGCTTCCACCCTTGGAAAAAGCTTCTGACTGCCCAGTCTGTCTATGCCCATCATAATCTTGTAGCCCTCTATCAATCCCCCCTCAACCTCCATCATTCCAGTGAGAACAACCCAAGTTTCTCCAACCTCTCCTCATAGCTACGGCCTACCATGCCAGGCAACATCCTGGTAAATCTTTTCTGTACCCTCTCCAAAGCCACCACATCCTTCTGGCGACCAGAATTGAACACAATATTCCAAATGCAGCCTAACTAAGGTTCTATAAAGCTGCAACATTACCTGCCAATTTTGGAACTCAATGTCCTGGCTGATGAAGGTAGACATGCCATATGCCTTGTTGATGACCTTCTCCACCTGCATTGCCACTTTCAGTGACCTATGTACCTGTACACCCCAGATCCCTCTGCCTATCAGTACTCTGAAGGGTTCTGCCATTTACTGTATATTTTCCATCTGGACTAGACCTTCCGAAAGGCAGACCTACCTCACATTTTTCTGGATTAAACTCCATCTGCCATCTCTTTGCCCAATCTATCGACCAACCTATATCCTGCTGTATCCTCTGTCGGCCCTCATCGCTATCTGCAATTCCATCAACCTTTGTGTCTGTAACAGTCTGCCATCGATCATCTCCATCACTTCCTCAAAAAACTAACCCTGAAGCCCCAAATATTTCCCTTACAACAATGGTTGTCATGGAAAGAAAGAAAAGCTCAATATTTATAAACTGCTTTTCATGATCACTGGACATCTCCAAGTGCTTTTCAGCCAACAAAGTGCTTCTTTTACTATAGACACTTGTAATTTACAAAATGCAAATCTAATGGGCACTCAGCAAACTCCCACAAACAGCAACGTGAAAATGACCAGATCATCTGTTTTATGTGATGTTGATTGAGGGATAAATAGTAATTTCATGCCAGGGAGAACACATATACTTTTCTTCAATATCTTACTGTAGGATCGTTTACACCCATTCAAGTAGGCAAATGAGGCCATAACTTAAAGGCCTGGGACGTCTGAGCAGTGGATGATTGGACTGTCCGGTACTCATAGATTCCCCTGAATCAGAAAAGCAGCATTTCTACCAAATTCATCTGAAGGGATCTGTGTCAGAAATAAACAGCAAAGTGTGCATTGAGTGGAAGGTTGTGGAAGTTGTGGAGTTTGGAACTCCATCAGTGAAGAGTAAAGTCAAGTGAAGAACAAGACATAGTCAATTTAAAGATCTGGTCTTTGAACATTAAAGAATGGGTGGGTGTATGAATGGGTGATTGGGTGACTGGGTAGGTGAATCAGGAGGGTCAGGACGTAGGTGGGCATTTGGATGAAGTATGTCGGTGGATGATGTTGGTAGTTGGGCAAATAATCATAGAGTTATACAGCATAGAAACAGACCCTTCAGTCCAATTTGTCAGTGCTGGCCAGACATCCCAATCTGACCTCTTTCAACTTGCCAGCATATGGCTCATATTCCTGTACAGGATATTGGTGAGGCCACTTTTAGAATACTGAGTATAATTCTGGTCATCCTTCGACAGGAAGGATGTTGTCAAACTTGAGAGAGCAGAAAAGATTTACAAGACTGTTGCCAGGACTGAAGAATTTCAATTATAGGGAGAGCTGAAATAGAATTGGAAATTTTTTTCCTTGGAACATCAGAGGCTGAGGGGTGAACTTATAGAGGTTTATAAAAACATGAGGGTCATGAAAAGGGTGAATAGCTAATGAGTGAGCTAAGTACAGGGTAGAAGGGCATGTGGGTGAGTGGGTATTGTTTCAGGGGGGTGGGTTTGTGGTGGTGAGGTCAGAGTTTTCATTCATTAGGGTTAAGACGATTCCTGGGTGGCCAAGAGGAGAGTCAGGTGAAAGCTAAATGTAGATAGTTAATGGGGGTGGGGGGGATGGGGGGGTGGGTGGAGGTAGTCAGGCGAATGAGGAAGCTATCCAGTGATCGGGGAGAGATAGTCAGATCAGTAATAGGGTCGTCAACACGGTAGCCAGATCAGAAGGACAGTCAGGTCCAATTGGAAGATTAGTTGGACTGTCAGTATATTCAGGTCAAATTGGCATTAGGGAGGGGAGGTGAGTTAGATCAGGAGGGTAGTAAATATGTTGGAGGGGATAGTCAGATAAGGTAAATGGGGCAGTAGTCAGCTCAGGTTGGGATGGCCGTTGGGTTAGACCATGTGGGGTGGGGTAATTGATTGGCCAAGGAGAGTAGTCAGTTTAGGGGTTAGTGGGCGGGTGTTGTCAGTCAAACACACTCCTATTTGTCTGATTGCTTGTCAGCTAGGCCAGGTTTCAGTGGGATGCTGTAGTCCTCACTTTAGTTTTCCCCTCTTAATTTAGTTTTGTTTTACCTGTGTTTATTCTTTGGTGCCTCATTTTCAAATCAGGCCCCATTTTTGTTTTCATGTTTCCATGTTTCCATGTTTCCATGTACTTTAACAATGACACCACAGGTCATCATTATGGATGTACTGCCTTTCTCCCAGACACATTCTCCCTTTTCCTCTGGAGGCAGGCAAGGGGAGGGTGGAGCAGGACCGCACCCACATAGCCAGGGGACTCCTGGCACTGTCCATTTGCTCTGATCCCAGGGATGAAGTGATTTGGTTGGAGGAGGGGAAAGGAACAGGTAGAGGAGTCCTGACTGCTGGGTTCCAGGACCGCCAGCAGGAAAACAGAAGCCCGGAAAGGGGAAAGGCTGGAAGATAAACGTAGCAGAGAGGAGAAATGGATGAGGTCAAAGGTGAGTGCCTGTGGGTGTGGGTGGGACAGGAAGTTGGCACCACTGTCGTGGTCACAGCTTCCTGAATAATTTGGAATCTTTGGTGCAGCTTACTCACTCCATGGGAGTTTACTAGGAAATTGAAACCAAGCAGCAATCCTCCTGTATTTGGAAACTTCTGACAAAGTCCCTAAAAGTCAGACACATCTGAGTTCCAACTCACTTAAGCTTCATAGTAACCCAGGAAGAGTTAAAGCATTAAAAACCTACTCTTACTCCTGAGTATCTATTAAATTGATCTCATTTGAGAGGTCACTGACCTCTCCAACTACACTTCCCCCAAATTCTTGCCCTCCCCACCACCTGATCCTGATGGACAGCACACTGCTCAACTTCCACCAGACCCATCCAACACAAGCTCCTTGTTCCCAACCTCCAGCCAGAGCTCATAGCAAACCCCATGACCCAAACTCATAATACCCATTCTCCAAACCCTTTCCCCACCAGCCTGACCTCCCTAGGCATGTGTACCCACCAACTCCTCCAGGCACCAGTGACAAGCCTGACAGCCCCTGGAACCTAAAGACCCTCCTAGTCACTGTGTTGGTTTGGGGATTGAGGTGGTTTTGGGTCTGAACCCAAAACCACCTTGATCCCCAAACCGACACACTGACCATGTGGTACTCACTGACCCCACCCGCCTACCACACTGCCCAGCTGGTACAAAAGCCTCTTCGCCCAGCTAGCACGCTACCAGACCTCAATCACCTGGCACTCTAACCCTTTAACCATCTGCCACTCTAATACTGTACTCGCCTTTCTAACTTACTGACAAGGAGACAATAAGGGCAGCAGATACTGGAAGCTAGAGTCTATAGGTATGAGGCTAGAAAGACACAATAGGTCAGACAGCTTCCAAGGAGCAGGTAAGTCAATGTTTTGGGCTGAAATCTGTCATCCTAAGGAATGGTTTCGGCCTGAAATGTTGGCTTACCTGCTCTTTGGACGCTGTCTGAACTGCTGTGCTCTTCCAGTTCCACATCTATAGTTTCTAACTTACCTGTTTTACAGGGGCTGTTGAAATAGCTGACTGTGTTGCTGGATATTTAAAAATTAGAAACTGCACTGATTGTTACAAAAAATGTGTGGGGCTGGGGACTACCGTGAGGGTTTTCTCCACGGCGAGATTTACAGACACTGGACAGGTTTGCAACAGGAGGGCCCTATCCAACTTTGGAGACATCTGAAAAGGCGAGTGGGTAATTTTTAATCTGGCCGAGGTTGTAAGTAGGATTTTCGAACTTGTTCGCAATATCTGGGCCATCGTCATCTTTTGTTTCAGACTTTTTGCATTTGATATCTTGTTTTTCTCTGACATCACAGCATGCACATCCCAATATCCAACATTTGACAGCAGCAGGATTTAGTTTTCAGTGACTAGGAGATAGCAAGAACTGCAGATGCTGGAAGTCAGAGTCGATACAGTGTGGAGCTGGAGGAACACACCAGGTCAGGCAGCATCAGGGGAGCAGGAAAATCGATGTTTCAGGACCCTTCATCAGGACTCTGTTTTAGTTATCGCAAGGACAAGGGTAGGTATCCACAGGGCCAACTATTATGTTCTCCACTGCTCCTTTTCTTCTCCTACTGCCAAAATTGGATGACTACAGAATATAATGTTAATATGAACAAAGATAGCAAGTTGATTGCTTAGTTCACAGCACAGTTTACGGCACTACCACATGCTGTTTGGCAAACCATTATGATGCACCATGCTGCTCATCAACTGACTGATTCATCTATTTTTCCATCAGGTTCCCTGTTGGCAAACATGACTGAACAAACATCAGACAGAGATTCATTCCAGTAATTTGTGAATCCCGGATGTATCATAACATCTTTTAAAATTCTTCATCCAGACCCAGTAACATTCTCAAACATTGCTTACAACCCAAAGGAACACGAGCCACAGTTTGAATTTTACATTTCTTATTCTGTTTGGGGCTACTTCCTGGACTTCTCTCTTTTGATTCTGACATATTTTGTTAAAACTAACGGGAGATAAATAAGCATGTGCAAGAAATTTGGCCCATGACTTGATGCATTTACTCAGCTCTCATGTAATTGCATTGTTACTTAACATGAGCATTTATAGTCATTTGTTACAACATCAACCTTTTGCCTCAGTGAGTCAAAGGATGAGTTCAACCACTATTGCAATACTGACTGCTGGAAATTGTTCATTATTGGCATGTAGACTATCCATTTTCAAGCAGCATTTCACCAATCTTCCATTATCTCTTCATGCATTTATTGTTTGATTAAATAAATTTCTCACTTGAACGGCTGAGCTGGCATTCTTTTTGCACGATTTCTGAAATATACATAAATGAGTTGAGTTAAAACTCAACAACAAGCTTTCAAGTTAGTCCAGCTACCAATAAAATGATAAGTGTCAATGGTATTGCCCAAAGTCCCCAAACTTCTAACACTGAAGACATTGCGCATTAATTTAATCAACATTATTTCCTAGACACTCACCACTGAATGCAACAAAAAGTTCTCTTCCACCCCAATTCTCTTTTGCATTACAAAATCTATCCACTGCTTCTTCCAATCCATCTAAAGTACCATAATTTGTGAGATTGAGCTGAATGCCTAAGTCAAAGAGAGGTTAAAAAAAGGGTGATAAACTCTCAGTCTGGAACGACATGAGCCATGGTGAGAAATTTGGTCACACTCAGCACCATCAGTTTCAGGCTTAGCATGGTCATCAGGTCTCTTTTCTACAGGATTCTTTGAAGGGGACATTGAAGACCCATGAGGAATCTCTTAACTGTCCAGCCATAAATATTTCAAGGCTACGTGTCACTATTGCTCTTTGCAACGGATCGCATCACTTTGTCTCATTTCCCTGTAACAAGGATTCTGCTGCAGTCTGAACAAAAGGCTTTAGAATAGCTGTCTTTACCCAGGTGTGGGGAATACTAGACCGCACATACATAGACGGACTGTGTTGAGGGGGCCATACCATGAGCTTGATAATAGAAAAGCGTTCAATTCCATCTTTGTGCAAACAATGTGTGATCATTGGTACCACTTCTTAGAGGCCTATGTCAGATTGTCTGGGAGCAGCCATGATAGAATTTCCGAAACATGGAACATAGGAACAGTAGTAGGCCATTTGGCATTTTAAGCCTGCTCCTCCATTCAGTGTGTTCACGGCTGATCATCCAACTTAGTACCTTGTTTCTTCTTTCCCCTCCATATTCTTTGATCCCTTTAGCCCTAAGAACTCCAACTCCTTGAAGACATTCAACGTTTTGGCCTCAACTGCTTTCTGTGGCAAAGGATTCCATAGGCTCACCATGCTCTGTGTGAAGAAATTTCTCCTTTTCTCAGTTGCTTGTTCACTTTTATTTTCTTTAGTTCATCTTTTATCTCTCGAATTATGGATACAGCTCAACCTCACACATTGTAAACCCTAGGAAGGAGAGGAAGAACCAGCAGACAGATTTTGTAACACAGAAGAGAATAGGGATAAATGGAGATTTTTTGCCGCATTCAACAGTAAGTGTCAAGGAAGCAATGCTGATTAGGCCAATGTACAATTCAGGATCAGAAATTTCTCCTCATATCCTTGAGAACTCTTGCATTCCTGCTGTGGTTGAGGGCCAGATGCCTCACAAGAATTGTGCCTGGAGACATGTGCTACCATTCCCTCACCCCTTCGCCCCATGACCTTGGATGATGGCTCTGCCTGTTTCTCAGGGAAACTAAACAACCAAACCACAGAGTTGGCATTCACTCATATGAGTATTGTTGAACTGTATGATGATTGTTTAAAGAAAATTTGAAGAATAAAAATTGTGGTTGCTTTAGATAAACCCTTTGAGTGTTGGATCACTGGTATCTGGAGTGCACCTCTGAAAACCAAGATGATAGACATGACAAACAGTCTGTATACAGTAGGGTCACTGTGCAGTGATCAGGAACTGAAATACTGGTATATTTCCCCCATCCTTAATCCAGAGCCCAATTCCAGCTTCTACACTGCCAACTGAAGGGTAATGTACAATTGACCTTTTCAGCTCTACATAACCCAGTACCACATATATTCACAATGAACAGAAGGGCATATAATGTAAGAAAGTTGAAAGTCTGGGGCATTCCACTTGAGACACATTTGATTGGCTTTTCATTTATCCCAGACCTACCTCCCTGAAAGAGCCATAAATTAGATTCACTCACCTGTCTTTTTCCCACAATCCTGAATGAGTCTTTTTTTATTGTGGTGTTTATTTCAGAGTGAAAAATACAGTAAAATACATAGTCAAAAGCTTCCACCGTTGCCATGGTTCTGCTGCTATTTTTAATTGTTTAAGAGTGACAAAAAAAAGCTTAAAGAGCACCAATAGCCCTTCTGCCACTGCTTTGCTGCCGCCAGTGCTGGACCCAACTAATGTTGAATTTGCCATCTTTCGCCGCTATGACTACCTCGCTGGCATCGCCTCTGCCAATGTAGCAGCCTGTACCAGGTTCCATGTTTCCCCTCCAACAGCTGGCTCCTCAACACTGCTGCTAGAGTCCTGCTCGAGGCTCACTAGCTGCCTCACCACCATCTGTTACTGTCCAACCCCACTCCAGGCTCTCAGCTGCCTCACCGCCATCCGTTACTCTCCTGCTCTAGGCACACCAGCTGCCTCACCGCCATCCGTTACTCTCCTGCGCTAGGCTCACCAGCTGCCTCACCGCCATCTGTTACTGTCCCACACCAGGCTCACCAGCTTCCTTGCCATGCAGATGTTTCTACTTGACTGTCTTACTTCCTTTTGAAAATTATTATTGAATTTGCTTTCAACAGCCTCTCACATAGTACCTTCTAAATCAACAGCTGGCTAGTGTAAACAAATTCCCATATCTAAGGTTTTGGAGTAGATTTGTAGCTCGGGTTGTGGATATTGCGGTTGGTTGGCTCACTAAGTTGGTTCGTTATTCCTCAGACGTTTCATTACCCTGCTGGGTAACATCGGAGGCTGCACTGACAATGTTACCCAGCGGGGTAATGAAACGTCTGCAGAACAACAAACCAGCTCGGTGAGCCAACCAACCACAAATTCCAATATCACCTATGGCTCTTTTGTTGATTACTTTCAACCTGTGTCTTTGGCTACTGACTGTATTGTCACTGGAAGCCACTTCTCCTTACTTACACCAACAATACGTTTCCCAAAACAAAAGACTTGCAATTTGTAGGTCCTTTCTTGGCCATCAGACAGCCTAAAATATTTTACGGCTAACGAAGTGAAAAAATGTGGTGTACAAAACACAACAGCCAATTTACACACAATATTATCCCAGAACAGCTACAAGATAATGATTACATAATGAGTTCTTTTGCTGTTGATTGAGAGATAAATATTAGCTAAAATACTGGGAGTAACTCACCTTCTCTTCATTAAAGGATTGCTTTAGGTTCTTTTGTATTCACCAAAGAAGAGGTCCAAAAGATGGCATCTTCAACAAGGCAGCATCTCCTCCAGCACTGCGTGCCATGAATCCATGTTTTTTGAACCTACAATTTTCAGACTTGGAGACTAGAGGACTACCAACTGAGCCACAGCTGAAACAACCAATAAATAAACAGAGGAAGTATTAGGAACAAAAGGTGTATTATAACAGTAAATTCAATATTAAAGCGGGATAAGAAGGGAGACTGGGTTGAATTAAAAGAGAGATGTATGACCAATTATTTAAAAAGTTAATGTTTGACATCTTGAAAGACTTCAACAATTAAATACCTGAAGGATTAAGTTTACACCCTTTAATTGTTCATTTTCTGGGCCAGAGAGAGACTGTGTGTGTCCAGATGACCAAAAACTGTCTCCCCAATTTTCTTGTTTTCTCAACTCTCAAGCAGTCAGTGTTCTAAAATGGGCAAAGAAAGTGTTTCAAGGATACTCTGAAGCTCCCCTTGGAGTGTAGCAACATGGACATTAATGATTGGTTGGAGTCTGGTGGAGTTTGGCAGAAATCATTCAAAACGATAACTTGTCCCTCAAGCTGTATTATTTGAATTATGCAGTCTTAAGAATGGAGCTAAGCAGTAGGATAGAAGGAAAGAAGGGGAAGTAAATGCTGGATCCTAAATCCCACTACATTGTATGACATCCTGCCCAATGCTCGCAAAGAATTGGCCTGGTCAGTCATGGGGAAGCACATGCAAAAAACTTGTGTCTATGAGTAGAGCCATCTACGAATTGAGGGACAGCTGATGACCAGCATTCTCTTTAATGATTTTTTTTTTCTTTCACACAGGCTTCCAAGTCCATGAGCAGCTGCAACTTTCAGAACAGGCTGTAATCCCTGTCAGAATGATGATCACCATACTTGGATTATTAGAGCAGATACGTGTGCTCACAGTCATGTAGCTCAAAGCTGATGGTGATGCAACATAAAGATTTGTGTACATACATTCCCATGCCTTTCTTCTTTCCTATAGCCAATTATAAATTAGTACCATTTGGATTATGCAAAAGCAAAATACTATTGATGCTGGGAATCTGAAGAGCAAAGAATTAATATTACATCTCCACAACCTTTTGGCAAAACTGTTTTCTTTATATTACATCTATAATGCATCTACTATTTAATTTACATTACATCTCCTCATTCTTCTTACACCATTGCCCATTTCCCAAGTCTGCACATATTCTCTTGATATCTACTACTATCCTCCTCACTGTTTACTACTCTTCCAGGGACTCCAGTGAAGTTTTAATGAATCAGGTGAATGCTAAGACTTCCTTCTGGAATTTCCCTGAGGGTCATCTTGATCTCCCACCTTGGCTTCCATGGAAGAACATGGAAACTATGGAAGTGCCTTCGTGTTTACTGGCAGGTTTACTTGGACCAAGAATACAACGTTGCTAAGAATTCACATTTTGAATTTGGTATTCAAATTCTGAGACAAATATGGATACTCAGAAAGTCAGACCCAAAGCAAATCAAAATCCAAGTATTGCAAGTTGAGCAGTGGACAAAGAATAATGCAAGGTTTTGAACTGAATTGATTAAAACGTTTGAAAAAAAAAACCCATTTTGTTGCACATATTCATTGGTACAAATAGCTGTCTGTGGTGTTTCTGGCAGCAATGTCACAGTGAGCAGTGAGTGTGTCTCTGCACACAAGATGGTCTGACATAGAATTAAAGCAAATGCTTGAATATTGAGATGGAGTCAGAAGAACAAAGGAACAGGTCAAAATAGGACCTGGACAGGACTAAAGATAATATTCCCAAAGGACCATAGGGCTGCTAGAGAGAAACAATGGGTAATGAGTTTAACCTGAGGGCCCCTACAACTTAAGCGATTGGCAAAGTTGAGAAGGCACGACTTTCTTGTTGACATCAGCTGGGGTGGGAATTGAACTCTAGCACGTAGCTGCCATATCTGTTTGGCTGAGATATCCGCTGTGAAAGCAGAAAAATGGCTATCAGCTTTAGCCTAAGCTGTAAATGGATTCATTCAGAACGAGGATCACTTTACAAACTTGGTCCCATGGAAAATGCTTCTCTCCCACAGTTTCAATCGGTCAGAGAGCAAAGGGATTCATTAACCATTCTGCAGCTCTTTCGGCCTTGACGTAAAATAAAAATGCCATGACCTGCTTCTCATTGTGAGCATCTATCAGAAAAAATATATCAAGCAGTGAGTAATAAATGGAGTAAGCTTGCAGCTATGCAAATATTGCACCAATACTACAATATTTCTTCATCACAGCAACTACAAAGTAATCCAGTTTGAAAACTTGGTGAATTCAAGTGCAAATTTAACATAGTGCGGTGTTCAGCCTCAGCTGGTGTAGCTGTTCTTTAAAAATCTTCTTTTCTGAGCCCTCAATTTTTACTCCTTAGTCTCCATGGTATTTTGAAAGTACTCAAAGTGCATGTTCGTTTATTCTATCATTAAAAAGAAACTTATTCCAATGTTGATAAATTTCACAGTTAAAAAGTGTTGCCTCACAACACAATTTAATGTTTTTTTTACTTGCTGCCTTTACCCCTTGTCACAAAGAAGTTCTTTATTGTATACTGGAACACTGCTTCAGGAGCCTCATCAGTTCTTCAGTAGTTCACTTAAGTGGCTGCCCATTCCTGAGTAAGTTGACAAAATTTCTGTTGGCTGGTTGTTCTAGCGGTGGTGACCTTACAACTGAACTCAATCCTGTCTTTAACCAATGCACTTGGCTGTGGAGAGTTTTAAGACACTAATCCGCATTGTAACAACTTACAGACACACGGTTGGAAATGGAAAGCTCATAAGTGGGTTAAATAAATTTTGCTTTTCATCTCAGACTCACTCAGTTTGAATACTAGTGTACCTGAGTACGCTCCCAGATTTTACAATAAAATTGCATTAATCACTCGCTGACTCCAATTGCTATAACATCATTAGTAGCGTTGCAATGTCCTCTGTTGAAAGGAAATGACCCCTTTGATCAACTTACATGAAGGCCTACATTAGCAGACCATGCAAAAGTGATTTATTATAATACACTAAATGTCCAGATGCTGATGTTTATATCAATGTTACTACACAAATATCTGTTACATTTGAACTATGTTCAGCTTCATTAACATAATTTTAAACACAACAAATGATCGATAAGGTTATCGCAGAATCCTGACAGTGTGGAAACAGGCCATTCAGTCCTCACAACCGCTCCAAACACCATCCCACCCAGACCCACCCCCATCCCTGTAACCCTGAATTCCCCATGACTTATCCACCTAGCCTGCACTTGCCTGGATATAATGAGCAATTTATCACGGCCAATCCACCTAAGCTGCACATCTTTGGACTGTGGGAGGAAACCAGAGCATCTGAAGGAAACCCACGCAGACACAGTGAGGGTACGTAAACTCCACACAGACAGTCACCTGATGCTGGAATCAAACCTGTGACCCTGGTGCAGCGAGGCTGCTGCGCTAATCACTGAGCCCACAATGTCACCCATGGGCTTGTTTTAAAATAAGATTTAAAACAGAGATAAGAAACCAGAGAGGTGAGAGTCTTTGGAATTCGTTCCTCAAAAAGCAGTAGATGCAGAATTTTAAAAATATATTTAAGGCAGTGGTAGATAGATTCTTGATAACCGAAGGAATGGAAGGCTATCAGGGGTATTCAGAAAAGTAGAGTTTAGGTTAAAGCAGATCACCCAGGATCTTATTGAAAGGCTCAACCGGTCAGCTGGTCTACTCTTGTTCTTTGATCATATATTTTTATCCTTGGCTGAGGAAAAAAGATGTGCCACAGAGGAACCTGATAAAAAATAACAAATAACTTAAAATGTGCAGACTTCATTGCTGGCTTCTTGGAAGATACTTGCACATCAAGCTCAGGAGGTGACCTGTCCATAGTTTAGATTCTAATGAGTGGATCTGAGTCAAAAGCATATCCAGGATCTGACAGATAACTTTTCAAATTGACATGATTTTTGTGTGCACCAGTTCAATTACATAGGAATGCATGAAAGAAAAAGTGAAGTAAAAATCACTCTGCATGGCTTATGATCACATTAATTGATTAAGAAGAGGAATGGGTTTCGTTTTCCAAACCAAATAGCAGCGGAATTTTAAACTGATACTGAAGCGGGTGTTTGAACTGATGTCAGGTCAGTCATCCAGTGGATTCATTCACTGGAATGTTCCTGTTTGCTTGGTGTTGGACCAGTTTGCTTTTGAAAACACATTAAATATTCAGTAAAAGGAGAAATTCTGCCTGTTGAATCTATTAAAGCTGCTCAAGCTGCGCAGTCAGGAGGGCACAAGCGCCCAGTACTATTTATAGTTGTATTTGCATTAGTCACTGTCTCCACAGAAATTGTAACTGTGGACTTCCTTGTTAGTTATCACCCTTTAGCTCATCTGTTATTGATACCATTGGCTAAATGAAACAGACTGGCAGATTATGGCTGTGATTCATGCTGGAAATTTCTTTTCATGGATCAGAACAGCAGGAATGATTTGTTCATAGCCTGATAACTTTTACCAATCCATGTGCAGCGTTATATATGAGGATAAAACATACAGAATGGGCCCTTTACTTTTGCAAGCAAGAGTCAGTATCAGTATCATCATTTTCATCATAAATAATCACTAAATTTACAAGCAAAATTAACAAGAGATAGCTCATTTTTAATGCTGCAGAAATAATACCCCAAACCATCTCTTCAATATATTTTAACAGTACAATCAGTTTTATAAATTTTTGCTTCCAAGTATTTCTGATGATAGTTTCCCATATATCAGAAAAACAAAACACCTCAGGAATGCCCATCAATACCTTCACAGCAGTCAGGCAGTAGAAAGTTAAATAAGGAGAAGGTGGTTGGATGACATCTTTACTGTCTATGTCTCTGCAACACTCCTACTTGCAACATGATGAAAAGCTCAACCAGCTGAGTGAAAGTCGAACCTGAGACTTGGCCTCCTAACCTTTTCCAAGGAAAAGTCCCCTGAACAGCACATGTTACCCATTGTGTTTAGTGGAATGTCTCCGAAATGCACAATTCTCCAGGCAAGATGCATGCTGTAGTATATAAAACACTCACTGCCAGTGTAAAAGCTAACTTTATTTTGCGTCCTGAGAGATAGTGCAGCAGTGTCGACTGCCCCCGTAATTTAAAATCAGAGAAGTTGAGTATATTCGTTCCCTTAAAGATGATTTTTAACTCGCCTATTAGATATTTTTTAATAAGTGACATTTAAGTGCACTTGCATTAATAGCCAAAGAATATCTGAATATAGAATAACTGCAACCTATTCCTTACATGTGATGTTGCTGTGTTCCTCTAAAAATTATTCTGACGCCCTCAGCTGTCAAGATTCAATTATTCCAATCTTTTCTTGACCATTTTCACACATTGTGTAAACTTGAACTACACCAAAACTTCACTCCATGTATCCTAACTCACTCCAAATCCCTTTAATCTATTACAAATCATTTGTACCACAGCATCAACAATCTCTCTCACTAAGACAGTATGCTGTTTTTCAAATCTTTTTGTCAAAGTAGACAACTTCATAATTTTCATCATTTTACCTGCTCCACCCAATTTACCTTTTCATATTCTTTTACATGCTCCTTACTCTTTTACTTACTCTCTAATCCATCTCTGAGTCATCAACCACTTTTTGTTGACAACACAGCAGGTCACTTCATGAAATTTTTTAATATAAACTGTAAATAGTTGAGGCCCCAACACTGATCCCTGTGGCACTCCACTTGAAATAAATCTTCAGAAGCCAGTATCCCGAACACCAAGTCACCATTCATTTACCACTTGGAGAGTGTTTGATACTGACCCAGCACCCTCTGAGCCAGCTCTCATGCCTGAAACTCCTGTTCTTATCTGTCAGCCAGGGCTCCCTGGTTGAAGCGGGTTAACAGTCCCAATCAAGGAATTAAATATTCTATGAGGTCCACCTGCCTGACCTTGTTACAATCATTGCATCTCTCCCCCTGTAAGTCCAAGAACATAAGATAGCTCTTTTTCTCGCAGCTCCTCCTGGGGTGTTTTAGCACCAGGTAAGGTTCGTCTGACTCTGCCTTGGATAAGGGTGATGTGTAATGCACACAAGCTCACCACTTACGTCTGGAGTGTCTTGGAAGAAATTCACTCTTCTTCAGGCAGCAAAGGCATCGAGGCAGTGACATCCACACTATCCATTTCAGATTCCAAGGTATCTTCAATGCTTGACAGAGACTGAGAACCTACAGTTTTCTAACTGTTCTGAAAAGCCAGGAATGTTTGCTCAAGCCTCGTTTGCGAGCTTGCAGCTTTCATATAGTCTTTATGCTTGTTCACGACTGTCGCAGCTATCCAAACTTTGTACATCACTGGACCTGACCTTGTGTCGACCATGCCTCTTACCAATGCAGGGCCATTCCTGTGATTCCTACACCAAGCTTCATCCCTCTGAAGTAATCTCTCTCACGTAGCAGAGTCTTGTGTCTGGCATTGACATTCCTAAAGCTGTTTCGCTCTCCCTTCCAGGTCTGGGATGACCAAACTTAACTTGTTGCACAGTTTTCCCCCAATAACAATTCTGCTGGAGATACCCCTGCAATTGTATGAGGGGTGGTCCGATAATCAAATTGGAACTGGGACAGTTTAGTATCTAGTGAAGCTGCAGGCTGTTTCTTTATGCCCGCCTTCAAAGTTTGGATGGCTCCTTCTGCCAGACCATTGGGTGATGGATGGTATGGATGAGTCCTTATATATCGAATGCCATTCGACTTTAGAGAATACTCACAAGGTGAACTAACCTGTCGGTGGTCACAATCGGTACAACCAGTGCTGCCAATTCCACAATCTGAACTGGTATGATGACTACGGCAAAGTTATCCACTTCCACTGAAACACGCTGTAACTGATAAGTTCCACTTGCTGCATTTTCCAATGATAAAGTCAGTTATAGTGCCTTTTTGATGTCCAGTTGGGCTTCAGCTAGTAGATGTCTTTGCAATGGCTATGTCATTAATTCCACATACCAAACAGTCTCTCAGCATCCCATTAAGGGTTAAACCAAAGTCACATGCCTCTGCCAGTCATCTTAACCTCATCAAAAATCCCAGTGTGGATTCCCCTGGTTCTCAAATTGGCAAGTAAAACCGATAGCATCTCAGAATTAGAGGAGGCTTGAGATCATGATATTCATTAACTAAATCCATCAACATTCGAGAGGTTTTAATATCTGGTGCCTCAGGCAAAGTTAGGCTCCTAGTAACTGCAAAAAGTGTGGGCCCACAAACTGTCAGTAGAATTTCTTGTCGCTTTTCATCTGCTCCAAAGTCATTTGCCTGGAAAAAAATAACACATTCCTTCGACAGAGATAGTAGGAACTGCCGATGCTGGAGAATCTGAGACAACAAAATTTCTGAAGAAGGGTCTAGACCCGAAACGTCAGCTTTCCTGCTCCTCTGATGCTGCTTGGCCTGCTGTGTTCATCCAGCCCTACACATTCTTTCGACATAGTGGACCCAGTCTTCGAAAGCAGGATCAAATGAGTCGAGTTTCCCAAATAGCAAGAATGATGACGGAAATGCTTACCCCAACTCAAAGACTGCTGCGAGCAAATTTCTTCAGGAAGTATCCCACTCTCGGTGCCACTGAAATAACTCCACAGAGGCCAGTATCCGGTCACCAACTCACCCTTTATCTACTCGTGGAAAATACTTGACACTGATCCAGCTCCCCTAGAGCCAGCTCTCAGAGTATGAGTATGTCTGACAATCCTGATCTTATCTGTCAGCCAGAGCTTCTTGATTTGACCAGATTAGCTGCCCTAATCAGGGAACTCATATCCTATGAGGTCCACCTGGTTGACCTCATTACAATCATTACATCACTCATTAAAATTTGTCAATCTTGAAATGATCTATTTTCCTGACTCTCTGGTTCTGTTAGTTAGCAAATCTCTATCTATGCTGATATATCCTCCCCAACATCATGAACTCTGAAATTTGACCGTGAGAAAATAATATTCAGGAGCAGAATTCGGCCATTATGTTGATTGAGTCTGCTCTGCCATTTCATCATGCCTAATATATTTCTGGACCCCTTTCTCCTGCATTATCCCTATAATGTTGCTGAGTACCCTGTTATTTGACACCTATTAAATCCTCCTGGAAATGAAAATACACTACAACTGCCAGTTCCCCTTCATTCACCCTGCTTGGTACATACCAAAAGAACTGTAATATATTATCTAACATGATATCTCTTTCACAAACCATGTTGGCTCTACCTGGTGGTATTATGACTTTTTAAATGTTCTGTTACTGCCCCCTTAAAATGGAATTTCAGCATTTTATGACAAATTGGTGTATAGATTTCTACCTTGAATGAACCTCTTTTCATGAATAGTCATGTCAGATTTGTGGTTTGCCACAGGCATTCAAGCTACCCCACTCATTGCCAGACATGGGTGGCAGAGTGGCTCAGTGGTTAGCACTGCTGCCTCACACTGCCAGAGACGTGGGATTGATTCCCCCTCTGGTGACTGTCTGTGTGGAGTTTGCACATTCTCCCTGTGTCTGCGTGGGTTTATTCTGGGTGCTCCAGCTGCCCCTCCCCCAGTCTAAAGATGCGCAGGTTAGGTAGTTTGGCCATGTTAACATTACCCATTATGTCCATGGATGCGTAGATTACATGGATTAGCCATGGCAAATGCAGAGTTACAAGGATAGGGGCATGGGGATGGGTTAGGATGAAGGGTGGGTGTGGACTCAATGAACTGAATGGCCTGCTTCCACACTGTAAGGGTTCTGTGATTCCAGGAAGATTTGGGTGAGACAGTACATTCGGGGAAGTTGGCAAGAACTCAAATAGAAGAGTGTGGTAAACATTATCTCACAATTCTCCATGCTGGGTCCTCAATTTAGAAAATCGAATTGAAAGACAATTATGTAACTTTACTAATTAAACAAAAATGGTGGCATAGGTTAAAGTATAAAATTACAAAGAGTCATTAATAGATTAAGTGAATGGGCAGATCGCAATGAAGACAAATGTGAAGTCATTGATGTTTATTCTAAAAAGGAGAAATATTTTTTAATCAACCTGTTCAGAGGTATTCTCTGGTGCAGGTATGAATTGAATGCAGACCTCCTGATTCAGAAATAGGGACAGTATTACGTACCACAAGATCCTCATTGAACCTCAGTTTGTTTTTTTTTCCTCCAAAATATTACTTAGAAGTTGGAAGTTTTAGTCTTGTAAACTCTGTTTAACACAATTATCAAATTGACAATACATACCTGAATATTTTCTATTCAACTTGTTCAGAGATTAACACCTCTGGAGAAAGTAGGGTTTGGATCTGGATACAGAGGCAGGAACAATGCATCTGCACTATAAGGTCATCTCACTCACAACCAAACAGTATTTTTCCAACACCAAATCGCCCGTTGTGATCCCAGCTCCAGTACAGGGTTCTTAATTATGAAAAGCTGGAAATAGTAAAGTCCAAAGAGGCTTAGGGTCCAAGGAATATAGATCATTAAAATATTATTAATCAATGCTGAAAATAGTCAAATAAAACAATAGCAGCTAATGGGGGAAAACAAAGGGGCAGCAATCATTCTTCAGCCATACAAAGTCCAACTTAGATGACACCTAAAATGTTGTGAGCAGTTCCATTTAGCACTCTCTTTGGAAAGATATTTTGTCCTTAGAGACTATGCATTTGCTGGAATGGTACCTGGACTCCAAGAGTTAAATTACTCAGAGAATAACCAAGCTGGGTTGTAACCTAAATGCAAGTAAGGCGACTAGATATAGCACTTGGGGTGACTGGGATCAATGGTCATGGGAAAAAAGCAGGATTAGACTCTTGAGTTGAATGATCAGCCATGATTGTGAAGAATGGTGGAACAGGCTCAACAGGCCAAATGGCCTCCTCCTGCTCCTATCTTCTATGTTTCTATGTTTTAAGATTAGAAAGGAAACAGAGTTCTACCTGCAAAACTCTGTATGGCGTATTTTAAATTATGTTCCTTCATTCCAAATTTCTCAGTGGGAGATCATGCCTAACAAATTTGACTGAATTTTTCAAGGAGGTGACCCGGTGTGTAGATAAGGATATCGTAGTTGCTGCATCTTAAATGGATTTCTGTAAAGCATTTGACAAGGTCCCACATGAGACTCTGAGAAAAAGGATAAAATCACATGGAATCTATGGTAATCCCTTGGATCCAAAATTGTCTTAGTGGTAGGAGACAGAAGGTAGCAGTAGAAGGCTGTTTGTGTGCCTAGAGGCCAGTATTCTGTGGCACACCAGAGGGATCAGTGCTGAGTCACTTATTGTTTTTGCTATATAGAAATGATATAGTATAAAATGTGGGGAGGTATGATAAGTAGGTTTGCAGATGAAATGAAGATTGGCCCATTGGCTGACAGTAAAGAAGAAGGTCTTAGGCTACAGAAGGATATAGTTGGATTGGTCAGATGGGCAGATCTGTAGCAGATGGAAGTTAACACTGATAAATGTGAGGTAATGCACTTTGGAAGAAGTAACAAGACAAGGAAATACTTCACGAATGGCAGGACACTAGGAAGCTCAAAGGAGCAGAGGGGTATTGGGTGCTTGACCATGGATTTCTGAAGGCAGCAGGTCAGGCTAATAGAGTAGTTAAGGGGACTTACAATTGTAACGGAGGTTATGTTCAAACTGTATAGAATATCGGTTAGACCTCTGCTGGAACATTGTGCACAGTTCTGATCTTCAGACTATCGGAAGGATATGATTAAACTGGATGGGGTACATGATAATATTGCCTTGGATGGAGCAGTTTAGCTATGAAAAGCAGTTGGAAAAGCTCGATTGTTTTTGGAGCAGAGAAGGCCAAAACGTGTATAAAATTATAAAGGGCATGGTCAGGGTGAGAGAAATTAGCTGTTCCCCTTTGTTGAAGTGACAACGACAAGGAGGTATAATTTTAAGGTGAAAGCCTGGAGGTTTAGATGGATTCAAGGATTTTTTTTCACCCAGAGATTCTGGAATGCATTGCCTAGGAGGATAGTTGAGGCAAGAAATTTCACAATCCTTAAAAAAGTACTTGAATGACTACTTGAAGTACCATAACATTCAAGGTTATGCTCCAGTCTGGGACTGGTGTAGATTTAACATAGTTTTTCTTGGTTGCAGATTTGATGGACCAAACGGTGTCTTCTCTAACATATGATTCTACGATTTCTTCACAAAATACAGGATAACTGTCGGTTTCAGTTATAATATTGAGTTCCACTCTGTACACGAATAAAATAAATGTATAAAAAAGATCATGCGGTTATAGTAAACCACCCAGACTACATTATAATATTGAATTTTGCTCACTTCTGATTTCTTGCTCACAGTTCACAGTCTAATATTTTTCCAGAACTGACAGAGTAATAATAGATAGGGCTTGCCAGTAATCAAGATAATTTGAAAATAAGTAATAGCTCATCCTTTAGAATGTAAAAATCAATGGGCAATTTTGAAAAGCGCTTATTCTTAAACTTGAGTCCAACCTACTCAGTGCAGTCACTTTAGGCTTATCAAATGTTGGATAACCTGTGAAAAATTGAATATTTTTCTAAATTGCAGTCAGCTATTGCATCAAATGCTCACTCATAAATCAAGAAACTAGCAAGTGGCCTAATTCCAACAGTACACTACAGACTTAAAAAGGGGCTTGAGCCATCTTGTGTTATCATTTTCCATTCTTTGCTTCCAATGTCTGTTTCTCTTATTCAGAATCTTGAGTATTGGCTTTTGCATGTATTTTTGTTTCTACTTGCTTCCAGACTGTTAATCTTTTTTTCTCAGAAACTCACCAAAATTCAATTGAGACCCTCACAGATAGTGAGGGGTTGTTGGGGGAGAGGTGTGATGGAGAGAGATAGAGAGAGAGAGAGAGCGAGAGAGAGAGGGAGAGGCTGGCGGACAGGTAGAGTGGAGGAAAGAGAAATAGAGGAATAGAAAATGGGAATTGATTAAGGCAAACATGTATTGGTAATAGAAAGTTATGAAATAATGCTTCAGAAATTATTGACAATATTGATAGATCGAAGGTTACAGAATCAAGTGAGTAGCCTTAAACTGGTGACTAAACATTTAGGATTAATAACAAACACAAACAAAAGCAGAAATTGCTCAGCAGGACTGAGAACATCTGTGGAGAGAAATCAGAGTTAACGTTTTAGGTCAAGTGGCCCTTCCTCAGAACGGGTCTTCTTCACTTGACCCAAAGCATTAACTCTGATATGTCTCCACAGATGCTGCCAGTCCTACTAAGCAATTTCTGTTTTTGTTTCTGATTTAGAACATCCACTGTTCTTTTGGTTTTTATTCAGGATTAATAATACCGCTATCAATTATTCTTACTTATATAACAGCAAAAAGCTGGCATGAAAATTGCTTGTGGTCAAAGAGTCTTATGTCAACTCACTGTGGCAAAATTGTATTTAAGAAGTATGCTACAAACTTGTTTCCTCACAGTGACTATCTCTGAGCTCTAAGTAGAGTAAGACTTCAGGAAATGCATCTGCAGATGACAGCAATCTGGTCTTGTGGCACACTGTATCTCTCTGAGCCAAGAGGCCTAAGTTCAAGTCTCACCTGTTCTGGGCCTATGTCACAACATCTCTGAAAAGTTTGAAAAGAAATTATCTATAACATTACTGTTGATCTCAAGCTTAACTCTATTGAACTGTCTTTGCTTCATATCCTTTGATGAACTGAACTAACAGAAGTGTCTGAGGCAAGTTCTAGTGGTTTCTTATGGGAGAGCCTCCAGCTGAACCAGGAGGCTTGGGTTCAAGTCCAGCCTGCTCCAGAGATGTGCAATTATTTCTCTGAAGAGGTTGACTAGAAAACATCCAGATATCCCACATTTAGGAAGGACAGAAAAAGATATAGAAAGGAGTAATGAAGAGTGGAGCTGGAGGAACACAGCAGGCCAGGCAGCATCAGACGAACAGGAAAGTTGACGTTTCGGGTCAGGACCCTTCCTGCTGTGTTCCTCCAGCTCCACACTTTGTTATCTCTGATTCCAGCGTCTACAGTTCTTGCTATGTCTATAGGAAAACATGTAGTTTTGATAATAAAGATGGGAACGGAACATCAGTAAGGGAGGATCTTGGATCAGAAGAACAAAATGTAAATTATTTTTGGGTGGGGTTAAGAAACAGCAAGATGAAGCAAACATTGGTGGTTGGTTTTAGATCAGCAAAGAAGTCTAATATGGGACATGTTGTTATTTGGGAGCTTAGAGAACCACAAAGCAGGAGATATAAAAAACATGGGTGACCCCCACATCACATATAGACAGGGTAAACCTCATGAGCATTAATACTGTTAAGGATGAGTTTCTGGACTGTGTTAGAGATGGTTTTTCTAAAGCAGCATGTAAACGGGATCTTGAGGTGAAGTGGGGTGTCCCTACCTCAGGGTTAGTAGATCCTGGTTCAATTCTCAACTGCTATGGAGATATGTAATAAAATCCTCGAGCAGGTTAAAGGAAAATGTCTAGAGCGATATTTTGGACAAATTACTAGAGAACAAGCTATTTTAGATCCAGTATTATGTAATGAAAAAAGGCTAATTAATACCCTTGTTGTAAAAGTATCTTTTGGGATGAGTGACCAGATTAAGTCAGAATTTTATGTTGGAGATAATCATAGGGACCTGAAGAACATGGACTATGGCAAGAAATTTGGCAAATGGGTGATTGATTGAGACCTACCTTGATGTCATGAACAACTCAACACACCTTTTAACTAAATTCTGGGCCTCAAATCAAGATTCTTGATAGGCAGCGAATAGTTACCTATTAAAAGGGAGTATTACTGTTCAATGATTTCATTGACTGCAACCCTTGCCTCATTAATACGCAATTTTCTATCCAATTGTCCACCATGACTTACTTAGACATCCCAGAATTCTTAGCATGGCTGTCAGAGTGGGCACCTGTTGACTTCAATCCTCCATTGGCTCAATAGTATAACCGTGTTTGGCACCACGAGGCAGCATCTCAGGGCATGTTCCATGAACAACAGACACATACAACTGTCATCCGCAACACTGGCAGCCAATAATTGCAAGCTCCTCAAGATCTTGATGACATCTCCATTCAACTTGCAGGACATCAGGAAGTTCAGACCAGGACTTTGGGCCAAATTTGAAATTAAGAAAAAAACAAGAAGTGCTGCAGAAATTCAGCATACAAGGAAAGGGGAATAAATGTCAATGTTTTGGGTTGCTTTGGTTCATTTTTGGACAGTTTTCAGTTTATCATGTTATTTCATTTTGCTATACCAAATAATTAATATAAACCACAGATATCTTACTACTTTTAATCTTAGGTACTCAAGAAATCTTTTGGCAATTTCACTCTTTAAAAAGAAAAAAAACTGTTTTTGAAGGAATGAGTTATTTTTCTGACACTCCAATTCTATCATTTGCCTATGGGAACATTCTGGACTCTTAGCCTTCTAATCTGTCACAACGAGATGAGGACAGAGATTCAATTCCCATCTTAGTCAGTTGCTTCAATTTACTTTCACTTCCTTTCACCACGTAGTTATCACATTTCCAATAAAACAATGTTGGCTACTTTATGAATAAGCCAAATACCTTGAGTGAAACTAAAGGAATCTTACCAACTACTAACCCTGAGAAATAAAAAAAATAAAAACAAGACACCAACACACATAATGAGTTTAAACTCTGGCACAGACAAGGTGAAGAAAGGTTGCACTGTGAGAATCCCTTAAGCTCCTTCATTGTTAGATATTAAACTTGGGGTAACAGTTGATCAATTGTCGGCTCATTTCTGTGGCAATAGCAGAGTTTCCATGTATCTTTTATGTATTAGAGTGGCATAATAGCTCAGTGGTTAGCACCACTACCTCAGAGTGACAAGGACCTAGGTTCAATTCCAGTCTTGGGTGACTGCCTATGTGGAGTTTGCATGTTCTCCCTGTGTCTCTGGTTTCCTCCCACAGTCCAAAGATGTGCAGATTAGATGGATTGGCCATCCTATTGTGTCTAGGGATGTGTAGGTTAGATAGATTAGCAATGGTAAATGGTGGTCCTGGATGGGATGCTTTTTTGGAGGGCTGGTGCAGGCTTTATGGGCCAAAAGGCTTCATTCCGCACTGTAGGGATTCAATGATTTTTGATGCTCGGTGAAAGTTTTATTTCCAAATTTCCAAAGGCACTGTTTTCTAAGATGATCAGAGAGAGAAGTTGGGAAAAAGGAAAATACAACTTTTGATGTCATAAATAATTTCTTCCTTCTCTCTGCTCTGTTGCTTGAAAGCAGCTTTTGAAATATAGTTTGATGTGCATTCTGGAGTCTAGCTCCATTTTCTTTCCAAACAGGCTGACTGATTTATAAGATTCACCTATCCCAATTTGTGAAATAAACATACATATGAGAATGAAACAGAAAATGGAAATTCGTTGATCCTGATCCAGTTGCCTAGCTTCATTGTCTTTAGATAAAAATGATAACATAAGTACAGATGGGCTACTTCATTCCACCTGGGCTTCATGAAGCTTGCCTCAATCTGTGGTCATGTGAGCATGCAGCTATTTTATGTCGTGGTTTATAAAGGAAGAAATATCATTTTTTAGTTGGCTAAAGAAACTTGACTGACTTATTTTTCTTTAAGATGGCAGAGGCAGCAGAGTAGGTGGTGTTCAGGCTCTCAAAACGTCCATTCTCTCTCGTATGATTGACCACATCATTTTTTTTTAGAGATAACATGGCGTAGAGCTGGATGAACACAGCAGGCCAAGCAGCATCAGAGGAGTAGGAAGGCTGACGTTTTGGGCCTAGGAAATAGGCCAGAAACGTCAGCCTTCCTGCTCCTCTGATGCTGCTTGGCCTACTGTGTTCATCCAGCTCTATACCTTGTTATCTCAGGTTCTCCAGCAATTGCAGTTCCTACTATCTCTGAAACATCTTTTTTTTTTGTTCATTTGACTTTTAAAACCAATCCAATCTTTTCTTCTTTCTGCAGCTGCAGTGGTGGAGAATGCAGTCTATTCCTCATGCTCAAGGCGATCACAGCTTGAGCAACTGTTCCAGTGTCGACAAATTGGGGTCTGTTCCTTTCCTCTGATGTTTTCGCAGAGTCTGCAATGGCAGCAACCAAATGATCTCTTGGCTCTCGAGAGTTCAGTTCTTGGAAGTTGAGATTGGCCCTGGTTGTCAGGAATTGAATCAAGCTCCCTGGCTATGACAGTGGCTGGAGTATCGGCAGCGATGAGCAACTTTGGCAGAGGCAACATTCTGTGTTGGGTCAGCAGTAACAAGAGCTGTTTCAGCACGTTTCCTAATTGATCATTGAATACCTACACTCTGGAAACAGGCCCTTCGGCCCAACAAGTCCACACTGACCCTCAGAGCATCCCACCCAGACCTATCCCCCTATAACCTCATCTGCACATCCCTGAACACTATGGGCAATTTAGCATGGCACCTAGCCTGCACATCTTTGGACTGTGGGTGGAAACCAGAGCACCCAGAGGAAACTCCACGCAGACACAAGGAGAATGGGCAAACTCCACACAGACAGTTGCCTGAGGGTGGAATCAAACCCGGGTGCCTGGTTCTGTGAGGCAGCTGTGCTAACCATGGAGCCACCATGCTGCCCCACCATATCATATCCTCAGGGAATGGTTTGGCAGCTACAGAGTGTGGCGGCATCCTGTAGTCAATTAGAAAATCAAGAAGCCGTGTGTGGAACAAAACATGAAATTTATCCTAACTTTATATGATGTATTCCTTTTTATAATGTATGTAATTAAAACGGCACCTGCTTATGGTGACTTCTACACATTTTACTCTATTTTCGTAAATACATATAACAACAAATTACAACTATTATTAATACTGTCATTCTTAATAATGAACCTGACACAGTCTGTGATCAATATAATTCGCCATATCACCAATCTGCTTCAACTTAAAACTTGTTATGACCAGTGGAATGGTGGGAATGGAAAAGGGAGCAATCTTGGTCCCAGCACTGGTGATAGGAATTCCCTATTGCAAAAGACACTGTTCAAATTCACACTTCCCATTCCCAGGGTCCAGACCAACACCCGAAAAACTTTGGTGCACGAAAGTTTACGGAGTAGATCTTCCATAAAGTTCTCTTCTCCCCCTGCAATTTCATAAAAGGTCAGTGCAAGCAGAATGGAAATTACCCAGAGATAGTAAGAACTGCAAATGCTGGAGTCAGAGATAACACAGTGTGGAGCTGGAGGAACACAGCAGGCCAGGCAGCATCAGAGGGGCAGGAAAGTTGACATTTCATGTTGGGATAAAAGGTACTGCAGATGCTGGAGAATCCGAGATAACAAGCATGGGGCTGGATGAACACAGCAGGTCAAGCAGCATCATAGGAGCAGGAAAACTTGACGTTTTGGGCCTAAACCCTTCATCAGAAATGGGGGAGGGGAAGAGGGTTCTGAAATAAATAGGGAGAGAGGGGGAGGTGGATAGAGGATGGATAGAGGAGAGGACAGGTGGAGAGGAAGCAGACAAGTCGAAGAGGCGGGGATCCATCCCTGCTGGATGTTCCATATGGATCCATATGCTGATACAATGGAAAATGTGGTCATGTCCATAACTCTGGACTGAGAGGCCCAGGTTCAAGTCCCTTCTGCCCCAGGAGTGTGTAATAACATTACTAAATGGATTGATTAGAAAAATAGATTATATAAAAAAAAACTGTATGACCCTAAGACCTGGTGTATGTATTTTTCTACATCTCAGGCTGGCACAATTTGTACCAGCACACAGGAATATCTGTCATTTTCAAACAATATGTGAATAGGTGGAAATTAGATGATTACTCAGAATTCCAGGGATTGTCTAATGTGGGTTTTAAAGTTGTGAAGGTGCTTGATAGGGTATACATGGAGAAAGCGTTTCCTATTGTGAGACAGACCGATTCTAGAGGGCATAAAAACCAATAAGTCCAATAGGGAATTGAAGAGAATTTTCTTTACTCAAAGGGTGGTTAGAATATTGAAGTCACGATCGTAAACTGAGGTGAATAACATAGGTATATTTGGGTTCAGAAATAACTGCATGGACTAATAAGGCAAATGGCCAGTTTCTGAACTGTATTTTATTTGTAGTCTAATTCTATGCAACATAGTTCAAATACTGCCATTACAGGAGTAGCGAAACTGCATTATTCTGGTGTTTAATATTCTGCAGTGGTTGAAATACTGATAATTGGGTACTCTGTAAGGTGCCCTTTACTTGTATTCAGTCCACTGACAGATGATCAGATAAACAAAGGAAGCAAACCAAGCACAACAATAGTCAGTCTTCTGATCCCAGTAATTAAGTTGTATTTTAGCTATAATTTCAATAGATTACTATGTGCTGCAAGAGGCATCCTTAGGTTCATTGCAAACTGCTGGTGAAGATGATCCTATATTTCTGAAATATAAACATGTTCTTTTTCTCCTCATGAAGATTTTCTAATAAATAAATATCATGCATTCATACACTAATCTGCCCCAATATTAATTGCAGTGTCAAATTAAGGTAATATTTTGAAAGAGTCGAATGCAACAATTTCAAAGTTTGTAGCTATTAAAGGATTAAAGGCTGGGATTTTCATGATTTCCTAGTTACATTAGTTAGATATTTGCAAATGTGTATATTTATGTTCGTGAGTAAAAATGAGAAAAGATACATTGTCCAAGTTTTTTGTCTTGCACTCATTAGGAAAAGCAGGTCCCAATTTTCCGTTGTCTGCCATGTCTGGGCAAATATCAAGAACATTGCAGAAAAGCTCTGGGCTGACAGTGCTTGACTGGGCAAACAATCTCCTTTTAAAGATGGCACCAGCACCAGGGATGCCAATCCATTTGAAGATATCTCTGCAGTGGCAAGTTGCTCCAGATATGGCAAGTGGTGAAATGGGGCTAGGATTGAACAAAAGGGTTTCCACAAGCCTGGGTATGTGGCTTATGTGGCAGGTTTGATAACATACAGTGAGAAAACTTGCTGGACCTTGCAGGGAGAAACTCTCCATGAAACTCACAGAAGCTGACAAATGAATTAATCTATTAAATGAAACTGCCATACAATAGCTATTGACAATTTGGTCCTTTTTGCTTTCTTAAGGAAAGAAACACTTGCATTTACTGAAATATGCAAAATAGAAGCAGTAATAGGGCATTCAGCCCTTTGAGCCAGCTTCACCATTCAATATGATCATCCAACTCATTACCCTGGCCTTGCTTTCTCGAGTACCCTATTTCTGCTCTTGCAAACCAACTTCCAGTGACTGATGCACAAGCACACCCATGTCTTGTTGAAGTCCCTCCGTTCCCAATATCACCGTTTAGATAATAATGTGCCATGGTGGACAACTTTGCTTTAGTCCACATTATTCTTCATCTGCCATGCACTTGCCCACCCACTCAACTTGTCCAAATGACATTGAAGCATCTCTACATCCTCCTAACGGTTCATTTTACCACAGCTTTGTGTCATCTACAAATTTGGAGATATTACATTTATTTACTTCCTCTAAAGCATTAATATATATTGTAAGTATCTAGAGTCCAAACATTGTTCCTTGTCATACCCAATAGTCCATGGCTGCCGCTCAGAACATGACCTATTTATTGCTACTTTGTTTCCTGTCTGCCAATGTCGGTACACTGCCCTCATCCCCATGTGCTTCAATTTTATATGCTAAGCTCTTGGGTGGAACCTGATTGAACGTCTTCTAAAAAACCAAGTTCCAGTGTTTTTGTCAAGCATGATTTCCCTTTCATAAACCCATGCTGACACTGTCACATCCTGTCACTGTTTTCTAAAAGCTCTGCTATGAAATATATTATGACAGACTCCAACATTTCCTCACTACCAATGTCAAGCAAACCGGTCTATAATTATCTGTTTTCTCTCTACCTCCTTTCTTTTAAATAATAGGGTTAAATTAATAATCTTGCAATCCAAAGGAACAGTTCCAAAGATTATCAAATTTTGAAAGATGACCAGCGATGCATCCATTATTTCTAAGGCCATTTCCTTAGATACTCTGAGATGTTGATTATTGGGGCTTAAAATTTATCGGTTTTTAACATCATCAATTTCCCCATTGCCAAATCAAAGTACGATTTTAATTGATCTGCCATCTCTTTGTTCCCCAAAATAACCTCCCATGTTTCTGATTATAAGGGACCTACATTTGTTGCTACCAATCTTTTTCTCTTCACTTACTTACAGATGCTTTTGCTATCAGCTTGATGTTCTTTGTAAGCTTGCTATCATACTCTATTTTCCCCCTCTTAATCAATTGCTTTATCCTTATTTTGCTGAAATCTAAACTGCTCATGATCCTCAGTTCTGCTGCTATTTTTGGCAAATGTGAGTGTGCCTACCATTGATTTAATACTATTCCCAATTTCCCTTGCCATGGTTTGGTGACCTTTGCCATTTCCATTTTGTGCCAAACAGCAATGACCAATTACTGTAGATGCTGGAAGTCTGAAACAAGCTGAGAGAGTGTTGGAGAAATGCAACATATTTGGCAGCATCTGTGGGGAGAGAAACAGTCATTGTTTCAAGTCCAGTATGACTCCTTTTCTGAACTCCAATTATTGCATTTTGTCTGTGCACTCTTTAAAACGTTTGCAATAGCCTAAAAACTACAATTCCTTTAAGGAAAGATCCACAATTTATCACAGCCAGCTCCTAGCTTATACCATCATGGTTTCCTCTATTTAGGGTCAGGACCCTAGTTTCAGAAGCAACGGTGTCAGTCTTCACTTTAATAAAGAATTCTATCATACTGTGATCACCGTTTTCCAAGAGGACTCACAGCTAGATTGTACATTGTTCCTTTCCCATTTCTTAATCCCCAGTGGTCTGAGGTGGCCTAATGTTTGTTTGCTTCCACAATGTGTTGATCCAAAAACTATCCTGTACACACTTCAGGAATCCCCCCTCTACAGTATTGTTACTGATTTGATTTGCTCAGTATATATGCAAATTAAAGTCAGAAATAATTATAGCTGTGCCTTTATTGCTTGCATCTCTATTTTCCCATTCAATGTCTACCTCAACATTAACATTACAGTTTGAGGATCAATATAAACCTCACTATATTGTTCTCCTCTTGTTATTTCTAAGCTCTACCCTTACAGATTCTACTTCACAGGAGCCAATATCCTTCCTCATTATTGCATTAGTTTCCTCTTTAACTAGCAATACTAACCCAACACCTTTTCCTTTATGTCTAACTTACCTAAAAACCAAATACCCCTGCATATTCAGTTCCCAATCTGGCCATCCAGTCGCCAGGCCTCCATAATCCCAACTATACCGTACCCGTTTATATCAATTAGCTGATGAATTCATCCCCTTTTGGTGAATGCACTGCGCATTAAAACACAAGGTCTTTAAGCTAGAATTTTTAACATTCTTCGTGTTTCAGGATTTCAAGAACATTTTGCTGCCAATTTTTGTTTTATTCAATTGTGGGATGTGAGCATTCTTGGCTCGACCTGCTTTTATTGTCCACCCCTAGGTAAAGTACTTTCAAAGTTGTGATGTGGATAGCATAGAAATAAATCCATACACAGCAAGCTGCCTCCACCAGCAAGGGGACAATCATGAGATCATATGTTTTTATTGATAAATATTAGGCAGAACTCTGTAGATAACTCCTCTGCTTATCCTTGAAATTAGTCTCTGTACCTCAGAGCATCAGTAGGGCTGTGGTGTAATATCACATCTGAGAAGTAGTATTTCCAACAGTCACTGAATTCTTCAATGGGGCAACAGTTTAGATTTTTATGATCAAGACACTGCACTGAAGCTTAAAACCAAAATCTTCTGAATCAGAGACTAGGAGCTCCCAACTGAGCCACAGTTGATCATTCCATCTTTCTTTCAAACATAAGAACAATGGACAAGAGTAGGCCAATCAGCCCTTTGAATCTGCTCTGCCATTCAGTACATTACCTCAACTCTACACTCCTGCATAGCCACGACAGTCTTTCATCCTCTTGGTAACCAAGAATCTTTCTTTCTCCTTTTAAAATAAAACTGTTGATGTTGAATTCTCTTATTTAAATTTACATTTCTTTCTCATTTTTTGCATGGTTTGTTTCATACTCCATTGTTTTGATCACTTAAGGAGGTGAACAGCTGCTTACCCAGTTACATTGGTTCTCAAGTGTGTGAATTCTCTTGGTGCACCTTTACTAGCTCCCATTTTCAGCAACTTAGAGTCATAGAGGTATACAACATGGAAACAGACCCTACAGTCCAACTCGCCCATGCCGACCAGAAATTCAAAATTAAGCTCGTCCCATTTGCTAGCATTTGGCTCCTATCCCATTAAACCCTTCCTCTTCATGTACCCATCCAGATGCCTTTTAAATGTTGTAATTGTACTTGCCTCTACCACTTCCGCTGGCAGTTCATTCCATACAAGCACCACTCTCTGCGTGAAAATGTTGCCATTTAGGTCCCTTTTCAATATTTCCCCTCTCACTTTAAACCTATGCCCTCTAGATCTTCAGATAGTCAATTCATTTCAAACTCTTACTGTACGTAATCTTAAGTAGCTATCTCATGTGCGCAAGGAACTAAAAGGTGATTTGGAATGTCAGCCCCTTTGCGAATACTTGTCTCACGAGGCAAGAGTTCCGCACCCTTGCTACTTATAGACTCTCCACTTGTCACTCGAGGCATTAGTCAATCCGTAACTTCAGAAAGGATTTCTCAGCTCACTGATGCATCAGTTTAAAGCAGCAATTGCTTCATCTTTCTTCCTGTCAGACTGGAAGAAGGAACTCTGAATAAAATCGTCACCCTTTGCCGCTGTAAGATTTTTAAATGTCATGGGAGTCATTTTTGGTTCTTAAAAGAACCTTCAAGAAATTAAGTTGATTCTATGAAGTGAAGAAAGGATTTAATGACTATACTGCTTGTGACTTACCACATAAAGACTGTGTACATCTGTACCTCAATTATTAGTTTACTTCACAAGATCACAAGTTAATTACAGATCAGGTCGGCCTCTCAACCTGTCTTAGTTCAACAATCCAGAAATATTCTCAAGTCCCTATTGCTTTATCAACCATTCCTTACATTATTCCAAGATTTTCGCTAGGTCCATGCTTCCAGGTCCTTGATGAAAATTAGAAACAGCAGTGATTCCAACACCAAACCCTCAGACCCCATTTAGAACTTCCCAATCCCAATACAATTTCCATAAAACTAACCCATCATTCTTCAGCCAATTTTTTGGCATATCCAAGAAATATCCCAAATCCCGATAACTTTGAGCTTAGTTCATGAATGCTCAAACTCTAACAAATATGCTATCTGTAAAATGAGTTTGCAGAGGGATAGGGGCAAGTTAAGGGAATTGGCAAACACCTGACAGATGAAATGTAACATACGGAAATGTGAGATTTTCACTTTTGGCCGGATGAGTAGAGCAGATGAATACTAATTAAATGGAGAAAGACTGAACAAAACTACGAATCAGAGAGATTTGGGAGCCCTTGTCCATGAATCACAAAAGCCTAGCATCCAACTTCAGCAAGTCAAAGGGAATGGAGTATATAAGTAGGAGGTTTTGCTAAAACTATACAAGGCACTACTTATACCACAGCTAGAATACTGTGAACAGTTTCGAGCCCCTTTTTCAAGGATAGATGTATTGGCATTAGAGGCAGTCCAGAGAAGGTTCACTAGGCTGATACCAGGTATGGAGTTAGATGTAATGTTAAGGGCCAAAGAGATCAAAGGTTATGGGGAAAAGCGGGAACAAGATACTGAATTGGATGATCAGCCATGATCATTCTGAATAATGGATCAGGCCTTTGAAGTTCTGAATAGCCTACATTGGCTCATATTTTTTATGTTTCTATGGAAAAGAAGTTGATTGAGACTGAGTATAGGCTAACTGGAATATAAAAGGTAACTTTATTTTAATATGCATAATATTAGTGGACTTGAGAGGGTAGAAACAGAAGAATTGGTTAAGACAGAGATGAGGAGGAATGTCTTCTCCCAGAGGATGGTGAATCTATGGAATTTGTTACCACAGAGGATTCAATGTGCAGAAGGGCTTCTTCTCTGTCATATGACTCTCGGGCTGTTGAGCCTTGGTCATTAAGTACAGTCAAGGTTGAGGTATATAGATGTTTTAATCAGTCAGGGAATCAAGGGTTTGGAGAAAAAGGCAGGAAAGTGGAGTTGAGGATTATCAGATCAGTCATGATCTCACTAAATTACAGAGCAGGTTTGATGGGCTGAATTGTCTATTTTTGCTCTTACATCTTCTGGTCTTATTAACTACGATATTTTGTAAGGTTCATCCATGGTCTATTTTAGAAATTATTTCCTTAAAACACACCAACACTGCTGGGCAGGCAGGACCTTTCCATGGTGCTTAAGTTCGGTTAAACAAATTAATAGACGATCTTCAAAATTACACACTCAAATAAAAGCAAACTACTGAAGATGCTACATATCTGAAATAAAAACAAAGAGCTGGAGAAATTCAGTGGAATTAGCAGCATCTGTGGAGAGAGAAACTGAGTTAATGATTTAAGTCAATATGAAGAGTCATACCAGACTCAAAATGTTAACTATTTCCCTTTACCATTTTCCATGACCCTTCTGAACTAATGTGCATGACTCAAGGTCTAGTTTTTCATAATTGGACACATTATTCATGTTAAATATACAAGGTTTTATTTTATTGGGGGAGTGGGATGGGAGTCATTGGAGAGGCAGCAGGCAAAAACAGATAACAACCAAATTGGAAAGTGAAATGAAGAGCAAATGAGAACATCTAAGATAGGATAGGATGCAAGAGGTGGAAATGGCAACAGCAGGTTCATACCAGTTAAGACTGTCAACTCTGGAGAGCCTTTCTGGGAATATTTATCGCAGACACTGTGACAGCTCCAACCCCAACCCAACGCCCCCTCCCCACCTCCACTTCTACCACTAAGTGCCTAAAACGTCCATCTTCATACCTCACTCACCCCTCCCACCCCAAAATCACAATGTACCCCCACTGTCATCTTTACACTCCAATGGGAAGTGAGTAGGCTCTATGACCAGGATATTAAAAGGTGTGTGTAATGTTAGGAACTGAGATAGTAAAATGACAGCATGTGATTTATATAAGGATTAAAACACATTAAATGTATATAGAAAGTATAAGGGAGATCCAAAATTTGAATAATAAATGCAAAAAGAGCATGACAATAGATTAGCTACTAACATAAAATGGCATACAGAAGTCTTTTAAAAAATACATTTGACGAAAAAGGTTGAAAACAAAAGTGTTGGAAAATACTGCAAGTCAGGTCGAGAGAGAACAAAAACAGAAGTTGCTAGAAAGGCTCAGCAGGTCTTGCAGCATCTGTGAAGAAAAATCAGTGTTTCGGGTCCGGTGACCCATCCTCAGAATTGATGTAGCTAGTAAAATGATGGTTTAAATGCAGACAATAGGGTGGAAAAAAGGGTAAGGAGTAAATAATAAGTGGGGATAGAGCCCAAAGATACCAGTTGGACAGACAAAGGAGTTGATTGTGATCTGGCTGGGAGGGTGAACACCTGTTAATGGAGGCTGTTAGTGGCTAACAATAGGCAGTGTGTAATGGCAGGCTGTGTGATAACAGGGCCTGGTGTGTGGGGTAGGGGGCTAGGACATGGGAGAGTGTAGGCCCTAAAATTATTCAGCTCGATATTGAGTCCGGAGGGCTGCAGGGTCCCCAAGTGGATAATGAGGTGTTGTTCTTCCAGCTTGCGATGAGTTTCGCTGGAATGCTGCAGCAAGCCAGAGACAGAGATGTTGGCCAAGGAACAGGGTGGTGTGTTAAAGTGGCAGACAACTGGAAACTCAGAGTCTATTTTGCAAGCAGCACGTAGATATTCTGCAAAGTGGTCACCCACAAATCTACACTTTTTTCCCCCAGTAGGAGACCTCAATGTGTGCGGTAAATGCAATAGACTAGATTCTGGGAAGTGCAGTAAAGTGTTGATACACGTGGAAGGTATGTTTGGACCCTTATCCTGGGGAGGGAGGTAGTATATGATTGTCCATGCCTCCTCCTATCTTCCCCTGGACCATGATCCCACCATGGCATCAGGCCATTGTATCTACTATGGTAACTGACCTCATTTCATCTGGTGATCTAGACCCCATGGCCTCCAAGCTGATAGTCCCCCAACCCCACACAGATCACTTCTACCTCCTTCCAAAATTCCTCAAACAGGACTGTCCAGGCAGACCAATTGCTTCAACCTGCTCCTGCCCCACAGAACTTATCTCTCTCTACCTTGTCTCAGTCTTCTCTTCCCTGATCCAGTCCCTGCCCACATACATCCGTGATTCCTCTGACACTTTACGCTAGTTTCAGAATTTCCAGTTTGCAGGCTCCAGTTGCCTCCTCTTTACCATGGATGTGCAATCCCTTTCCAAGCCCATCCCCTACCAGGATGGTCTCAAAGGCCTGAACTGTCCCCCCTACTCCACTACTGCTTGGTCAAGCTTATCTTCACCCTCAACAACTTCTCTTTTAATTCGTCTCATTTTCTTCAAGTCAGAGGGGTGGCCATGAATACCCGCACGGGCCCCAGTTATGCCTGTCTCTTCATTGGGTGCATGGAACATTCCTCATTCCCGTCCTATTCCGGCCCCATACATAATGCTTTCTCTGATATGTCCGATGATATCATTGGTACTGCTTCCCTCTCTTGTCTGGAATTGGAAAATTTCATCAATTTCACTTCCAATTTCTACCCTGCTCTCACTTTCACCTGGTCTATCTGTGCTCTTCCCTTCCTTTCCCTTCCTCGACATTCCTGCGTCCACTAATATCCATTATAAATCCACCGACTCCCACAGCTACCTTGATTATACATCCTCGCACCCTGCTTCCTGTAAAGACTCCATTCCATTTTCTCAGTTCCTCTGTCACTGTTGCGTATGTTCCGATGAGGCCAATTTCAACAACGGAGTCTCCGAAATGTCCACCTTCTTGCTCAACCGAGGATTCTCCAGCACTCTCATCGACAGGGCCCTCAACTGGATCCAAACCATCTCCCGCACTTCTGCCGTCACCCCCCCTTCCCTCCTGCAACAGTGATAGGGTTCCTCTTGTCCGTACCTACCATCCCAACAGCCACCATTTTCACCACCTCCAGTGAGATGCCACCACCAGATACATATTCCCCTCTCCTCCTTCAACTGCCTTCCGCAGGGACTATTCGCTCCGGGACACCCTGGTCTGCTCTTCCTTCACTCCCACCAGTATCCCCCACCAGCATACCCTACAACGCCACAGCACCTTCCCCCACAACTGCTGAAAGTATAAAACCTGCCCATTTACCTCCTCCCTCCTCAGTATCCAAGGGCCCAAACATACCTTCCAGGTAAAGCAACACTTCACCTGCACTTCCCAGAATCTAGTCTACTGCATTCGCTGCTCACAATGTGATCTCCTCTACATTATAGGAACAAAGCATAGACTGGGTGAAGGCTTTGCAGAACATCCTGAACTACCTGTTGCCTTTCACTTAAACACACCACCCTGTTCAATATCGAGTTCAATAATGTTAGGGCATGAAGTCTCCTAAGTCCCAACGTCCTACCCCATATACCAGGCCTTGTTGTCACATAGAGATAACAAGGTGTACAGCTGGATGAACACAGCAGGCCAAGCAGCATCAGAGGAGCAGGAAGGCTGACGTTTTGGGCCTAGACCCTTCTTCAGAAAAAAAATGTTGAATTGAATGCCTGCCATTACACACTAGTGTTAGCCACTAACAGTCTTCATTAACAGCTATTCACCCTCCTAGCCAGATTGCTATCCACTCCCTTTGTCTGTCCAACTGTTCTGCTGTCTGTTTGGGCTCTATCCCCACCTATTGTTTATTCCTTAGCCCCTCCCCCCCACGCTATCTTCTGCATATAAACCAACATTTTCCTAGCTACCATCAGTTCTGAGGAAGAGTTACCAGACCCGAAACATTAACTCTGATTTTTCTTCACAGATGCTGCCAGATCTGCTGAGCTTTTCCAGCAACTTCTGTTTTTTGTTCCTGATTTACTACGTCCGCAGTTCTTTCAGTTTTTGTTCCGTGGAGAGAGAGCAAGCTGACGTTTCAAGTCTAGTATGACTCTTTGGCTGAGCTGACATGAAGTGTGGAGAGGGCAACATTAATGCAATAGTGTGGGGGAGGAGTGCTGGGGAGAAAGGATACTGATAGTGCTGATTTAGTGATTGGAATGTGGGAATGGCAGAGCAATAGCATCTAACTGCCAAAGTGGAAATAACAGATGATCCCACTGGAGTGAGGGGAGGAGAGCGTAGACATGGTGACAGAGAATGCAACGAGTAAAGGTAAAAGAAAGGGAAGAAATGGGAGTGAGTTCATAACGTGAAGATGCTGAACTCAACATTAACTCTGGTTTCAGTTCAGATTCCAGCACCTGCAGTAATTTGCTCCTAAATAGTAAAAGGTTGACCAAAAGTAGAGTGGAACAAGTTAAAGTGTACACTATGGATGCAAAGGGCAATGCCAAGGTTCTAAATTAGGACACTACCTCCAGCTTCAATGTAAAACATAATGCCACCAAATAACTGTAAAAGGAGGAGATGATAGCAATATTTCATTAGATAAAAATCAACGTCACTGGCAGTCTTTAACTTAGAAATGCCAACTGGCTAGAGGGGGTATTTTCAAGGTTACTTTGGAAAGTAAAGGTGAAAGTGTGAAGGTTATATTTATAATTTCCCAATCTTTATTAAATATAGAGTAATTACCAGAACACCAGAGGATTGAAAGTGCTGCACAACTTTCTAAAGAAAGAAAGGGAATAAATTCAACAGTTAATTAACATTGATGATGTAGGAACTTTAAAAGAATAATTCAGAACAAATTAATTGGTATTTGGAAATGTTTGGGTGAATAAATGAAAGGCAACTTGAATTTGTTTAAAACAAATCAGGTTTGACAAACTCAATCAAGTTCTTTAATGAAGTAACTATAAGTGTTGATGAAAGTAGTCTAGTTCATTTTGTGTTCATGGACTTTTAAAAGATGTTTTGACGGAGCATCACCTAATAAGCTGGTTAGCAAGATTAAATTCCATTGAATTAAACAGACAATAACTGCATGGATACCAAATTAGCAAAGGAGCAGAGAGTAGATGTGACTTGGTGTTTCCCAGGGGTAGTTACAAAGATCACTTCCCTTTTTTATATATATTAATGATCTGGGCTGCAGTATACAGGATGTAACGTCAAAGTTTGCAGATAACACAACTGGAGTTGAATGTTAGATAACAAGCATGGGGCTGGATGAACACAGCAGGTCAAGCAGCATCATAGGAACAGGAAAACTTGACGTTTCGGGCCTAAACCCTTCATCAGAAATGCTCTGGAGTTGAATGTTGGTGATTGATGGGGAAGCAGTCTATTTTCTTTGTACAAATGTAATTTTGTTTGCAGTTATTATTTACCTTTAAAATTATGGTTTAAAATCTGAAGTTTGCAAACTTAAGCAGAGTTTTAACAAGGAGTTGACTGTGGAGTTTTTTTTAAATTCATACACAAGATATGAGCATCACCATCTAGGACAGCACTTACTACCTATCCTTAATTGCCCAAAGGGCAGTTAAGAGTCAACCACATTGCTGTAGACCTGGAGTCATATGTAGACTCGACCAGATAAGGATGACAGATTTCCTTCCCTAAAAGATATTGGTGAACCAGATGGGTTTTTTCTGACAATCAACGATGGTTTCATGGTCATCATTAGACACTTAATTCCAGATTATTTATTGAATTCAATTCAATTAAAATTCCACCATCTGCCAAGGTAGGATTTGAACCTGGAACATTAGCTAAGTTTCTGAATGAATAGTCTTGAAAATACTACAAGGCCATTGTCTCCCCATCCCAGAGTGGATGGACTTAATTCATTAAAGAACCAGCTGAAACCAGCTCCGGGGCAATTAAGTCATATAGACATTTTGTGTTAAGAGCTTATAAAACTACCCAATGTAAAATGCTGAGGATTAGATGATTAAGGGATTTGGGGAGAAAGGGAAAGGGGTACTCTATCTTTTGCATAAAAACATTTGCCTAGCTACCATCAGTTCAGAAGAAAGGTCGCTAGACCCAAAATGGTAACTCTGATTTCTATCTACAGATGCTGCTAGATCTGCTGAGCTTTTCCAGCAATTTCTGATTCCCAGGATGGCAGGACTGATTTACAAGGGAATCTCTAGATTGGTCATGACTATATTCAACTATATAACAATGTGTTTGACTCTGAACTGCCCTCTGGGCAATTAAGAATGGGCAATAAATGCTGCCTGGTCAACGACTTCCTTGTCCATTGAATGAATAAAGGAAAAAAAAAATTCACTGGAGTTTAAAAGAATAAGAGGGGAATCTCATAGAAACCTATATAACTTCTAAAAGCATCAGAAGGGTAGACGCAGGAAGGATGTTCTCAATGACTAGGGAGTCTAAATATTGAGGTCATGGTCCAAGGTTAAAGTGTAGGCTGTTTAGAAATAATGAGGATTTCTTTTTCACTGAGTGTGTTCAGCTGCAGAATTCCTTTGCCAAAGAAAACTGTGAGGCCAAAACATTGGAGCCCATTTAGGAAAAATGTAAACGTGACTCTTGGGACGAAATGGATTAAAGGATATGAGGAGAAAACAGGAACAGCATACTGAGTAGGATGAGCCATGATCATATGGAATGGCGAAGAAGGCTTGTAGGGCCAAATGGCCTCCTCCTGCTGCTAATTTCTATGTTACTGCGTTGAATGGTTTGAAACATTTAAGCTCTTGATGGGTCATGACAGGTTAGATCGGGACAGCACACTTCCTGTTATGGTAGAATCTATAACTCGGTGTCAATGTTCAAAAATAAGGGCACCTGTTTGAATAAGATGAGACAATTTATCAGTCTTTGGAACTTCCTTCCTGAATGGTGGAAGCAGACCACTTAAATATTTAAGACAACAAGGTGTAGAGCTGGATGAACACAGCAGGCCAAGCAGCATCAGAGGAGCAGGAAGGCTGACATTTCGGGCCTAGACCCTTCTTCAGAAATGGGGGCGTTTCGGGCCTAGAAATATTTAAGACAGACAGACAGATTCTTGGTAAGCACGGGGTGAAAGGCTATCCAGCAGACCCAGTATGTGGAGTTTACAATCATATTATCCATGATCTTATTAATTGATAGGAAGGTTCAAGGGGATGAGTAGTCTATTCCTGTTCCATGCTCAAATGTCTTTTATCATGGGAATTGTTGTCACACTGAATTTGGGTTCAAGACAGACTCTTCAAGAAGAAATCAAGGTCAGGAACTATTGTAAAGGTTAGACTTCAAAGTAAATTATTTAGTATACAGTGAAATTAGCTTTTATCACACATGGAAATTATAGCGAGCTCTGATATCTAGTTCTATAATGTAAGGACAAATCTGTCTTTCACTGTGGTCAGGGCCAGGTGCTCTTACCCTTTAGTGTTGTAGATGATCATTGTCAGATGCTGTGTGATTTTAAAAAAGTATACTTTATCCATTACATTTTGGGATCTAAAATAGTGTTTTCAAAATAGTGGATGTGGGTCAGTTCTGCAAGGATTTTTCTTTTAAAAGTCAAAGTCAATTTGGAGCAGTGACCTAAAAGCATCAGTTCCCAAAAATAAAACAGCTTGTAATTGCAGTAGAATGCCTGGGAGAACCCTTGTGATGGTAACAGATAAACTTTTTGCATTCTTGGTTTATGACAAGAAAATACATTAAGAAAATTAGTTTAAATTTGACTTCAGAGCAGAATGTTCAAGCTTTTCGGTTCAGAAAAGGTCAGGGTCCAGTTCAGGATGTAGAACTGTTTCTCCAAGCAGGAGAATAAATTCAGTTCAGGGGAAGGATTCATCTTCACAGAAGCCGTTTCTAGTCCACAGAGCCAGGAGAATTCAGATAGACATCTTTGAGTTGTTAGAACTGAAAATTAACAGTACAATGAAAAGAAACTGAGCTGAACTATCCAGGACATCAAATTCAGACGCACTTGACAAAGGTGCTTGTCAGTCAGTCCAGAACGCAGGGAATGGGTGTGTGGATTTTTTAGTCTGTATTTTTTTTCTTGATTGTTCAATATAAGGAACTTGTCCGCAATATAGTCAACAGTCGATCTCTCTTCATAATTTGTAATTAAGGCTGAAGCCAAAAATAGCATTGCACACAGCTTTAATTAAGCTATATTTTGGAGTTATTATGAAGACTGTAGGGATTAAGAAGTTAGATGCAGAATGAGAAAGTAGAACGATGGGGAGAAAAAGTAGAAAGTTGATTTTTGTCACCGGAAAGCTAGTATTTCCCAAGCGTATAGGAAAACAAGATATTAATGCCAAAATTGAGGTGGCAATATATAGTAGTTACAAGATACAAAGGTAATACATGAGCAATTGAGGCCCTAAAAAGGCAGAGGTTGTTCAGATGCTAACCCACATAAGGAGGAAATGAAGGACAGCTGAAGCTTGAGCTTGTTGTATTTTGAAGAAAAAGAGATTAAACTGCTTTTTCTACTTCATTTTATTTGAAAATGTCAGTTACAGGATACATCGGGCAGAATACAGTACAGGGAAAATTATAATGGATATAAAGACCATAGAGAGAATAAGAAAGTTTGAAGAAATGGGGCTGGTTAGGGTCCAGAAGTGGGATATTCTTGTGAAGACCGAGGGCAAGACTGAGCTAAGGAATGAATACATTGTCTTCATAAAAGAAAGGGATACTGGTAATAAACGTAGAACATACTGCAAATGCTCAGAAAGCCAGGCAGCTTCAGCTGAGAGAGAGAAACTGGATAAATAAGATAGGTCAATGATCTCTCATCAACTTCGATCAGTAAGTCTGCTTCACTGTGCAGGTGAAGTATTTTCAGTACTCCAGATGTCCAGCATCAACAGCGTTTTGCTTTTGAACTAATTTAAGTTAATGTTGCAGGAGAAGGATGGAAGGAGAAAGTTATTAGATATGGATTTTTAAAAAAAAAAAATCGATAGAGAGGAGCTAAACAGGTTTGTATCAATCCAGCAGTTCAAGGCTATTCCAGCCAGTGTGGACAAAAATGAAGCTACATGATCGATGATCTGACCAAGGCACATTGTTATGGAATGCCAGAATGGGGTGGGAGTGAGTAAATAGGAAGGTAATATTGATACAACATAATACAGTCAAGAGAATCAACAGTTCTCTGCACCTTAAAACAAGGAACCAGAATGCTATGTTGCCTGCTTGGTGCCAGTGTTGTGGACAGGAGCGAGAGAGATGAGGCTGAAACAGACAGATTGGGAGAGGACCTGCTTGGTACTCGGGAACAGTGACAATGAGAATAGTTCTGGTTGTCTTATCAAAGGAAAGATATACTGGCTTTAAAGGCAGTCCTGAGAAGGTTCGCAAGGTTGATCATTGGCATTGAGAAAATTTCTTATGAGAAGAGAATAAGTAGTTTGGGCCTGTGTTCAACCATCTCATCGAATGGCAGAGCAGACCTGATGGGCTGAATGGCCTGCTTCTGCTCCTATGTCTATGTTGTAGCTATTACAAAGACTTCGTTGAGAGAAAGAGAGAGAGAGAGGCAAAACTGGCAGCTCAACATTCTGGGATTTAGATGTTTCAGGTGAGATGCATGGATGTAAAAGCGTTGGGAAAAGTTGCTTTACTGATTAGGGAGAATATCACAGCTTTATTGAGGGAAGACACCTTGAAGGGTTCATCCAGCAAGGCCATTTGGATAGATCTCAGGAATAGGAAGGGTGTAATCACTTTGGAATTGTGCTACAGGCCTCCTAACACCCAAAGTGTACAGTTTATGGAAAACAGTAGGAAAAAAAAGGGTTGCTGTGGTAGGTAATTTTAGCCTGCCCTATATTGACTGGTACTTAGCACCAAAAACTTGGATGGGGAAGGGTAGGGTCAGAAGTTTATGAGGTGTGTCCAGGATAATTTTTTGAAACAATATGTGAATAATCCAACAGGGAAAGCGACCATTTTAGATCCAGTATCGGAGAATGAACTCTGCCAGGCGATCCAAGTTTCAGTGAGGAAGCATTTTTGGGAGCAGTGACCATAATTCTGTAAGTTTTAAGTTACTTGTGAATAAGGACAAGAGTAGTCTTCAGGTGAAATTACTAAACTGGGGAAGGCTAACTACCACAATATTAGGCAGGAACTGGAGAATGTAGATTGGATGCAGCTATTTTGAGGATAAATTTACATCTGGCATGTAAGAATCTTAAAAGGCCAGTGGATTAGAGTTCAGGACCAGTACATTCCTGTGAAAATGAAGGATAAGGATAGCAAGATTCAGGATCCTTGGATGACAAGAGAAATTGTGAGCTTAGTCAAAAAGAAGAAGGAGGCATACAAAAGGTTTAGGAAACTGGAAACAGTCAGACCTCAAAATACAAAGACACCAGAAAAGAACTCAAACAAGGATTTGAGAAAAACAAGACAATGAAATGTCTTTAGCAATCAGGATTAAGGAAAATCCCAATGCATTTTGTACGCGTAAGAAATGAAAGTATTGGTCCACTCAAGGGAAAAGGAGGGAATTTATGGGTGGAGCAGGAGGAAATGGGTGAGGTCTTTAACAAATATTTTCCATCGGTATTCACCAGAGAGAACAACATGATCGATCGTCTCGGGGATAGATATGTTGATATGCTAGAGTATGTCAATATGAAAAAGGAGAAGTTGTTGGGTGTTTCGAAAAGCATTAAGGTAAGTGAGTCCCCAGGACCAGATGAGATCTATCCCGGAATGCTGAGGGAGGCAAGTAAGGAAATTGTTGATGCTATAATAGCATATGTCATCTCCCAAGTCCCTTTCCAACTGCATTCTAATTTCAAAGCGAACTTTTCTCGCTGAGATGGAGTCTTTAAATGGTTAATTCCTTCTTCCACATGCATCTTTATCATTAGATGTTGTTAATAACTGTGTCTTTCCTAATTATTAATGCTTACTATCAATCAAACTTTTATTTTCTAAACTGATATCATTATACTCAGTTGCCAGGACAATCAGTCAAGGCCTCCCTCTCAGCAGATCTAATATAGAAAAGGCAAGTAACTGTCTTTCTACTCCAATCTCAGGATACAGGGTGGGGTCGGGAGGGGTTGGTGGTAGTGATGGAGCCAGGAGGTTGGAAGAAAGGCTTTCAGAGGTTGGCACCTTACTGCTTATCTGTGATTCTGATTACCTCAATCTCAGGACAATGGTAGGTCCTCCAAAAGTGCAAGTAAATAGCCTGGATTTCCCTTTCTCATCCACTAAGAAGTCAAGAAATTGTGGAGGTGGTAATTTGTAGCATTCAAGTAGCCACTAATTAAACTCTTAAGGGTCTTAACTGTTGGGAGGTCAAGAAGGTTCCCCAAGAACCTTATCATCCAGAATCTTTGGTTAATGAGGCGGCAAGAAGTTTATATTTTACACCCGGGCCAATTTACCCAATTATTTCCCTTTCTCACCAGCTCACAGTGAGGAAGGTTGCACCCTGTCCCAGAATAAGAAAAGCGACTCATTTAGTACCGAGACGATGAGGGATTTCCTCACTGTGTGGTCAATTTTTGGAATTCTCTAACCTGGAGGGCTCTGCAGGCTCAGTCGTTGAGTGTATGCAAAAAGATATCAATAGATTTTTAGATACGAAAAGTGTCAAGTGTTACAGGAAGAGTACAGAAGCACCACATTGAAGTAAAAGGCCAGGTCTCATCCAACTGAATGATAGAACAGGTTGAGGGCCAAATGGCAACTGTGGATCTTATTTCTGCGTGCCTATTCTGGAGATTAACAAGGCATCTGGTTCAGTTCAGATGTGTCCTATGTAGCTAAGAGATGCATGCGTAAAGATAGAAGGAGTTTTTCTTGCAATTTCCATATCCTCCTTGGATATGTGGCCAGAGGACTGGAGGGCTCCAATAGCTACGGTCCTGTTCAATAATTATGTAAGAGGTGAACATGTTAACCATAGGCTAATCAGTCTATCAATGGCCAGAAATCTACCAGTACTTTATTGTCTAGACAAAAATTAATTTTTATTTGGAGAAGACAAGAACAATGTCATTCTTATAATTACAAATTCAGGAATTGTCACATCTGATTCTGCATACATTTTTATTAAGGATGTCAAAGCCATGGAGACGGCACAAAGTAAGCTTACCAAAATGATATCAGTTACATGGACAGATGGATTAAAATAATTCTCAAAAGCAGGTGAAAATTTAAATACTTCACAAAGATAGTTATGATCTGGAAAATATTATTTGAAAGGCTGGAGGGATCAGATTCTACATGAAATTTCAAAGGGCAAATGAACATCCATTTGAAGGGGATTAATTTGAAGGTTTATGGGGAACAGAGTTAAATTTTACAACAGCTCTTTCAAAGAGTGTGCATGGACATGATAGACCAAATGGACACCTTCTATGCTGTATAAGTATAAGGACCGAATTGTAACCTACCAAAATGGGTATATTGCGTTTGAAGGATATGTCTTAAATTTATGATTCCCCAACCCAATGCAATGTCTCCTTCTCTAGAGTTTCAGAGGTAGGTTGAGGGATGAGTTTATTATTTAAATATTTTAATAATGATGGCAACTGGATTTCAGTTGAGTCTTTCATCCTCTTATCTTGTCAGTGAAACAACCCTGTATCCTCTCCATAGATTTGACATATGGGATCGGGCCTTGGAAAGGGTTTCAGCAAAAGGTGAGTGTCTTTACAAGTCCGCTTGTGAATCAACTAGAAGCAAATTGCTGGTCAGAAAATTAACACTTCTGTATTGTTGAGAATATGTAATACAAAAATGATACTGTTTACTACAATGCAAACAAGTAAACTGATTGACTAAGCTTCTAAGATGTGCTCCCATGAATGCGGATTTTAAAAATTAACCAGATCACAAGATATTTACAAGTGAGGAAGCTCATTTGGGCCAATTCTTGTTCATCCATCCAGAATAATAAAACCTATACATCCCCTTCATTATTACAGAATTCTGTTGACTTCTTAAATAGGCCTAGCATTTTTGTTTTCCTGACACTATTCCTTTAACTGACAACCCCGAGAAGATGGAATTCCTCGTCTGAGTCCTAATTTATCTTTGTGCTAATTTCAACTCATCTTCTAAAACCCTTTGGACCTTAACTAATTCTTCATTAAGACCACTTATCAAAATTAAGCTTTCAGCTCCAGAGCCCTCTGAATCTGGAAGAAAAGATGGTGTCTTGTCTAATACAAAACAGGTCGCTGGCCAGTCAACAGTTTAGTATTTATTCAATGTAAGAGTTATCTGGAAATAAGCTAATCAGCAGCCAAAATGTGATAGGAGGAAGCACTGTTAAAGCCTCCCTAGTTCTGAATGCATTGCCGACTTTCTTCCATTTCAAAAAAAATTACTGAAATGCAACAGGAGAAAGTCTATAAATCTCCCCTTGACGTTCAATGACTAAACCAATGCTACATTCTGTGCTATCAACATTGAGAGCATCTGCTACTTAAAAGAACAAGGGCAGCAAAGGCTTAAAAAACGCCATCTGCAATTTCCCCTCCAAGCTACTCACCATCCAACTCAGAAATATATTCACCATTACTGTGTCAAAATCCTGGAAAACTCTCTTCCTTGGAGCACAAGCCCTTACCCCGGATGTACCTCACCCCGAGCAAATGCAACAATTCAAGAAGGCAGGTCACCACCACCTTCTTGAGCAATTGGGGATGAGCAAGTAATGCTGCCCCAGTCTACATCCTGTGAACAAATTAACAGAACGGCACATCAATGCTAGTCAATATATAATGGTCATCTGACCTCAACAGAGCAGAATCCTGCGTCATAGTCACACAGTATCCTTCAGTGCATTAAGTGTACACCAATCTTCCTACACTAATTCCACTTTGCAACTCTGCCCCTTGCTTTGAATGTTACATCATCGAAGATCTCAGCCATGTACTTCTTTAAAGGTTGAGGTTTCCTGCCTCTACTATTACCAATTTACCTCCTCCCTCCTCACTATCCAAGGCTCCAGGCACACCTCCCAGGTGAGGCAACAATTTTTCTGCACTTCATTCAATTTACAGTATCCACTACTCACAATGCAGTCTCCTTTACACTGGGGAGATGAAATGCAGAGTGGGTGACTGCTTTGTGGAAATCCTCACCCAAATGTCGGAATAACCCTGAGCTTTCAGTTGTCCGTCACTGGGACACATGACTGCGTTCCCTTGCCAACATTGTCTTGGGCTTGCTGCAGCTCTCAGCAAAACTCAAGGCAAACTGAAAGAACATCATCTCATCCAGCTAGGTACACTGCCCCAGAACTGAACGTTGAAGTTAGCAATTTCAGGGTGTGGACATCGTCCAGATACCTAGGTCGTCTGCTTTAGAAGTTGCTCCTGCTACAGCCAACCTACCTGTTTAGCGGCACAGTGGCTCATTGGCTAGCATTGCTGCCTCACAGAGCCAGGGACCCGGGTTCGTTTCCACCCTCGGGCGACTGTCTGCGTGAAGTTTGCACATTCTCCCCATGTCTGTGTGGGTTTCCTCCCGGTGCTCTGGTTTCCTCCCACAGTCCAATGATGTGCAGGTTAGGTGGATTGGCCATGCTAAATTGCCCGTAGCGATCAGGGATGCATAGGTTAGGTGGGTTATAGGGGAATGGGTCTGGGTGGGACGTTCTGAGGGTTGATGTGGACTTGTTGGACTGAAGGGCCTGTTTCCCCACTGTAGGGATTCTATGATTTACTTCTCCCTGACTTACCATTGAGTCATAGAATCGCTACAGTGCACAGAGAGGCCATATGGCCCACGAAGTCTGCACCAACCGTCTGAAGAGCATCCCACCACAACCCCACATTTTCACGTTTCCTATCCACACAGCCTGCACATCCATGGATGCTACGGGGTAATTTAACACAGTCAATCCACCTAACCTGTATATCTTTGACTGTGGGAGGAAACCGGAGCATCCGGAGGAAACCAACACAGACACGGGGAGAATGTGCAAACCCCACACAGACAGTCACCTGAGGCTCGAATCAAACTCCAGTTCCTGGTGCTGTGAGGTAGAAGTGCTAATCACTTGACACCACATAGCTTCTCCCCTCTGCCACCATCATCCTCCATCCCCTCTCTTCCCCTCCTAATTCTTTTTCTCTCCACAGATGCTGCCAGATGCTCTCCAGCACTTTCTGTTTTTGTAACAAAGAAGATTAGTCTAGTGGAGGGTTAAATGAAATGAGCAAAATCATCACTTTCTACTGTCCAAAATGCACTAACTGCAGTCAGATCAAATGAATGATACCAAGTTAACAGCTTATTTTACACGTCTTCAGATTTTCATTTCTAATCAGATATAAAACCAATTGGTCTCTCACATTTGTTTCAGAGATAGTAGGAACTGCAGATGCTGGAGAATCTGAGATAACAAGGTGTAGAGCTGGATGAACACAGCAGGCCAAGCAGCATCAGAGGAGCAGGAAAGCTGATGCTTTGGGCCTAGGCCCTTCTTTAGAAAAATTTCTTTTTTTTTTCTGAAGAAGTGTCTAGGCCCAAAACGATAGCCTTCCTGCTCCTCTGATGTTGCTTGGCCTGCTGTGTTCATCCAG